>OY720442.1:55657331-56099024 GCA_963082915.1 Dolichopus griseipennis | reverse complement strand
TGGAGTATAATACACATATTTGGGCTGGTGTTCCCATTACGGAGCTGGGATATCTCGATAAAGTGCAAAATAGAGCTATTCGTCTTATAAATGATGGCAGTGTTACCTCAACGCTCACTCCACTCAGCCCTCGTCGCACTGTTGGGTCACTGACCTTGTTTTATAGATAGGGACTAACAACTGTTCTAAAGAAATCAAACAACTTATGGTTCCATTCAAGATTTTCCAACGGAAAACAAGGAGGGCAACAGATGCTCATCCCTACACAGTTAAGCTAACCAGATGTCGTAACACGGCTTATGGAAATTCGTTTGTCATGCGCTCATCTCGTTTATGGAACCATATTCCACCAAATGTGTTCCCCAAAGTTGATAATGTGTATGTGTATGATTTAACCAAATTTAAGAAGAACATTAACATTTTTCTTCTAAATTTCCCATCCAATTTTCCCCATCCTCCATAATCCAGATATTCCAAATAACTTCCACCATAATCCTAAATCCTTCCATATCCTCATTCCTGTAACCAAACTGTACAACTGTATTACAGGTTCCCTCCTAAAGTTTGGTTCAAAAAGGGTGTGGTTTCGGTGTGTTAAAATCATACACTGCCCAAAGAAACACTGCATAGGTGGCTTTCGAGCTTTTCATTCCCTCGTAAAAAAAAAAAAAAAAAAAAAAAAAATAGACGTAATAGACTAAAAATGTTTTAAGGGCGAGCCTAATTATAGGAATTGCATTTCATCTTATTATAAAATAAATTTTTGATCGAAAATATTTTGAAAAATTTTAAAAATATGCAAAATATTTTAAATAAGTATTGGGTTCTTATCAAAGGTCCAACTAAGTATCACTAACCAAATAATGAAGTAATTTATTGTTTGATAATTGAATGTTTTCCTTTGATCTAAGCTTTGAAAGATATAATATAAAAACACTACTGTTGTAACTAAAGCATTTTCAATAGAGCTAGTGACAGGCCATTCGTATGTCACTTTACCACTGTACAAATAAATTTACCAAAAAATAGATCTATCTATATTAAAAAACGAGGAAGAGTGTAATAGAGTAGACTGTGTCAACTCTGGGATACCCGTATGACCGTAACATATACATTATATCATCCGGTTAATTACTTTTGGCAAAATTTCAAACATTCAGCTTTATTAGGTGTAGAGTAATGCTCATATAAAAGAAGGAGTTGTATGGCAGCTACTCGAACCCTTTGCAGTAGACCAACCAAATTTTGCAGTAACTTTGGCCATTACACTAAACTATTTTTGGCAAAATTTCAGACACCCAGCTTCTTTTGGTGTAGTGTAATCCTCATATAAAAGAAGGAGTTGTATGGCAGCTACTCGTACCCTCAGCAGTAGACCAACTAAATTTTGCAGTAACTTTGGCCATTACACTAAACTATTTTTTGCAAAATTTCAGACACCCAGCTTCATCAGGTGTAGTGTAAAGCTCATATAAAAGAAGGAGTTGTATGGCAGCTACTCGAACCCTCTGCAGTAGACCAACCAAATTTTGCAATAACTTTGGCCATTATACTAAACTACTTTAGGCAAAATTTCAGACACGCAGCTTCCATAGGTATAGAGTAATGCTCATATAAAATTAGAAGTTGTATAGCAGGTACTCGAACCCGTGGACCAAAATGGCTGAATTTAAAACTCGATTCCGTTTTTTGCATAAAAACGAATTTGTGAAAATTTCATAATCCTAGCTCCTTTATTTTTGAGTTATCGTGATGACGGACGGACGGACACACGGACGGACGGACGGACGGACGGACATACATAGCTAAATCGATTTATTTTTCGATTCTGATCCGATCCATACACTTGATTCTATATCTACCCCCCCTCCTTCTCTGCGTCACAACGTAATGGCAAATTTATTATACCCTTGGACTATATAGTCATACGGGTATAAAGATACTAAAATAATTACTAATTTCCAACCACCTAATACATATTTTTTTTTTTTTGGTTTATTACATTTAGTCAATAAAATGTTGAGGTTAAATATTACATTTTAAAATATTAACAAGGAAAAAACACTTTATTTTAATAGATTTTATTATTTTAATTAAATTTTTATTGTAAATGACATTTTAATTACATTTTACAATTTTTTTAAATAATTCATCAATACTTCTCCACGAAATGACGAAATTTCAATTGTTTTCATTTCAATTTATTAAACATACATATTTTATTATTAAACAATATAGGTACATAGAACTTATTTTAAATTAAATTTTAAACAATATTTTAAACTTATACCTTTAATTTTACTGTACAATTTCTAGTCTATCTAATTCAATTATATTATCTTATACGCACTTTTAAAATTAATTAAAACCAAAGATTATCTATTACAATAAGATGAAACACTTTAATTTACACATATTGATACATTTTTTACAACTACCTAAAGAAATACGTCATCGCTAACGATCATTTTATTGTTTTTTACTTTGCATTTTAGTAATAAAGCTTTGTTTTCTTTGTTTTATTTTTGGCTTGCTTTATTCAATAAATTGCAAGAAATACACCGAGTATTTCGAATATTTCAAAGATATTCGCAGTATTCCAATTGTAAAGTTCAAAACATTCAAACATTTGAAATAAAAAAGCTTTAATTCATTCCAATTTGAAACAAACGAAACGAATATAACATACATTCGTTTAGGTTTGAATGTAATTCATATTCAAAGCTTTTTAAATGAATGTATGGAATTAGAATACAAATTAGAATATACTTAATTCGTCTTCGAAATGGAATACATTTGTGCAGATGTCTGATATCTACTAAGAATTTTAAAGTTTTAGGGTTGCATTATTGGTTACTTTCCAAAAACCAAATACTCGACCATTAAATGAAATTTCATTAAGAATATTATGTATATTATATTATATAATTGTTTACTTTAAATTATTTTGGTTTATGGTGTTGTTTTTTATTTGTACTTCAAAAGTGTAAGGAATAGTAATTCTCATAAAAATTATTTAAAATTTTTAATGTCAGGAAAATTAATTAAACTTATTTCGAATTTGATTTCCTTCTGTTTTTAAAAATTCATACTAATTATAAATAAAATAAACCCACCTATACTTTAATTTAAAAGAAATAGATTTCAAAATTACATCATCAAAATATTTTATTTGCTTGATTTAATTTTAAATAAATCATTATTACTGGATAATTTATGATTTACAAAAAAACACTTCCTTATAAATTTTATATATTTTAATTCTTGTATAAAATAAACGCTTGAACAAATTCAGAAGTTAAAACATAATATTATAAAATTAAATGAATTACTTTAATAAGTTTTATATTCATAATTTTTAATTTTATGGTGTTTTAATTTTTAGAAAATAAGGTTATTTTCCTTAAAGAACGTATTTTTAAATGTGAATGTGTTTGGGAATTGAAATAGAATTACTATATAGACGAATAACAAAATTAAATTGGAATATTTGTATTTGAAATAATTAAATTTAAACAGCTAAAATTTTTTCTATTATAATTTTTATGTAGGTTATACCGTTAAGTTACTGCTCCGTTGGCTTGTTAAAAATTTAAGATCGACCAGGATCTTCGACCTCAAAAAGGAATGAGCACCTTTTTACTTCTTCTTTGTATCAACAATATACAGGTTCTTTAAGTTTTTTTAGAACTATTTGCTTCGGAAACCTGACGATTTATTACAGCGGGAAAACTTCTGGTAGTTGTCTGATATTTTTTTAACGTACGTTTGTTTTAAACATTTTTTTAAGATTTGAAACCATGATGTTAATATTATCCATCGATTTGATATGTTGAGGATAAGAAATAGAGGATATATTTAGCTCTTGAGCGCATTTTCCACCTGCTCCACTCATCAATGAGACACTTAAACTGAAAGCACTTCTTGCTAACCACTCATCAACTGTAATTCTATCTTCATGTCCTGTGATAATTCAATATTCCAGAACTTACGCAACTCTGCAAATTTTACAATTCTAATTTTCATTTTAGTATAATTAAGATCCAACTTTGATAACTACTTTGCAGCAATTGGCTTTTAAGTGCAATAAGATTTTACACCTTCTTAAAATAATGTAAAATGAAATGTAAATTTTTCCAACAAACTTTTTTCAAAAAACCGTTCCAAGTTTGAATTGAGAAAAAAATTATTATATTTTATTTAATAGTCATGGTGAAGTTCATAAAATAGTTAGGAACCACATTATTTTAATTCGTGAATAAAATATGATCTATCTCACATAAGTACGTCATTATTCCAACCTTTTTGCAAAATATTAGATTTGAATTTTAATTGATAATTAAAGTAAAGTAACTAACTAACTTATAAACCTTCCATTTAATAAAAACAATTCAGAACAAAACGATTTTATAACAATTACAAAATTTAGGTAACTTTAAAAAAACCACCAAGTCAACTTCATCTCTTTTACCACTTGAAATGTTTAGGCAAAAATTTTTGTTAGTAAAGTTTTAAATGACTGAAAGTTATCGAAATAATTGCTTATTATATACTTTTAATTGAACTTGCCTGTGTCTATGGCTTTATTTTTCATTCTGTCAGTTAGTGATACATTTATATTAGAAATCTGACCATAAATTTATAAGAATTGTATGGTTCTGTGGTTAGCAAAGTGGCTGACGCTGTAAATAGGTCTGAGTTCGATCTTCCTTCAAAGATAAAAATTTTTTTGTTTTTTTTTTTTAAATTCAACAGAAATAATAAAAAACGAGGAAGATTATAGTTGCCCTTGTCAACTTTTAGATACCCGTGCATACCCACTATGGTGTATAAAATAAACCGTAATTTACTTCCCTTATACATTTAACTCATTACCCCATAATTTTGACGTAAAAAAAAAAAAAAATTAACAAAAAAAAAAAAAATCACAAAACAAAAAACAAAATTTTCATTCATTGTCCCATAACTTTAGCTTAAAAAAAAAATAAAAAAAAAAAAATTAAGAAAAAAAAAAAGTCACAAAAAAAAAAAACAAAATTTTCATTCATTGTCCCATAACTTTAGCTTAAAAAAAAAAAAAAAAATACAAAAAAAAAAAACAAAAAAAAAAAAATTGGCCCACTCTAAAAGTCCGAAGGTCCGAGTGATGTCCAACTTTGCCAAGTAACTTGCCCTATTAATTTATCTGCCCAATTTTAATTTTAACCTTGTAGCTTCATTAGATTCAAAGTTATTGAATTGAAAACTTTGTATGGCAGCCCCCCGAAAATGGGGCCCTAACATTTTGAAACTTCATATAAGTGCTCGATTCATTATATAACTAACCGTGTGTAATTTTCAGCCTCGTAGTATAATTAGTTTTGAAGAAATTCATATTGGTGCAAAGAAGTTGTATGGCAGCCCCCCGAAAATGGGGCCCTAACATTTTGAAACTTCATATAAGTGCTCGATTCATTATATAACTAACCGTGTATAATTTTCAGCCTCGTAGTACAATTAGTTTTGAAGAAATTCATATTGGTGCAAAGAAGTTGTATGGCAGCCCCCCGAAAATGGGGCCCTAACATTTTGAAACTTCATATAAGTGCCGGAGTCATTATAAAACTAACCGTGTGTAATTTTCATCCCCGTAGTATAAATAGTTTTGAAGAAATTCATATTGGTGCAAATAAGTTGTATGGCAGCCCCCCGAAAATGGGGCCCTAACATTTTGAAACTTCATATAAGTGCCGGAGTCATTATAAAACTAACCGTGTGTAATTTTCATCCCCGTAGTATAAATAGTTTTGAAGAAATTCATATTGGTGCAAAAAAGTTGTATGGCAGCTCCCCGAAGCCTTGGTACGATTTTAACCAAAAACAATAGGGAACCTAGAAATTGTCTAAAAATGACTTTGTGTGAACTTCAAGACTCTAGCCCTTTTAGTTTTTGAGTTATCGTGCTGACGGACGGACGGACGGACGGACGGACACACATAGCTAGATCGATTCACTTTTCGATGCTGATTCGATACGTACCCTTGACACTATATCTAGCTCGTTTAGATCGATGCGTTACAAACGGAGGAGTAATTTTAATATACCCGATGTTCATATATGCATGCACGGGTATAAAAATACAAATAAAATTAATTTATTTGTATAGTTTCTTTAAAAATTTATAACTTTAAGAACTAAAATACTTCACTTTGATAATATAAAAACATAGAGCAAATAATAATGTAGACGATCAGTTTCATATAAAAAATTTTTGGGTTTTTTTTTTATGTCAGTCCGTACATTTTCGGTTCATTAATTTAAAATTTATACAAGTAGGTAGGTACTTAAATAAAAACAAAAATTTAGAATAAAATTAAAAAAAAAATTTCACCATGAAGCGAATTTGAACCCTAACTTATTCAACTTCAAATTTTTAAAATGCAACAAAAAAAATTTATCAGTCATTTGTTTTTATTTACTTTATACTTTGAAGCATAATCTGCGTAATAAAAATGTAACGGTTGTGAAATGATTTTGTATTAATATGGAATATATGTATATGTATATATATATATTATAGATAATAAGTAAGATAATATTCTTATATGAATAAGCGAGTGCGCATTTTTAGCACATTTTCAAAAAATTTTGTAAAAATGTGCCTATATAGTTTCACTCTGTCCGTCCGTCCGTCTGTCCGTCTGTCCGTCTGTCCGTCTGTCCGTCTGTCCGTATGTTTACAAAATTTTTTGCATCGTTTGAAATAGAAAAAAGAAATTTTAACCAAAAGTAGGTATTATAAAAAAAACGAGGAAGATTATAGTTGCCCTTGTCAACTTTTAGATACCCGTGCATACCCACTATGGTGTATAAAATAAACCGTAATTTACTCCCCTTATACATTACCCCATAAATTTGACATAAAAAAAAAAAAAATATTAACAAAAAAAAAAAAAAAATCACAAAACAAAACACAAAATTTTCATTCATTGTCCCATAACTTCAGCTTAAAAAAAAAAAAAAAAACTTAACAAAAAAAAAAAAAATCACAAAAAAAATTAACAAAATTTTCATTCCTTGTCCCATAACTTTAGCTTAAAAAAAAAAAAATTAGCAAAAAAAAAAAAAATCACAAAAAAAACAAAATCACAAAAAAAAAAAAATCACAAAAAAAAATAACAAAATTTTCATTCATTGTCCCATAACTTCAGCTTAAAAAAAAAAAAAAATAAAAAAAAAAAAAAAAACAAAAAAAAAAAATTGGCCCACCCTAATAGTCCGAGGGCCCGAAAGATGTCCAACTTTGCCAAGTAACTTGCCCTATCACTTTACCTGCCCAATTTTAATTTTAACCTTGTAGCTTCATTAGATTCACAGTTATTGAATCGAAAACTTTGTATGGCAGCCCCCCGAAAATGGGGCCCTAACATTTTGAAACTTCATATAAGTTCTCGATTCGTTATATAATTAACCGTGTGTAATTTTCAGCCTCGTAGTATAATTAGTTTTCAAGAAATTCATATTGGTGCAAAGAAGTTGTATGGCAGCCCCCCGAAAATGGGACCCTAACATTTTGAAACTTCATATAAGTGCTCGATTCATTATATAACTAACCGTGTGTAATTTTCAGCCTCGTAGTATAATTAGTTTTGAAGAAATTCATATTGGTGCAAAGAAGTTGTATGGCAGCCCCCCGTAAATGGGGCCCTAACATTTTGAAACTTCATATAAGTGCTCGATTCATTATATAACTAACCGTGTGTAATTTTCATCTGCGTAGTATAATTAGTTTCGAAGAAATTCATATTGGTGCAAGGAAGTTGTATGGCAGCCCTCCGAAAATGGGGCCCAAACATTTTGAAACTTCATATAAGTGCCGGAGTCATTATAGAACTAACCGTGTGTAATTTTCATCCCCGTAGTATAAATAGTTTTGAAGAAATTCATATTGGTGCAAAAAAGTTGTATGGCAGCTCCCCGAAGCCTTGGTCCAATTTTAACGAAAAACAATAGGGAACCTAGAAATTGTCTAAAAATGACTTTGTGTGAATTTCAAGACTCTAGCCCTTTTAGTTTTTGAGTTATCGTGCTGACGGACGGACGGACAGACACACATAGCTAGATCGACTAATTTTTCGATTCTGAGCCGATACGTACCCTTGACACTATATCTAGCTTGTCTAGATCGATGCGTTACAAACGGAGGAGCAAATCTAATATACCCGATGTCATATATGTATGCACGGGTATAAAAATTAAAATTATTGTATATAGTCATATAGAATATGGATATGGTTACAATTATATTTTTTTGAAAAACATTTTTGAATTTTGTTATAAAAATAATAACAAAAAGAAAGAAATGAATAAATTAAAATTTCTTATATAAAAGGATTTTGTTACAAAAAGAATGATAAAAAAAAAAAGACGAATTCAAAAATAAAATATTCCTGCCACAACATGGATTTGAACCGGGACGTTTTCATCAATAGTTTTGCGCTCTAACCACTGTACCATACAATGATTAATAATCTGATAACATTTTGTTTGTTTTGTATTTAGTTTCTATTTAGTTATTAAGTTTGAAAACATTATATAAATTCAAAAAATATATATAAATGTTGGTGAGGTGAGGTGTGCTGTTTACATTTTGCATTAATGAAAATTAAATTGTATTTTGTTTTTGCATTTAGTTTCAATGTATTTCTATAATAATATTTTCGGACCAAAAAAAATAAAACAAAAAATATTTCTTGATTTAAAAATTTCTAAATTTTAATAATTATCTTTTCTTTATTGATAGTCAAAATGAACTGACTTTACAAAAGTTTCTTTTTTTTCACTTATTTTTAATTTTCTAAAAATGACACGTTAAACATAAAAAAAATTAATATTCGAATACGATTTCTTAAGTACTTATTTTAATTAGTTATTATTACACAATCTTAAAATTATTTATTTGCTGACCTTTACTTATTCTAAATAATACAGTATAACAAGTGCATTTGGTTTTTTGTATGCAAAATGACACTTTAAAAGAAACAACAAAAAATAAATTTATAAAAAGAGAAAAAAAATTTATGAAGCAAATTTATACGGCACGAGTATGATTATGCGTTATCATCGAAATTTCGTATGAGGTTATTGGAATGGAGAAACATGTGTTTTTATAACATTATTGTGGTTTAGTGCTACAGGGCAATCCTGGTGGTGAGGGGCAATCCTCTGGTGGTGAGGGGCAATCCCTCTGGTGGTGAGGGGTAATCCCTCTGGTGGTGAGGGGCAATCCCTCTGGTGGTGAGGGGCAATCCCTCTGGTGGTGAGGGGCAATCCCTCTGGTGGTGAGGGGCAATCCTGTGAGGATGTAACACCTCCGCCCTTAAGATTCGACTCCTGGCGAATCCCACTTGATTGTATTGGAATTTTGGGTAGAGCAAATTTAAACTTTATAAAAAGGAAAATGCAAATAATAATTATTGCTGTAACTGTAATCACGTCCAATGTTAGATTTGTATACCAACTTTTGTGGTGAATGAATTTTAATTCCTCTATGTGCTTTGTGTTATTGTTTTGTGTGTAATACAAATCATCCACATGAAATCGATTTGAAATTTTCGCTACAGTTATGTTGCGATTTACATAGGGTGAAATTCGGTGATGATATTCTTCTTCGGAATTTTTTTGATCAAAAGCTCCGAGAGAAATTTTACAGTTATAAAATTTTATTAAATTGTTTTCTTTTATTTTTATGTCGGTAATTTGACCACAATTATTATAAAGAGAGGTTTCTTTCAAATTTTTTGTTACCACAATGTTACTTGAAATTGATTTTATCTCCATTGCAAGATTTTGCTTATAATGGCAAATCATTTGATTTGTTTTCATTAAATTTGCAATACATTGATCCTCAATTGGGATCAGGTTTTTTTCTAATATGTTATATTTTTCTACATTTTCAAAAATATTTTGTTTACAATTTATAACTTTACTTAAATTAGTATCTAATTCTAAATTACTATCTTTATTTGGAACTTTAACAATTATGTTCCTATAACAATTTTCTTTGACAAAATTTGGTATTGAAATTACAAATACAATAACAGAATCATTAAACAATACAGAATTTTTAGCACATTTTCAAAAAATTTTGTAAAAATGTGCCTATATAGCTTCACTCTGTCCGTCCGTCCGTCCGTCCGTCCGTCCGTCCCTTTTTACCTACGATTGACAAAAAAATATCAGGAATAGATAGGTATTGCAATAAAAATAATTTAATGTTAAAACTTTTTTTTGTAGCCCCACCCTTTACGGAGCTACAGCCCCACAAAGTTGAAAAAAGCCCCATATTTAAACAGTTATAATTAGAGTTCTATAAGGTATATCTCCAACCTGAAAACGATAACAGACAGCTGCTTTTATAAGCTTTACAAATTTTTAAAAGCCAATTGTATAGGGTTACCATACGGTACTAAAATTTACCGTTATTCAAAACTAAGTTTTACAAAATTTTTGGTCCCTCATAACTTCGGAACGGCTAAATCTAGAAACTTGAAATTTTGGGAGAAGTTAGATCCCTAGAAATAAGTAAGAGTCAGTTAACAAAATTTTTTTGTCACGCCCCCTCTTTAGGAGCTGTAAGGGGTCAAAAATTGAAATTTTGCTAAAAATTTGGCTTTTAAACACCTATAACTTGAATACCTGTCAAAATTTTTTTTTATTTGTATACAAAATTGAAAGCTCAAAAACGAAAGTTTCAATTAGTGTCAAAGGTTTTTCTTAATTTTGACTTTGTCCGTCCGTCCGTATGTTTACAAAAACTTTTACACCGTTTGAAATAGATTAAAGAAATTTTAACCACGGGTAGACATTACAAAAAAATTAATTTCGTAGAAGAATTTTTTTCTGTAGCCCCACCCGTTACGGAGCTACAGCCCCCCAAAGTTGGAAAAAGCCCTATTTTTAAACTATTATAACAAGAGTTTTGTTAAGTATATTTTCAATCTGAAAACGGCAAAAGATAGCTGGTTTTATAAGCTTTACAAAAATATAAAGCTAAAATGTATAGAGTTACCATACGGTACTAAAATGTACCATTAAGCTAAACTCAACTTTTGCAAAATTTTTGGCCCCATATATCTTCTAAACGGTTCAACCTAGGCTCTTGATATTCTGGGAGAAGTTAGGTCCTCCAAAATTAATAGGAGTCGGTTAACAAAATTTTTTTGTCACGCCCCCTGTTTAGGAGCTATAAGGGCTCGAAAATTGAAATTTTGCTATTTTCAACCACCTGTAACTTTAACACCTGTTCAAATTTTTTTTTACAAATATGCAAAATTTACAGCTGCAGCATTGTATTTCAACATACGTTAAAGGTTTTTCTTAAATTTGAAAGGGTCTCTTTAAATTGAAGAAATTATTTCTTAGTATTAACCATTTTTGGTTAGATAATAATATTCTAGGTAAAATTCCAAATTTTGTTGGAGTTCCAAATTGATTTCCTAGAACCGGAAAAAAAATGGAAGGGTGAACACAGGAGGGGGGCGAGCAGATCCATCATAAGTTTGCTAAGCAAAAATTTGGGAACCTTCCCCATTGAAGGGCTACTAGGTCTTCAAAATTAAAACTTTTATGTTCTTATAAAAAAGTAACTTATTCACCAGTGTAAGTTTTTCCAAAATTAAACGTTAACATTGAAGCTCCAACATTATATCTTGCACTTATTAACAGGTTTTCTTGAATGCATTGGTGTTGTATTCTAAGTATTTCACTATTAGTCATATAATTAATTATTAATGAAATAACAAAATTATAATATTATCATAATATATATTTTTATAAAAATAAATGATAAAATACTCAGTAAGAAACCGTATATAATTTTGAAAATGTGCTTTTTAAAAACCCTTGGTTTTTTCCCTCACTTGTTTATGTAAGGTAGAGTTTCTACGGTTATATTATAATTTACAATTTCTTCCTTTGTAAGAACATCTTTTGCTAAAATTTCTAATCTACTTGACAATATTATTTCTTTTATGTTTTCAATTTGTTTTACTAAAATTTGTATGTTCTCACTAATTTCATTTTTTATAATAAAAAGGTTAAGTTTAATTTCAATTTCTTTAATATGCTTATCAAAATTATTTATTGTATCACTTATATTTCTTTGTACTAAGTTTACATGTTTAGTAATTGCTTCGACTTGATCTGAAATTTCTTTGTTTATTGATATTTGAGCATTTAAATTTTTTATGGCTTTTTTATTATTGCTTTCTATTATTTTGAAATGTTCTTCTATTTCTTCACGTTCATCATTGTCCATGACTCCAGTGAGAAATCGAAGACCGTTACCAACCAAATTTACTAAACCTCGTTTTGTAACATGGTGAGGAATTATACTACTGAATTCTTCTTTCAAGTGATTGAAATTGTATAGAAGTGTATTTGGAATGTTAGTTTTTTCTTGCAACTGGTTTATGTTAAGTTCTATTTTACTTATACTTTCTTCATACTTCGACAAATCTATTATATGCAAAATTTTACTATAATTATGAATTATTTTTAGCTCGTGCTCTTGAAACAAAATGTATCCGTTACCGGATTTTAGTTCTGTAATTTCTATAGATGATTTTGAGAGGACTGAATATGGAAATAGCAGGAGAAGTAAAATGATAATTGCTGAGAAAAAAAAAAAAAATGAAAGAAGAGAAATTTGTTAATTTTGAAATTTATACTTTCTTTTAAATTGATTATTATAGCGAGGGAGGATTTCATTGTTAATTTTATGATGGTCTTGACCTGTTTCTATCATTTTCACCTTCTTGTGGTAGGGTTGTAATTTTGTAACCCTATTTAACTTAAGGTAATTGGAAGGCTTACCATTGGTTTTTCCTTTATTACATTTTCTGATAGATTTTTCTTTGATTTTTGTAATAAATTCTTTGATATAAGGATATTGGTCGAAAGAAATAACACCATTTAAAAAGTCAATAGGCCTTTTGCCAGTTGAGGTGTGAATAGTTTCGTTGTAGACTTTTAAGCTTTTGATAATGGGATCTTCGTCCGTAATTTGCCCTTCTTCTTTTTGGATCGTGTTCAAAATTCGTAGGTGTTCATTCAAGGTGTTATGGAATCTTTCGATATCCGCATTACTACTATGATTATTGGGAGTAGTAAAATGAACGTCAATTCCTTCTGTCTCTAAATAATTTTTGAAATTCAGGCTGTTAAAGCCCTTCTCTTGGTCGGTTACAACTTTAACAGGTTTACCGAAAGATGCTATATATTGCATAAATCCATTTTTCAAATCCACCCAATTCCTAGATTTTAAGGGAATGATTTGGGCGTGCTTTGAAAACTTGTCAATAATTGTCAAGTATGGATTTCCTTTTGTGTGAAACCATATGTCCATATGGACTACTTGTAATGGTTTTTCAGGGGTTTCTGTAATTTTTAACGGTAGATTTAAAGGACGTCTTTCATACTTTGCGATGTTACAAATATGACAATTATTTATAACATTCTGAATTTCATTTTTTAATTTAGGAAAATAGTAGCTTTTCTTTAAATTTCGATAAACATCATTGATACCTCTATGGTTTGTTTTTATGTGCTGGTCAAGAATAAGTTCCTTTATTTCAAGATGATATAAAATGTCAGTAAGTAAAAATGAGCATTTGTTTAATTTTATTAGTTTATTTTTTGAAAAATATTTTAGGTATGTATTTTGAAAAGAACTGTAAATATTAATATCTTCAATCATAATTCCTATTATTCCTTTACTAGGAATATGATTTTTAAAAACTTCAATAAAAAATTTTTCGTTAGGATTAGGATGTGTGAAAATTTTTCTTGTTCTACGATGGATTTTAAACAATTTCAATTGTTCTTGTGAACCCTTTTCTATTATGATTTGTGTTTTGTAGAAATTAAGTGGTGATTCTGATATAGGAATATATTCGGAATTGTCTTCGTCAGCTGAATGCATTGTAGCATCAGTTGATCGTATTTCGTCAACTTCCATGTTGTTTGAATTATTATCATTCGAATTTAGTCTATTTAAATTTGATTCGTTTAAATGAATCTCAACGCGTGAAAGAGCATCTGCAACTTTGTTTTCGCGCCCACTTAAATATTCTATGTCAAAATTAAATTCTTCTAACTTGATTTTCCACCTTTGCAATTTTGAATTAGGTTCTTTCAAGTTATGTAACCATTGCAAGGGTTTGTGATCTGTTCTAATTGTGAATTTACGACCATAAAGGTATGGTCTAAAATACTTCACTGCCCATACTATCCCCAATAATTCTTTTTCTATCGTTGAATATCTGCGTTCATGCTCATTAAGCGTTCTTGACGCGTAGCAAATTGGATGATTGTCTTGAGAGAGAACAGCCCCAAGAGCGAAGTTACTTGCATCAGTTGTTAATATAAATTTTTTTTCAAAATCAGGATAAACGAGAATAGGATCGGTGGAAATTAACAATTTTAACGAGTTAAAAGCATTTTTGTATTCTAAGTCAGAAATATTAATGTGTCTATTTTTTTTTAAGCAAGTGGTTAAAGGTTTGGCTATTTTCGCAAAATCTCTAATAAATTTACGATAATAACCGACTAAACCCAAAAATGATTTTATTTGTTTTTGAGTTCTGGGGATTGGGAACTTATTAATAGCTTCAAGTTTGTTTGGGTTGGGTTTGATTCCCTTGGTTGTAACCACATGGCCCAAGAACTCGGTTTCTTGTTTCATGAACTCACTTTTATCTAACTGAATCTTTAAGTTAGCATCTTTCAATTTCTGTAATATTCTTTTCAAATTTTCAAAGTGCTCTTCTTTACTAGTACTGAAAATTATTATGTCGTCTAAATAAACATAGCATATTTTACCTATAAAATCCCTTAAAACAGAATTCATTAGTCTTTGAAACGTTGCAGGAGCATTTTTAAGTCCAAATGGCATCCTGACGAATTCAAAGTGACCGTTATTGGTGTTAAATGCGGTTTTTTTAATGTCATCTTCTGCTATTTCTATTTGGTGATAACCTTTCGCTAAGTCCAGAGTAGTGAAATACATAGCTCTGCCTAGCTTATCTAGGATATCATCCATATTAGGGATAGGATATTTATCGTCAATCGTGACATTGTTCAGTTTTCTGTAATCAATGACAATGCGCCACTTTTGTTTGCCTGACGCATCTTGTTTTTTTGGGACAACCCATATTGGAGCCGAATATGGTGAATCACTATGTCTAATAATTCCCTGTTTTAACATATCTTTTATTTGATCATTAACTTCTTGGCGATGTATTTCCGGATAACGGTATGTTCTAGTATAAATTGGGAGCTCATTCACAGTTTTAATTTGATGTTTAATAGCATGAGTAAATGACAGATCAGCACCTTCGTGGTAAAAGGCTTTTCCGAACTTTCTTATTAAATTCAAAAGCTCTGATTTTGTAGATGTGTCTAAATGATCACACCTGATTTCATTTTCTCCTAAAAATATTTCGTTTTGAAATACTTCTAGCTCCTTTAACGGAACTGGAATGGAGTATTCCTTTTCTTCATTTTCATTGAAGAAAAGTGGAATTATGCTTCCCGTTTTTAATTTTAGAAATTTTTCTTTATAATTAATTTCGGCTTCAAGAGGACGTAAAATATTATTTCCTATAATGCCATCAAATTTATCATGAAATTTCATTTCTAAGAATTTTATTTTTATATCAGAATTGAATTCTACGAAAGATTCAATCGTTATCAGGGTATCACAAGTGGTGATATCAGTGATAGTTTTTATATTCGCGGCTTTTATTTTACTAGCATAGATAGGATTGCAAATGTTTGTATTAATTATACTCATGGAAGCACCCGTGTCTACAACAAATTTTAAGGGTCTTCCTTTTGATTGGATTGTTATATAAGGAATGGACTCTTGGTCGAGGCTGTTAATTGAAAATTTTCAACCGTTTGTACTGTATTCACTCTAGAATTAATCGTTGGAGGAACCACATCCATCGGTTCTGATTGTGAATTTGTTGCATTTCTTCTGGTATTTTGACTATTACTATGACTATTATTATCATTATAATTATTACTATTATGATTATTATTGTTAGTTCGGTTAGTATTTTGGTTATAACTATTATTGCTATTATAATTGCGGTTATAATTATTATTGCGATTAAAATTATTATAGTTAGCACTATTTGATTTATTGTAATTAGCGTTATTTCTATATTGATTTTGATTTATTTTACTATTATTTTTGTTGTTACCATAATTGAACCTACTATTATTGTTAGAGTTATTTTTATTTTTGGAATTGTTCCCAAATGGATTAAAATACGCGTAGTTTCCCTCATGTAGAATATCCATTGCCACTTCAATTGTTTCAGGATTTCTACTAAATAATACGGAACGCATTGGTTCAGGTAACTTATCTTTAAAAATCTCCAATCCGGTTTTAATATTGGCGGCAATACTAAAACTCGAATTGGGTTCTTCTCTAATTTTGTTATTTAGCCTCCTTAAAATATTTTTTATGTTATTATACAGATCTACACTGTTAGAAGTAAATGTTACATCTCTAAGTTCGTTGTAAATTTGGAGGGCACTTTTCTTTTCTCCGAAATTGTTAATTAAAACTTCCCGTATTTCAGACCAAGTTTTCGCATTATTATTTACCTCAATTACTACTCTAGCCTTATTAACTAACTTACTTTTAATTCTACTAAGCAAAATATTTTGACTACTTATATCATATTTAATAACTGAAGGAATTATTAATTCTACTAAATCTAAAAAATTAATTAAATCGTTACCTTTCCCATCGAACTCGGGCAGACGTTCAATGTATTTTAGTGGATCTATTTCCAATGTTAATAACTGTGGTTGATCTGGCATGTTGTTTTTGTAGTTGTTCGTTTGTCTCTCTGGTTCTGAATCCGAATCGGTGCTGAATTTCTTATAGAATTTGTTGCTGGTTGTACGAGCTCTTCTGATGGCACGATTTCTCTCTCTTTGGAACATAAAATTTTTCTTTCGCTTTTAATTTAATTTTATTTTAAAGTTAAAAAAAATTTTTATTTTAACTTTTATTAATTTTATTTAAACTTTTTGATTTAACTGTTTGTCTCTTTTTTTTAAAAAAAAAATTCCTTATATTTTTTTTTTTTTTTTTTTTTTTTTTTTTTTTAATAAGAAAATTTATTTTTTTAATATTAATTTTAATTATAAGTTTTATATTATTTTCTTAATATTAATTTTGATTATTTTAAGTTTTATTATAGGTAGTTATAAATATTAGAAGAAAGTTTTTATTTCTTTTCTTTATTTTTAAGTTTTAATTACTTATAAATTAAAGTTTAATTAATTATTCAATAATGTTGAATTTTCAAAATTTTAAATTAAAATTTCTTATGTTCACAGTTTTCTTTTATTGTTTTCAAAATTCCTGAAATTGGAATTTCTTATGAGTTCACTTTTTTTTGAAATTTTAATTACTAAAAAAATTAGGCACTTAATCAATTTATTTTCACTAAATAGAAAGAAATATTAATTTTTTTTTTCTTTGTCCTTTATCACTGGATCCTGTTATTTTTTAGGATCCTACCGACTGCGCCAATAATATTTTCGGACCAAAAAAAATAAAACAAAAAATATTTCTTGATTTAAAAATTTCTAAATTTTAATAATTATCTTTTCTTTATTGATAGTCAAAATGAACTGACTTTACAAAAGTTTCTTTTTTTTCACTTATTTTTAATTTTCTAAAAATGACACGTTAAACATAAAAAAAATTAATATTCGAATACGATTTCTTAAGTACTTATTTTAATTAGTTATTATTACACAATCTTAAAATTATTTATTTGCTGACCTTTACTTATTCTAAATAATACAGTATAACAAGTGCATTTGGTTTTTTGTATGCAAAATGACACTTTAAAAGAAACAACAAAAAATAAATTTATAAAAAGAGAAAAAAAATTTATGAAGCAAATTTATACGGCACGAGTATGATTATGCGTTATCATCGAAATTTCGTATGAGGTTATTGGAATGGAGAAACATGTGTTTTTATAACATTATTGTGGTTTAGTGCTACAGGGCAATCCTGGTGGTGAGGGGCAATCCTCTGGTGGTGAGGGGCAATCCCTCTGGTGGTGAGGGGTAATCCCTCTGGTGGTGAGGGGCAATCCCTCTGGTGGTGAGGGGCAATCCCTCTGGTGGTGAGGGGCAATCCCTCTGGTGGTGAGGGGCAATCCTGTGAGGATGTAACACTATATATAAAATTTTTTGCATTTAGTTTCAATGTATTTCCATTTATAAAATTTTTGGTAACAGAATTGAAATAACTTGTTGCATATAATCAAATTGTTTATGTAAGAGAGAGTAAATAGTGCGTACCTAAATAGAATCAAAAAGAAAAAAGATTCCTAGTCAAAAAAATTAATACTATATTATTTGATTTTTACGTGTATGACAAATAATAAAAAAAAAAATTTAAAATTATTGTATATATTTATTAAAATAAATGAGAGTTTTCTGTAAAATTTTTTATAGAATAAGAGTTTTCTGTAAAATTTTTTATAGAATAAGAGTTTCTCACATAAAAAAAATTATATTTAATTACAAAAAGAATAAAGAAGAAAAAAAAGATGAACTTAAAAAAAAAACATTTTATTTGTACGGGTATCAATATGCCCTGACTAAGATTTGAACCGGCACTTTGCTATAAAAAGGCCGACGTCCTTACCACTAAGCCATCGATGGAACATTTCTTGCTTCGTTTTTATTTTCTGTTTTCTTGTTTTTGCATTTAATTTCAAAGAGAAAAATAAATTATAAATGTTAATGCTGCTGAAGTGAGGGGAAGTGTGTACATTTTTTAATAATGAATATTAAATTGTTTTTTTTTTTTTGCATATAAGTAGTTTCAATGTATTTCTATATATAAAATTTTTGTCTTTAAATAATTTTTAAATATACTTAATCAAATTATTTATGTAAATAATGCGTACCTACCTAAATAGAATCAAAAAGAAAAATTTAATACGATATTTGATTTTTTCGTGTGGCAAATAATAAAACAAAAAAATTAAAATTATTGTACATAAAATATGTAGGTATATGGTTATAATTATATTTTTTTGAAAAACATTTTTGAATTTTGTTATAAAAATAATAAGAAAAAGAAAGAATTATTCATTTCTTATATAGAATTAAAATTTCTTATATAAAAGGATTTTGTTACAAAAAGAATGATGAAAAAAAAAAAAAAGACGAATTCAAAAATAAAAAAGTTTTCCCACAACATGGATTTGAACCGAGATCTTTCTATTAGAAGTCTAGCGCCCTAACCACTGTACCATACAATAACTAATAATTTGATAATATTTTGTTTATTTTGTATTTAGTTTCTATTTAGTCATTAAGTTTGAAAATATTATATAAATTCAAAAAATATGTTTATAAGTTGGTGAGGTGAGGTGTGCTGTTTTTAGTTTCAATGTATTTCCATATATAAAATTTTTTGCATTTAGTTTTAATGTGTTTCTATTTATAAAATTTTTGGTAACAGAATTGAAATAACTTGTTGCATATAATCAAATTGTTTATGTAAGAGAGAGTAAATAGTGCGTACCTACGAAGAATCAAAAAGAAAAAAACAAAAAACAATACCTAGTCAAAAAAATTAATATCATCGAGCTAATTTAGACGGTGTCAACGTTGTAGTATTCACATCTTGTTGTTATATCTGCTTAAAAGCTCTTTCCGTTTACACGTTGATGTCATGTATACATAGAGTGCTGCCGCAACTTTATATGTGTGAGTTAATATTATCAGATTTTTTTCCAATAGTATATCACTCTTTAATGTTTAATATAAGAATGATGTGTAGTATATCATAAAAAAATTTTTGACCTGAAAAATTTTTTATTGCTTTTTTAGATGTATTGGTGACTGTCAACACGTAAGGCACCTAAATTTTGGTTAACAAAAATGTACAAAAATGTATACAAGATTTTCGGGTGTTAAGCGTGTTTTCGTCGTTCTTTTTCGTGTTAAAGCTTTTTTGTAGAAGAAATGAGTAAGTGGGAAAGAGAAAGAAGATTATGTTGACAACAACTGCTGCCCCGTCTAAACGCATGGATCATATTTTTTGATTTTTACGTATATGCCAAATAATAAAAAAAATAATTTAAAATTATTGTATATATACCTAGTATATGTATTGTTTTGTAACACATTTTTGAATTTTAAAATAAAAATAATAACAAAAAAAAAGAAATTAATAATTATTAAAATAATAAATGCGAGTTTTCTGTAAAATTTTTTATAGAATTAAAAAAAAATAAAAAAACGTTTTGCCCCAAGATGGACTTGAACCCACAAATTTTTATTAAAATCGTACTGCCTTAACCACTGCACCATGTAATGAATAATAATATGACAACATTTTGTTTATTTTCTATTTAGTTTGTATTTTTATTAGTAATTTTTATACCCGTATGACTATATAGTCCAAGGGTATAATAAATTTGCCATTACGTTTGTGACGCAGAGAAGGAGGGGGGGGTAGATATAGACTCAAGTGTATGGATCGGATCAGAATCGAAAAATAAATCGATTTAGCTATGTATGTCCGTCCGTCTGTCCGTCCGTCCGTCCGTCCGTCTGTCCGTCCGTCTGTCCGTCCGTCCGTCATCACGATAACTCAAAAAGTAAAGGAGCTAGGTTTATGAAATTTTCACAAATTCGGTTTTAAGCAAAAAATGGAATCGAGTTTGAAATTCAGCCATTTTGGTCCACGGGTTCGAGTACCTGCCATACAACTTCTAATTTTATATGAGCATTACTCTATACCTATGGAAGCTGCGTGTCTGAAATTTTGCCAAAAGTAGTTTAGTATAATGGCCAAAGTTACTGCAAAATTTGGTTGGTCTACTGCAGAGGGTTCGAGTAGCTGCCATACAACTCCTTCTTTTATATGAGCTTTACACTACACCTGATGAAGCTGGGTGTCTGAAATTTTGCAAAAAATAGTTTAGTGTAATGGCCAAAGTTACTGCAAAATTTAGTTGGTCTACTGCTGAGGGTTCGAGTAGCTGCCATACAACTCCTTCTTTTATATGAGGATTACACTACACTAAATGAAGCTGGGTGTCTGAAATTTTGCCAAAAATAGTTTAGTGTAATGGCCAAAGTTACTGCAAAATTTGGTTGGTCTACTGCAAAGGGTTCGAGTAGCTGCCATACAACTCCTTCTTTTATATGAGCATTACTCTACACCTAATAAAGCTGAATGTTTGAAATTTTGTCAAAAGTAATTAACCGGATGATATAATGTATATGTTACGGTCATACGGGTATCCCAGAGTTTACACAGTCTACTCTACTACACTCTTCCTCGTTTTTTTTAGTTATTAAGTTTGAAATATCCAAATAAATTCCCCAAAAATTTGTATGACAGCTACCAGAAGCCTTTATCCGATTTTAACCAAAAACAATAGGGAACCCACAAATTGTCTAAAAATTACTTTGTGAAAGTTTCAGAACTCTAGCTCTTTTAGTTTTTGAGTTATCGTGCTGACGGACGGACGGACGGACGGACGGACACACATGGCTAGATCGATTCGTTTTTCGATGCTGATTCGATACGTACCCTTGACACTATATCTAGCTCGTCTAGATCGATGCGTTACAAACGGAGGAGTAATTTTAATATACCCGATGTTCATACATGTATGCACGGGTATAATAATTTCGTAGAAAAATTTTTTTCTGTAGCTCCATCCGTTACAGAGCTGGAGCCTCCCAAAGTTGGGAAAAGCCCTATATTCAATTTGTTATAATAAGAGTTCTATTAGGTGTATTTTCAATCTGAAAACGACAAAAGATAGCTGGTTTTATAACAGTTATAAATTTTTAAAAGACAAATGTTTAGGGATGTCATACGGCCCCACATATCTCCTAAACGTTTTAAGCTAGGGTCTTTTAATCTGCTGGATTAATTTTAACAAAAAGAAGAACAGTCTCCCATTTCAGCAATTTACTTTTATACTAAAACACTTTTAAATGCAAAAGATCTACCATCAATTTTTGGCTAATGAAAATTTTCAACATTTTAAGCTTAAAAATTTTCAAACATTAAAAGAACTGTTTCTTATACCAGCAATTTACTTTTATATTAAAACAGTAACAAACTCCCAAGATCTACCTTCAATTTTTTATTTTCTACATTTTAGGGGACTAGTACTACTTTAATAAAAGTATATATTGAAAAAAATATATTTTTTTATTTTATTTTTTTTACAGTAAAAATTTCTAAAAAACTTGTTCAGTGACATGCGAAATATGCATGGAGAACAAGAATTTTAAAATAAATAAAAACTTTGGACAAATTTCATATGATATTATCTCACCATGTATTTAAAAAGTAAAAATATTATAAAATTTTCTATATATCTTAAGAACAAGGGAATCTTTTAAACATTATAAATTTTCTAACTGTTGGATAAACCATATATTTAGGTTTGATTTTGTTTGAAGGTTTTTTTTCGTAGAACACAGTATGCAAGATACTAAATAATAGGACTCATGAGACTAATTCAAACTCAACTTATATTTACTTCATGGTAAAACTCTTTTTCATAAATTTTTATTTTCGTCTATTTCTAGTTTTAATTTTATCTCCTTTGGTAACTTAAAAGTTTGCTGTCCTGGATGAAAAAAGTGACTTGTTAAAACATTGGAAAACTTGAAATTACCTTGGGAGCAATAATTTTTCTCCCATTTTTTTTTTCAACGAACTCTTTTTTAACATTTTGTTGCATAATGCTTAATATTACTAATTAAAATATGTTTAACTTCTGGCTTTTCACAGGCCTTAAAATAGTTTTTCACTTAAAAATAACTTAAAATCTTATATTGTGCATATTTTGATTTTATAATAAAGGATTTAATTCTGGAGATGGAACCTTGTGTTAACATTTGAATATAATGTGTGATATATTTTGGATGATAATAGGAAAATATTATATAAATATGTGTAAATTTAATATTACCTTCTTATTAAAATTAATATTAGGTACTAGATATTTAGGATATATATCCTTGGTTTTAAGGATAGGGATGTGAAAGAAATTTTAGAAATCGGATTTGGGCATTGTAAGATTATGGTATTATGGTAGATGAGGAAAATTAAATGGGATTTTTGAAGACCTTTTTATTTCGTACACATATGAATTACCTACTTTAATGAACACATTCGACGGGATATGATTCCATATAGGTGATGAGCACATGACAAATGGGTTTTCATAAGCTGCGTTGTACGATTTGGTTAGCTCAGCTGTGCAGGAAAGAAACATTTTTTTCCTTCCTTGTTTGCCGTTGAAAATCTTAAAAAGGGAAAATTCCATTTGTTTTAAAACATTAAATTCATGAAGAAATAATTTCGGGTTTGTCTCTACCTACAGCAGAGAAGATACCCCATCAATGTGAAATTTTAAATTTTAAATATTCTTTTCAAATTCGAATGACATTTTAATAATTTTGAAAACTACTGTAATTACTTGTATAATATATTATTCTTTATCTAAAATTCTTATCAGATTCTTGTAAAAATTTTTTGGACGAATGTTTGTATCGTCGATTAAGTGCTTCCTTGTGGCCATATTAGATTCTACTCAGTTCTCATGGGCCATCGAAAAATATAATGTTTTCTAAACAAAATTGTTAAGATACAATATTTATGTTGAAGATTTTTCTATGCATATTTAAGGTTTTGTAAAGTTTATAATATGAATTTTATTGCAATTATTTTATAAAATTGATTACTTAATTTAAAATGTTAAAGAATCAGAAAACTTAAAATAGAAAGTGAGTAAATCTTTAGAGGAAGAGAAAGATATTTTTAACGGCTGCAGCAACAAAAAGAAGAGTACAAATAGAGTTTTTATGGCCAGTAGGCACCCATACAAATAAATTGGGAATCCATCACAAAGCTCTAAGCAATCTAACGAAAATCAAAATATCGAGCATTTCTTTGAAGATGTCCGGCCCTACCTCAAACCATACTTCTCTCACTTTGTCGATCGTTCTTCCACAACCTTTACATGCTTTTTAAACATAAAATCAATGAAACCAGTGAGAACGAAATTGCACAATCTAGTTTTAATTAAGGTCTTCACTCAAGGTCTTCAAGGTTACTACTTTACCTACCTCGAGTTTTATTTCAATTTAATCATCTCCTACGGTTTCTTATATAATATTTCAGAATACTTTTTATAATACTCAAATCAAGTTGACGTGTTATATAATATAAATAAGAAACTATATAATGACTTATATAATATATATTGTATAATTGGTATAAAAAATTTATGTTATATATTTCTGCTGAAAGCAAATTCGCCTCAAGATATATTTCTATTAATTTTGCATTATTTATTTGTAACCTTCGGTAAAAATATTTATTTTTGTAGTTTTTTATTTGAAACTAATTTGACTTGAAAGAAAAATATTTTTATTATATAGGTACACGTATATAATTTTATTTCCTGTAGGAAATAGGTGGAATTCCGCTTTAAGGAAAGCAATTCTGAAAAAGATATAATGTGCAAGCGACTTAGATACAGAAATAATATTGTTGCGTATTTATAAGAATGTAAATTCTTTAGGAACTTTGAATTTGTCTATGAAGTAATTATATTCTTATAACACCCGCGGGCTTACGTCTCAAAGCGCTTTCTCCAAACTATGTACACTTACACTTTTCGAAAATAATAAATTTGAGTACTAATTGTCGAACAAAATTTTTTTTCGGATTATGAAGGCAATAAATTTTTAAGGGCTCCATTTCTTAAGGATCAGACGATGCACAGACATGATTTAAAAATGGTACCATCCGATGTTATAATAGATCTTTAATATGAGTTCAAAATGGGGTTTAAAAAGTTCAGTTTCCTATTTTTTCAAAACTCTAAAAATGTGTATGGACAGATTTAGAAAAAGCCGAGAACAGTCTCCTAACTTCGATTATCAAATTCATTAAATATTTAGATAGGTATCTAAAAATTTTCAATTAATACCTCATCCGAAAAGAGTATAACCAATATTTTCCTATAATAATTTGGATATTCGAAACGAACAGTCAAACTAATATTCCCATACATATTTTCTTTCAGAAAAAAAAGTATGAAATTATTTTTCAATTAACTTTTATGAATAAAGTTTATTTAAGATCTGTTAAGAAATTATTATTTTATCAGATTTGCTTTTAATAGAAATATAAACATTTATTTAATAATATATAATTTACTCCGACTTTTTCCTTTCTAGTTATCTGTATTATTTATTCAAGGTTCAATTTAATGTACAAAACGTTAAATATTATTAGTTAAAATCTAATATTATTTACTTTCGTATTGTATTTTAAATTAATTTGATGTTTAATTGATGGTTAATGTTGAGGAAAATGAAAATGGGAGTGAAGATCATTCTGAACAAGCCTTGTTAAAAATAATGCATCATAACTCCATGTGAAAGGTTTATGAAGTATGAACAGTTTTGTGTAAATATTTTGAAGTTTTTTTGAGAACAATTTTAAGCTAAAATAAAAACAAATATTTTTTTCAATATATAGGTAGGTACTTTTATTAAAGTAGTACTAGCCCTCTAAAATGTAGAAAATAAAAAATTGAAGGTAGATCTTGGGAATTTGTTATTGTGTTAATATAAAAATATGCTGGTATAAGAAACAGTTCTTTTAATGTTTGAAAACTTTTAAGTTTAAAAGTTTTAAAATTTTCACTAACCAAAAATTGATGGCAGATCTTTTTCATTTAAAAGTGTTTTAATATAAAATACCTATAAAAGTAAATTGCTGAAATAGATAGATAGTTCTCTTTTTCTTAAAATTAATCCAGCAATTTACTTTAATATTTTATATTATTTACTTTTATATCGTGATGACGGACGGACGGACAGACGGACGGACGTAAGGACATACATAGCTAAATCGATTTATTTTTCGATTCTGATCCGATCCATACACTTGAGTCTATATCTACCCCCCTCCTTCTCTGCGTCCCAAACGTAATGGCAAATTTATTATACCCTTTGACCTATAGTCATACGGGTATAAAAATATTCACTTAAATATTGGTTGCTTACACACTCGTTTATTCATATAAAAGTTTTATCTTACAAAATACAAGTAAACTTAAATTTAGACACATTACACATTATACTATAATTTATACATATATACAAATATTGCATATTAATACAACTTAATAAAATAAAATTAATAAAACCGTTACATTTTGTATTACGCAGATTATGCTTCGATTCTAATATACTTTTTATTTTTGTTTTTTTTTTACGAGGGAATGGAAAATTAATACAAATATTGCATATTAATACAACTTAATAAAATAAAATTAATAAAACCGTTAGAGTTTGTATTACGCAGATTATGCTTCGATTCTAATATACTTTTTTATACCCGTATGACTATATAGTCCAAGGGTATATTAAATTTGCCATTACGTTTGTGACGTAGAGAAGGAGGGGGGGTAGATATAGACTCAAGTGTATGGATCGGATCAGAATCGAAAAATAAATCGATTAAGCTATGTATGTCCGTCCGTCCGTCCGTCCGTCTGTCCGTCTGTCCGTCTGTCCGTCTGTCCGTCTGTCCGTCCGTCCGTCATCACGATAACTCAAAAAGTAAAGGAGCTAGGATTATGAAATTTTCACAAATTAGTTTTTATGCAAAAAACGGAATCGAGTTTTAAATTCAGCCATTTTGGTCCACGGGTTCGAGTACCTGCCATACAACTTCTAATTTTATATGAGCATTACTCTATACCTATGGAAGCTGGGTGTCTGAAATTTTGCAAAAAATAGTTTAGTTTAATGGCCAAAGTCACTGCAAAATTTAGTTGGTCTACTGCTGAGGGTTCGAGTAGCTGCCATACAACTCCTTCTTTTATATGAGCTTTACACTACACCTGATGAAGCTGGGTGTCTGAAATTTTGCAAAAAATAGTTTAGTGTAATGGCCAAAGTTACTGCAAAATTTAGTTGGTCTACTGCTGAGGGTTCGAGTAGCTACCATACAACTCCTTCTTTTATATGAGGATTACACTACACCAAATGAAGCTGAATGTTTGAAATTTTGCCAAAAGTAATTAACCGGATGATATAATGTATATGTTACGGTCATACGGGTATCCCAGAGTTGACACTGTCTACTCTACTACACTCTTCCTCGTTTTTATTATTTCTGTTGAATTTAAAAAAAACGAGGAAGAGTGTAGTACAGTAGACTGTGTCAACTCTGGGATACCCGTATGACCGTTATATAAACATTATATCATTATTATTATAAACATTAATTACTTTTGGCAAAATTTCAAACATATCAGATTTATTAGGTGTAGTGTAATGCTCTTATAAAAGAAGGAGTTGTATGGCAGCTACTCGACCTCTTGGCAGTAGAGCAACCAAATTTTGCAGTAACTTTGGCCATTACACTAAACTATTTTTGGCAAAATTTCAGACACCCAACTTCAATAGGTATAGAGTAATGCTCATATAAAATAAGAAGTTGTATGGCAGCTACTCGAACCCTTTGCAGTAGACCAACCAAATTTTGGAGAAACTTTGGCCATAAAACTAAATTACTTTTGCCAAAATTTCAGACACGTAGCTGTAATAGGTACAGAGAAATACTCATATAAAAAAGGAAGTTGTATGGCAGCTACCCGAACCCATGGACCAAAATGGCTTGATTTAAATAGCGATGACGGCTATTGCAAAAAAACGAATTTGCGAAAATTTCAAGATTTTTGAGTTATCGTGCGGACGGACGGACATACATAGCTAAATCGATTTTTTTTCGATTCTGATCCGATCCATACACTTGAGTCTATATCTACCCCCCCCCCCCCTCCTTCTCTGCGTCACAACGTAATGGCAAATTTATTATACCCTTTGACTATGGTATAAAGTCATACGGGTATAAAAAAAAAAGTTTTATCTTTGAAGGAGAATCGAACTAAGATCTATCTACACTCTAAGCCACTTTGCTAACCACTGAACCATACAATTCTTATAAAATTATGGTCAGATTTCTAATATAAATGTATCACTAACTGACAGAATGAAAAATAAAGCCATAGACGCAGGCAAGTTCAATTAAAAGTATATAAAAATAGACCATTTCACTGGTTTAATAACGTTTTATACCAGCATGACTATAAGTCAAAAGGTATAATAAATTTTCCATTACTTTAGATATAAACTTAAAAGTATGGATCGGAAAATAAATCGATTCAGCTATTTATGTCTGTCCGCACGATAACTCAATAAATAAAAGAGCTGGGATTTTAAAATTTTCACAAATTAGTTTTTATGCAATAGCCATTTTCGCTATTGAAATCCAGCCATTTGGGTCCCCGGGTTCGAGTACCTGCCATACAACTTTTTTTTTTTATATGAGCATTACTCTATACCCAGTGAAGCTGGATGTCTGAAATTTTGCCAAAAATATTTTAGTTTTATGGCCTTAGTTATACGCCTAATTTCGTTTGGGGAACAATATTTTATCCAATATTTATCATCTCTGAATCCTAAAATCCCAAAAATCCTTAAATCGAAATTTCCAAAATCCTTCCATATAGATAACCCCAAAGTGTACATTTCCATATTATGTCTTGTATCAAAACTTGATTGAAAAAGACGTATTATTAAAGTCTCACACTTCGTTCCACTACTCCTCATAAAGTTTTGAAATAGATATAATTAAAATTTCACAGAACTTTAATTTTGAGCTGTAGAATAGTTTTTGTACTTAAAATTTTATTAAATATAGAACCAATTAATTATTGTGTAAGATAAAATATATTTTACAATAATTTAATATGCTAAAAAAATGGAAAAAAATGATTGATTAGAAACTGGCAATAATCTGGATTATGTAAAACTTGATAATCTGTTTTTCGAAGTAAAACTGATTATCTTCTTTTGACATTATTTTTAATCCTTTCACAAGTTCAATCATAAAATATTGTATAATTATTGTACCTCAGTTAACTGCCATGAACAAAATATTTTAGTTCCCCAAATTTTATTAAAAAATTTGTCATTTTTTTCTGACAGTTTTTTAATTAAAAAAAAAAATCTTGTATCATTATTGAAGATCCTTTTTCTTCGAAAAAGTTTTAAGAAAAGTCACCTATTAGAAGACATTTTAAAAATCAAGTATAAAAATTCAAGTTATGCTCACTGACGTTATACATAGGAACCAAAACCAAGGTTATTTCAATGCTCACTTTTGGGAGCGATATTTTGGAATATTTGACTCATGTTCTTAACAGAAGCCAAGCTTCATTTTAAGTTTAACGGTGACTTTAGTTGAAGATTTTTGAACAATATAGTTGTCGTGAGTTGTGATTAATCTATATATATAAAAATGAATCGCTATTTCTGTTGGTCACGGCATAACTTGAGAACGACTTTACCGATTTTATTCAACCATTTTTTTTTAGTTTTCTAATACTTTGTAGAAGGTTCTTACGGAAAGAAAAGTTAAGAAAATTCCTCCAGGACGCCCCTATTGGGCCTAGAAAGCGTTTAAAGGCCGTGATATAAAACAGCTGTATATGATCATGTGGGATATCATTAAAAAGGTCTTGCCGAGCTTAACAACTTTTGTTTGGGGACTAAGGTTCCAGGACGCCCCACTTGGGTCCAGAAAGCGTTTAAAGCCCTTGATATTAAATCAGCTGTATATGATCATGTGGGGTATCATTGAAAAGGTCTTTGCGAGCTTAACAACTTTTGTTTGGAGACCAAGTTTCCAGGACGCCCCACTTGGGTCCAGAAAGCGTTTAAAGCCCTTCATATAAAATTTGCTGTATATGATCATGTGGGATATTATTGAAAAGATCTTGGCGAATTCATAGGTAGTCATAAATAAATACATATATATTATATATATATATATATTCAAACGCGCATATATATGTAAATCTATATATATACATATATATATTTATTTTCAGTTGAATTTTGGTTTTTCAAAATGCCGACTAATTAGATTATAAAAAATAGGAAAGAATTTAATTTAAAATTTAAAAAATTTGTTTTTAATTAAAATTAAAAATTAATTATGTGTACAAAAAATTCAACCCCCCACTAGAACAACACTATTTGTTAATTATGCTTACTTTGGTTAAGCAAATGGTTTATAAAAACGTTTCAACAGTTTTTAACCTAGACTAAACATATGTTAACGGATGTCACCAATGTGACCAATGTGTATGTATATATGTATATTAAAGAAGACAGAAGAATAAAAATATATTTTTTTTTTCAATTATTTAATGATTCATGTTAAGTATATTATTTTATTTTCTAGGTATATTATTTTATTTTCTTATTTTATGGAAAGAATATTTGACACCCACATCAAGACATTATGATTTAACACCAAAAATCACTGTTATTATAAAATCCATAAATACATAATTTAAAAAAAAAAAAATTCTGTGAACAACAACAAAAAAACCTATTTTTTATTTGTTTGAGAGATTTCAAAGAATTTTTTCCTTTATTTAAAATTTATCTCCAGTCATTTGAGTATTTGCTTTGACTCTATGGAAACATAGACCGAGACCAGCAATACGGACGGGGGCCAGAAACGCGGACCGGGCACAGCTAGTATGGTATAAAACCTAGGTAACAATGTTATTCTTAGCTATTTGCTTCGATATGTTGAACTTTGAAGATATGGTTCAATCAATTATTATAAATTTTTTAAGCAGTAAGTTAATTAAAAATTACGAATATTGTTAAAAGGATGTCAAACTCAAAAAAATTTCTACAAATTTGTATTCTAAATTTGATATACATACTAATATACATAATATTATAAATACTTGGAATTTTCAAAAAATTTTGAAAAAATGTGCCTGTAGTTTCATTTTGTCCGTCCATCTGTCCGTATGTTTACAAAACTCTTTGTGCGTTTTAAATAGAGTGAAGAAATTTTACCTACGAGTAGTTATTGCAAAAAAAATAATTTCCTGGGAAAACTTTTTTCTGGAGCCCTGTAGTTTTTTTGGATCTAGAGCCCTTAAAAATCAGAAAACGACCTATGTTTAAACAGTTATAAAAAGAGTTCTATAAGGTACATTTTCAATCTGATAATAAAAGACAACTCATTTCATAATCTTTATAAATTTTTTAAAAGAAAACGTATAAAATCACCGCTCTGTACAAAAATGTTTCGTTATGCAAAACTCAATTCTTACAAAATTTTTGGTTCCTCATCCTCGCTTAAGCTAGAAACCTGGACTTTTGGATAAAGTTAGATCCTTAGAAATTAGTAGGAGTGAATTTTTTTGTGACGCAACTAAACACGCTGTTAGAGGTCGAAAATAAATTTTTCTATTTATAAGGACTGTAACTTGAGTTCCTGTTCAAATTTGTTTTTAGTAATGTACAAAATTTAATTCTCCAAGATTATATTTGTACATGTTTTAAAAGTTTTTTTCTAATTTTAAATGGGTTCCCTAAAATTAAATACAGTTCCATTAACTTCTAATGAAAATTTTGTGGAAGTCATAATTAAGTTTCTAGAACCTAAAAATTTGGAGCGGAGGAGTTAGGGTTAAATAATCACAAGTTTATTTAGTAAAAATTTTCGAACTTTCCCAGCTGAAAGGCAATTTAAGGACTTATAAATTTATCATTTTTATAATGCAATAGCTTAGGCACCAATGTATTTATTTCCAAAATTAAACGTTGACATTGAAGCTCCAACATTATATTTCGATAAAATACTCAGTATGAAACACTATATAATTTTGAAAATGAACACACTGGAATAAAATGTTTTAGTTCTTTTCATAACTTGTTTTGATAAAATGTAACATTTTTGGGTGTACTAATTTATCTTGTTCGTATCCGTTCGTAGAAGATTTTAATAGTTATTAATTACATTTTGTGTATTGTACAATATAATATATACCAATATGGTTTATGTCTGTAGACTTATGTCTTGTTTTATAATAATTAAAATAATATTAAAATATTACGATATATATATATACTATTTAGGTATATGTATAGATATACAAAAAGTTGGTTTTTATTATGTTTTTATGTTGTTTTCTTTTTCACTTTTTTTGATTATGTTGTATTTTTTTTACCAGATGCTTATTAATTGAATTTACTTAACATATAAAACCCCTTCTTACTAAGCTTAAAGGAAAAATTAAGGGATAATTTTAATAACAGTAGCTATTGAAAATTTTTACCAAGGTATTTCAAATAATTAAGAAACTAATACTTGATCCATTCTCTTCAATCTAGAGCTAAGTGCAACTTATTAAATTTACAAGAATTAGTTTGGCTTTGTAATTAAAACAGGTTAGTTCAAATTATATTGGCCCTATTTGCGCTTATTAATTTTCACAAATCAAATTTTACTAATCACTTTTTACTAATACTTCATAAGTAAGTATCCTTAAGTTTTTAAAGCTTTACTAAATTATAACAAAATTTATCTTATCATTTGAAATAATTATTTAATTATTTAATTAGTATTAAGTGAGAAAATTTATAGTTTTGATTTTATTTAATTTAAGTGTCCTAGCTCCTGTGGTATATTTAATTTTAAAAAGTTCTACAGGAAAACTAATATTTCAGCTTAAAACTTCTCGATGCTCTATTTAAAACAATAGATAATCTAACCACGTTCTCATCACACAATGAATAATGTATTAGACCCTGTCATCACGACCCTTATTCTATGTCGATACTTTCTAAATTATAATAAATACAAATCTAACAGACGGACAGATGAAAAGTAGCTATTATTAACTCTGAGTAATTTTTGCGAATGAAAAATTAACAAATTTTAAATCAGATTTATATTCTTTTTTAACATGTTTCAAAATAAAAAAAAGAAAAACAAAAATAATTTAATTTATTATATTTTCGTGTAAAATGTTTTATTTTTGTTCTGTTTAACTTTTAAGAGGAAGTTATTATTATTATTATTTTTTTTTTTATTTTTATCCCCCTTTTATTCCTTTATATAATATTAATATGTAAATACATAATAATAAAATGTTATTATACTATATTCTATAAGATATCTATAGAGGAAACATTTAATTACTTTAATTGTACTCTAGTGTAGATGATGGGTGAACGATCAGATCTGTCTTCGCTTTAGGTAAAAAGTTTAATAATAAATTTTAATTACAATTATGTATAAGTAATTATTTTTATAAAGAAAAGATGAAAATCAAAAAAGAAAATTGAATAACTTTAATGATTTAATTGTTAAGTTGATTTATTAAATTTAAAAAAAATTTGTTTAAATATTATTTATTATTAAATTATTAATCAGGTTTTTTGTTTTGTGTTTTAATTTAATCGAATAAAAATATTTCTACACCGAATGATTTCTTTGTTTTTGATAAAAATAGATAGTGGATTTCAAATTCAATTTTAAATGTTTAATTTTGATTATTAATAGAAGATATATTGGAATACCAAATTCATTATGAATTTTCGAAAAATTTTTTGTAATCTTTGAATAGACTTGTGCTTTTAAGCTTTTTCAAAAAAAAATTTCAATTATCATGTGTAAATAGTTAAATACTTTATTATTTTTACTTGTACTTTTATTTTTCAAGTACCAATACCAAACATTTTTGCTGGTGAAAAATACTTGTTAATTATCAAGTAATGGTTGTAGTAATTGAAATAATACTTGAATTTTACAGAATGAAGTGGATAGATTTAAAATGAAAGAATAATAATACTTAGTAATTATACATGTATGACTATAGGTCAAAAGGGTGTACTAAATTTGCATTACGTTTGTGACGCAGAGAAGAAGAAGGGAGGGGAAAATATAGACTCAAAGATATGGTTCGGATCACAATCGAAAAGTAAATTGATCTAGCTATGTATGTCCGTCCATCTGTCCGTTACCACGATAACTCAAAAAAATAAATATGCTAGGATTTTGAAATTTACGCATATTCATTTTTATGCAATCACCGTCATCGCTATTGAGATCCGACCAGTTTGTTGAAGAGGAGAGTTGGGAAGTAGGTTAGAAACGAACTTATTTAAGTTCTTTTTAAAACGTTTCAAATTTTATAATAGTATTTTTCTATCAGAGGGGAACACATTGGATGGAGCATGTTTCATACTCTAGCAGTTCTCACCATAAATGAGTTTCCATAACCAGTTTTGAGCCACCTAGGGATTTCCACTGCGTAGAAGTTAGCATGGGGCCAGTGTCAATACTTACAAGATACCTATAAAAGGGTTATTTTTGTACTTATTTTTTAAAATCTAACTCTTTTCAAAATTTTAGAACTATGGTTAATATATAAATTAAATTGACTAATATAAATATTATAATAAATGTAAATAAATTTGACAAAAAATATTTTTTTTTTAAATTTACACTATAATAATATCATGTAACACTTTTCATAACAAATTTTACAACTAAAATTAAAAAATATCATGTTGAAGTCTCAAAACCTAATAGACCTATTTATAATGTGTTATTAGATAAACTCTTTATATTAATTATTTTGCATTATCATATCAACGGCTTTTTTTATAATAATAATTTTATTGAATTGAATAAAATGGATAAAAAAAATATAGTTTACTTACATACATTTACATTTTTAAAAAAAAGCAGCCATCCTCAAATCATGAATCAATCATATGGGAGTAAACGAATCACAATGTATTTTTTTTTCATAAAACAATAAAATTTAAAATTGATTGTATGTGACACCTGGTGCGTATTACAGTCATAAATTTTGAGAAATAGTTCTACATTTTATAGCATGCGATGGCTATAGATAATATTCAAATGTACATAAGTATGTTATAAATATCCCTTGCTTTAAATCATTACATTTTATAATTTTTTTCCATTTCTAAAGGATAATAAAAAGAAAAATATTTACATTTTCATAATTTTTTCCTGTTTTTATTTTTCTTTTATATATTTTTGAAACATTTTTAAAAAATTGTAGTTTCAAATCGTTTAGTTCGTTTACATTCGGTTATCATGACAGTTATGTTTGTTGTAAAATAACACAAAAAAAGAAGGATACCTATGCAAATATATCAAAATGTTAATAAAGTTGTAGCAGGATATAAATAGGAACAAGAAATTTTAATATGTGTATATTAATATTTTTTAATTTTTTCTCTTTCTTGAAAGTTTAATTTTATTTTGTATTCTGAAGCTTGCTTTTTGTTAATATTTTTAGAACTATTATTTTTCTTTGTTTTAGTATATAAAATCGTCCTTTGATTATCCTTTTGTTTTTGTTGACATTTAAAAAAACAAAATTGAAAGAGCGTACATTGTAGATTTTTGTACATTAAAATACTCATAACAAGTTACTTGAAATAATAGTAAATTGATTTTTCAAGATTCAAGTGTATTTATATACTTGGTTTTTCTTTTCGTTGATTTTTGGGAAGATATAAAATATAAGTTGTTTTTAATTAATACAAACCTATAAGAGGTCAAATTACTATAACCTATATTAAGCGGTTTCTAACAAATGCATGAAACCACTCATTAACTGATTTCGTATCAAAAAACTTATGTACTTCTAGATGTGCTAGAGACTTACGTTAAAGGGAATTTAATAAATTTAAGCTTATTTTTAACTTTAAACACAGACTTTTCTTTGGCGCTTTGGTACACCCTGCTTGGGCGCTGATACCGTTTATAAGGCCTTAATATAAATTCCAGCGATATTCTATCATGTGGGGTATCATTGAAAAGGTATTGGCCAGCCATTTTAGGAATGATGGTTCCAGGTCACTCTACTTGGTACTGTGGGAGATTTTAGCCCCTTATTATAAAAATCGGCAATATACTATCATGTTGGGTTTTATTAAAAAGATCTTGGCGAGCTCGATAACTTTTTTTGGAGGGGATGATGATGATTCCCGATTGTCAGTCTTGGGGGTGATGCAGTTTTTATTTATTATTTACTATAAGCGTCAGCGATAAAAATTTTTTTTAAAATGTCATGTGATGAAAACAAATGTTTGAACGTATGCAATGCATGCACGTATATTATTATTAGTTTAATTTCAAACAACTTCGCTAACATTTTGTTGTCGAATACTATAAAATTGCATTGGTTTGATGAATTGTTCTTCCGATGACATGTCAGAAGTCACAGTTGTGAGACGGAAGTCCCATAAAAAAAAGGTTAAAAGTCCCATGGTACTTCTGTCCGATATATATATTTTTGCTTAATATTAATTCAAATATATTTTATTCACTTAAAATGATTAAGCATTAGTTTTGCCTTTCTTTAAGCCAATAGATATATAAAAAAAATATTTCAAATTTTAAAACAGCAAAACAATGGAAAATGCAACAATTAAGTTGAATTTTTCATAATTTTTTGAATATTTTGAAAGGCAGTGGATACAAAAGGTAAAGCAAATGTTATTAACATGGATAATAATTAAAAATTAAAAAAAAAAATAAATGTGCTTCATAAACATTTTTCATATAGTTTTCATACATATTTTTGGAAGTTTATTTACATATTGTAGAAAAAGCGTACAGCCCCTTACATTATTCCGGAAAAATTAAAAATTAATACTTACAAATTTTTTATTCTATATTATGCTAAAGAACTATATGTTAGTATTTGCAGGATTCGTTTTTTATTTTTATGCTTATTTACTAAAAATTAATTGTTATTATTATTTCCTTATACTATAACTATGGTTGAAATAAAACTGTGTTACTTAGTGCATTTCATTTTTATATATTGCACCAAACACTTATCACTAATCAAATAAAAGTTTTTAAAGATCTCTTTAAGAATCATCCAAACTAAATGATAGTTTGCTTTAATTTAAAAAAAAAAAATCTAAGATTATAAATTTCTAATTTTTTTCAGGATTATTTAGGAAATGATCCCCTTGCTATTAAAAGGCACTTAACTTAGATTTTTTATATGAATCCAAAAGTGATTCCATCACCAATTTCATTAATTTAAAATTGAATTATTATCCAAATCTTTGATTTTAAAAATTACGAAATTATACCAATGACATTAATAGAATTGCCAAATATAAAATGATTAAATATATTACAAAAAAAAAAAATTTCCAGAATAAAGTATTTCCTTAAGCTAATTTTATTAGTATAGGGTTTTAATTTAATAATAAAAAAAAATATATTTAATAATTATCTTAGGGGTTTTTAATTAAAAAGATCAATTTTATAATAAAAAATTTTAACTTAATTTGTAATATAAATTACACAAAAAGGTAAAATAATAATATAATTACTTTATAATAATAAAAAAATTATATTACTGTTAAATACTTAATTATTTTTCATTTCCTTTTTCCCAACTTAAAATTTTGTTTTTCCCTTTCTGTATTTGTGTATGACATTTACATGTATTACATGTAGTAAATTCATGAACGAATATTTGAAAATTAAAATTGAAATATTGTATATACATTTATTTGTACAATGAAATATATAAAAGTATGTTAATGTCAAAATAAAATAATTTAAAAAAAAATTTTCAATCAAAAAGACTCGGGTTCAAAACCTTGTCGGATCATAATCTATCTATATATATAAAAATGAAAGTTTGTTTGTTTGTTTGTTTGTAGCGAATAGACTCCTAAACTGCCCAGCCGATTTTCATGAAAATTTGTGTATAGAGGTTTTTGGGTACGGAAAGAAATCGTGGCCCAAAAATTTTGCTCTAACGGACCGCCAAGTTGGGGCTGTGGTGCAATTATTTAAACTTCTTTGTTCTAAAATGAAAACGGTTTGACCGATTTGACAAAAAACCGATTTTTTAAAATGAAAACGGTTTGACAAATTTTGTATACGTGATGGTCTTTGAGAATTGAGTAGACACTATTAACAGTTTTGGAATTTGTTAACCCATGTCGGGCCGACGGTTGGTCAAAAAAAATTTTGGGTCCAAATTTTGTCCGATCTTACGAAATTCTGCTTTGGCTTAAAAGAAAGCCCCAAAAAAAATTTTGTTGAGTTCCATTAACCCATTGCGGCCCAACAGCTTTTTATAGGTTTTTTCAATACTTTACTCTAAATTCGAAACTGTTTGACCAATTGACTTCAAATTTTGTATACGTGATTCTCCTTGAGAATTGAGTTGACACTATTAAAATTTTTGGAATTTGTTAACCCATGTCGGGCCGACGGATGGTCAAAAAAAATTTTGGCCCAAATTTTGTCCGATTTTACGAAATTTTGCTTTGGTTTAAAAGAAAGTCCCAAAAAAAATTTTGGTAAGTTCCATTAACCCATTGCAGCCCAACAGCTTTTTATAGGTTTTTTCAATACTTTACTCTAAGTTCGAAACTGTTTGACCAATTAACTTCAAATTTTGTATACGTGATGGTCTTTGAGAATTGAGTAGACACTATTAAAAGTTTTGGAATTTGTTAACCCATGTCGGGCCGACGGTTGGTCAAAAAAAAAGTTGGGTCCAAATTTTGTCCGATTTTACGAAATTCTGCTTTGGCTTTCAAGAAAGCCCCAAAATAAATTTTGTAAAGTTCCATTAACCCATTGCGGCCCAACAGCTTTTTATAAAGTTTTTGATTATTGTACTCTAAATTAGAAAAGATTTGACCGGTTGACCTCAAACTTTATATTTGTGAAGCAACTTGAAAATGGAGTTAAGCCTGTTAACATTCGGTCCTACGATTAGTCAAAAAAATTTTTTTGGGAGTAAAAATTTTGGAAAGTAGTTTGTACTGCTTAGAATAATCCTAGAAAAATCTTTTTAAAAAGATTGCTTTCATACATATTAAAATTTACATGTGTAAACCGTGTGTAATTTTTGTGTTAACTTTTTACAGTATTATCAACTTCAATTTAACCATTAAGAGGCGCAGCAACGCGCACCGGGTGTTAGCTAGTATCTAATAAAAAAATAAAATGTATATTATAATAGTTTAATATGAAATTCAAATGCCAAATTGAAAAAAGACTATTATAACATCAGCAATATTTAATATTGTCTGGTACTACAAATAAATAAATTTTAGTTCATATTGTGATTTTGATAAGTCCAAATTATTCTATTACTGTTAATTCAGTAACAAATAATAGATAGTGTATTTGTATTAATTTTAAAACAATATAAAGGTTCAAAACTAAAATGGGCAAAAACTCTAAAAAAATTTGTTAGCCTTTTTAGCACATTTTCAAAAAATTTTGTAAAAATGTGCCTATATAGCTTCACTCTGTCCGTCCGTCCGTCCGTCCATCCGTCCCTTTTTACCTGCGGCTTACTAAAAAATATCAGAAATCAGGAGGTATTACAATAAAAATAATTTATTGTTAAAACTTTTTTTTGTAGCCCGCCCCCCCTCCGTTACCGAGCTACAGCCCCACAAAGGCGGAAAAAGCCCTACATTTAAACAGTTATAATTAGAGTTCTATATGGTATATTTCCAATTTTGCAAAATTTTTGGTCCCTCATAACTTCTGAACGGCTAAATCTAGAAACTTGAAATTTTGGAAGAAGTTAGATCCTAAAAAATAAGTAAGAGTCAGTTAACAAAATTTTTTTGTCACGCCCCCTCTTTAGGAGCTGTAAGGGGGGAAAATTGAATTTTTGCTATAAATTTTTTAAACACCTACAACTTGAATACCTATCAAAATTGTTTTTCATTTATATACAAAATTGAAAGCTCCAAAACGAAGGTTTCAATAAGTGTCAAAGGTTTTGCTTAATTTTGACTTTGTCCGTCCGTCCGTCCGTATGTTTACAAAAACTTTTACACCGTTTGAAATAGAGTAAAGAAATTTTTGCTAAGGGTAAATATTACAAAAAAAATAATTTCGTAGAAAAATTTTTTTCTGTAGCCCCACCCGTTACGGAGGTACAGTCCTCCAAAGTTGTAAAAAGCCCTATTTTTAAATTGTTATAACAAGAGTTTTGTTGAGTGCATTTTCAATCTGAAAACGACAAAAGATAGCCGGTTTTATAGGCTTCAAAATATAAGGCTAAAATGTATAGGGTTACCATACGGTACTAAAATTTACCATTAAGCTAAATTCAACTTTTAAAAAATTTTTGGCCCCATATATCTTCTAAATGGTACAAGCTAGGGTCTTGAAATTTTGGGAGAAGTTAGGTCCTCCGAAATTAGTAGGTGTCGGTTAACAAAATTTTTTTATAGTGCCCCTTGTTTGGGAGCTATAAGAGCTCAAAAATTTAAAGTTTGCTATTTTTAAACGCCTATAACTTGAATATATGTTCAAATTTTTTTTTACAAATATACAAAATTTACAGCTGCAGCTTTATGTTTCAACATATGTTAAAGGTTTTTCTTAAATTTGAAAGGGTCTCTTTAAATTGAAGAAATTGTTTCTTAGTCTTAACCATTTTTGGTTAGATAATAATATTTTAGGTAAAATTCCAAATTTTGTTGGAGTTCAAAATTGATTTCCTAGAACCGAAAAAAATTAAAGGGTGAGGACAGGAGGGGGGTGGGCAGATCCATCGTAAGTTTGCTAAGCAAAAATTTGGAAACCTTTCCCATTGAAGGGCTACTAGGTCTTCAAAATTAAAACTTTTATGTTCTTATAAAACAGTAACTTATTCACCAGTGTAAGTTTTTCTAAAATTAAACGTTAACATTGAAGCTCCACCATTATATTTCGCACTTATTAACAGGTTTTATTGAGTGCATTGGGGTTATATTCTCAGTATTTCACTATTAATCATATAATTAATAAATTAATGAAATAACTAAATTATAATATTATCATAATATATATTTTTATAAAAATAAATTATAAAATACTCAGTAAGAAACCGTATATAATTTTGAAAATGTGCTTTTTAAAAACCCTTGGTTTTTTTCCCTCACTTGTTTGTATAAGTATATCACTTCAAAATTAGATATATAAAATCGGGTTATGAACTTGAAGGGGTCCAAAAGGTCAAATTTCATATATTAGTTCCTTAGCCTTTTAACTTTATTTTCAAAATATTTTGTGGGCTTAGGCACTTTGGTTTTTAGCTTTCTTATTGATTGTTGTATCGCAAATGACAAACTATTCACGATATTGTCAAAAAATTTTTACCAATAATATTTGCTTTAACAACGATTCGATTGTTTACTTATGACTTGAGCTGAGTTAAAGCCAATTGGAGGCTAGCAACATTGCAACATTTTTTATTCATATATTGCAATATTTTCTAATGTCTTGTGAATTTGATACTTATCCGATTCAATAGTTCGAGAACATGATAGTTTGAGAAATGATAAATTCAGAACGTATTTTGAAATTCTAGAGAAATTTTAAGCTAAATTATACTCGACTAAAGAGATTTAGATAAACATTTCAAATATATGCCTACCTCATAAAAACGAGATAACATTTTTTTGTCATTGAGAAAATTTTCCAAATTTTAAATCTATGAAAGGAAATTAAATTTTCTTGTTGAATAAAGATGAGTAGAAACGATAATATAATTCCTCAAATCAACTACTTCCGTTTTCAAATATATGATGACATGTTCAAAATTTGAATATTCTCTCTTAATTCACATGATCTCTAAATGTTTTAAACTCTTCATTAAATGACCTCCCGCGTGCGATTAGATATAGCAATTAAAAATGGGATTTTTTATTATTATAACAATGAACCATATTACTTCTTAAGCAACTCAACCACTCTATAGAAAATATAAAGATTGATAAAAAATTTCCAAACTCATATTTTTAAAGCTTTACCAGATGTCGGTTTAATCTTCTTCTAAAGATTCTGAAAACACTTATTTCATGATTTTTACCTTATCAAAGTGTTAATACTTAGGCCTTTACATCGTGGGTTATAATTCCCAAGATATCTTAGGCTTTTCTTTAAGTCATAAGCCCTCCGGAGATTATTTTCTCCGGGGTTGCTGTCAACTTACGCCTAAGATGACTTCCCCTAAAATCAAATTTCCACAATACTTAGTGAGTTCAAGTACATTGTGGAATGTTAAGAATAAATTAAGGAAATGAATAAAAGCCAATTTATTTCAATATTTTATTTGAAATTGTGATTATAATGAAGGTTGAAAACTAAACATTTATATAGGTACTACTTTTTACATTGTAGAAACTGTTTTATTTTACTGTAAAATAATTTTCTTTATATTTTTCTTTATTCTTATAAATTTAAAAGTGCAAACTATCAACATATGACTTATAGATTTAAGAAAAGTGGCTCCTTAATTTGTGAACCGAGTTATGTTAAATTCTTCTAATAGAATGACATTTAATTTTGCTAATATTCCAGATAGTGAGAATATTAAAATATCAATAGAATAGAATAGAATTAATAGAATTGGAAATATTAATAAAATATTACATTTTTTTCACCTACACATTCAAACCTCGAGTAAAATACTAAACCATGCTACCTATACAACAAGCTTTTTGTAAGAAAAATTTTAAATTATTACTTAAGCAATTTTTATTAAATTAAATATCTCTAAACTTAAATTTTGTCAACTTCTTTACGTTTCTCTCGTAAAGAAGTTGACAAAATTATTTTAATAATTATTTTAATAATAAATTAGTTCTCTTGCACATCTTTTCTCTCTGTACTTTGTTCTGATAAAGTGTTTTGTAGCATAATATGATATTTGTGGAGGTTAAAATCAAAAGTTAACCTTTTCCAAATTTAAAAAAAATCGAGATAAGTATACAAAATGTTTCAAAAATCTCTTTGTAGCACATTTTCAAAAAATTTTGTAAAAATGTGCCTATATAGATTCACTTTGTCCGTCCGTATGTTTACAAAAACTTTTACACCGTTTGAAATAGAGTAAATCAATTTTAACCATGGGTAGTTGTTGCAAAAAAAATAATTTCGTAGAAGATTTTTTTTCTGTAGCCCCACCTGTTACAGGGCCTACAGCCCACCAAAGTTGGAAAAAGCCCTATACTTAAATTGTTATAACAAGAGTTCTGTTAGATATATTTGCAATCTGAAAACGGCAAAAGATAGCTGTTTTCATAAAATTTTTAAAAGGCAAATGTTTAGGGTTGCGATACGGTATTAAAATTTAACATTACACAAAACTCAATTTTAGCAAAATTTTTGGCCACACATATCTTCTGAACGGTTCAAGCTAGAGTCTTAAAATTTTTGGTGAAGTTAGATACTCATAAATTAGTAGGAGTCGATTAACAAAATTTTTTTGTCAAGCCTCCTATTTAGGAGCTATAAGGGCTCGAAAATTGAAATTTTGCTAATTTTAAACACCTGTAACTTGAAAACCTGTCCAAATTTTGTTTTAGTGATATACAAAATTCATAGCTCTATAATTATATTTTAACATGTGTCCAAGGTTTTTCTTAATTTTGAAGGGTGACGAAGCTACAGGCCCTGCAAATTCTAAAAAAGCCCTATATTTATATTGATATAACAAGAGTTTTGTTAGGTTTATTTTCAATCGAAAAACGGTAGAAGAGAGCTGGTTTTATAGGCTTTACAAAAATTAGCCGCTCAAATGTATAGAGTTGCCATACGTTACTAAAACTTACCATTATATAAAACTCAATTTTTGCAAAATTTTTGGTCCCACATACCTCCTAAACGGTTTAAGATAGGGTCTTGAAATTTTTGGTGAAGTTAGATACTCAAAAATTAGTAGGAGTCGGTTAACAAAATTTTTTTGTCAAGTCCCCTGTTTAGGAGCTATAAGGGTTTGAAAATTGAAATTTTGCTATTTTTAAACACCGGTAACTTGAATACCTGTCCAATTTTCTTTTTTACAAATATACAAAATTTAAAGGTCCAACATTACGTTTTAACATATGTTAAAGGTTTTTCTTAAATTTAAAAGTGGTTCCTTAAATTGAAGAAAGTGTCTCTCAGTTTTACTCATTTTTGCTTAGACAGTATAATTAGTAAAATTCCAAATTTTTGTGGAATTCACAATTTAATTCCTAGAACATAAAAAAATGGAGAGGGAGGGGAGGGTGGAGTTAGATGAAGCTAGATGAAGTTAAACCCTTGAGAAATTTGGCAGCCTTCCCCATTGAAGGGATATAACAACTTTAAAATAAACGAGGAAAATTATAGTTGCCCTTGTCAACTTTTAGATAACCGTGCATACCCACTAACCGTTATTTATTTCCCTTATGCTATTATAAATATTACAAAAAAAATATAAGAAAGTAAAATAGTTGAAAAAAAATTTAACTTATTATCCCATAATTTTTGATTAACTTATTATCCCATAAAAAAAAAAAAATAGCCCACTCTAAAAGTTGGTCCGAGTGATGTCCAACTTTGCCAACTAACTTTTCCTATTACTTTATCTGCCCAGTTTTGATTTTAACCTCGTAGCTTCATTAGATTCACAGTTATCGAATTGACAACTTTGTATGGCAGCTGCCCGAAAACGGGGCCGTAACATTTTGAAACTCCACATATAAGTGCTCGATTCATTATATAACTAGCAGTTTGTAATTTTCATCCTCGTAGTATAATCAGTTTCCAAGAAATTCATATTGGTGCAAAGAAGTTGTATAGCAGCCTCCCAAAAATGGGGCCGTAACATTTTGAAACTTCATATAAGTGCTCGATTCATTATATAACTAACAGTGTGTAATTTTCATCCTCGTAGTACCTATAATCAGTTTCTAAGAAATTCATATTGGTGCAAAGAAGTTGTGTGGCAGCTCCCCAAAACCTTGATCTGGTCTTAACCAAAAAGAATAGGGAACCTCAATAATGTTCAAAAAATGTTTTGTGTGAATTTCAAAACTCTTGCTCTAATTTTTCAATTCTATCTCTTATAATTAATTTTTAATTCGCGAATATATTAAACTTAAGCAAAATCAACTTCATATTTTTTTATTTTTTTTTATTTTATTTATTAAACCAAAACAAGGTTTTTACAAAAAATATCTTACAGGTATTGAAAAAAACAAAAAAAAATTAAAGCTAACAAAATGCACAAACAAAAAAAAAATACAAATTTGATTACTAAGTTAAAAATTTACAATGAAAAATTAAAAAGTTGTATACTATATACTAAATTTTAAAACAAAAAAACGAAAATGCTTACAGGACAAAAACACAGTATGAGATATAAATAATTGGAATGTATGTGATATGTATATGAACTTGAACTTGAAATAATTTTAAATGTTTACAAAGTAATTAGGTAATTTAAGTATTTAGGTCATTTAGGAATTTCTGTTTTAATTTATGTTTAAAAGAGTTTCTTGATATGTCTGATGAAAAAAGATGACTGTGTTTGTTGAATATAGTGCAACATCTGTTTATTGGCTCATTTCTTCCGTATTCTGTTCTGTGTGTATTTTCTAATAAAAATTTAGTGTTTCTTGTATTTCTGACTACATTGTTTAGTCTAATCTTATTTACTAAGAATTGAACGTCAATACTTTTTTTTATGACGTCAAAGGTAAAGCAAGATGAAAGCATTTGCCTACGTGAAGATAAGGTTAACATATTCAATGAATTAAGTCTTACAGCATAGCTTGGAAGAGTAGAATAGTCTGTAGGATTATATTGGTTTCTCAAGGCAAACAAAAGGAATTGTTTCTGAACGGATTCTATTCTGTTGGAATGTAATTGAAACGCTGGATCCCATACGATGTTACCGTATTCTAGAATAGATCGAACTAACGAGCAATAGAGAGCTTTTGTTACTGCTGGGTTATTAAATTCTTTAGCTCTTCTCTTAATAAAACCTAACATTTTGCTTGCTTTGGAAATCATATGATCATAGTGAAGATGGAAGTTAAGCTTATAGTCCAGAAGAATGCCAAGATCGGTTATACTGGACACCCTTTCAAGAACTATGTTATCTATTGCATAGTCGAAAAACATTGTAGATCTTTTACGTGTGAAGCTTATGACCTTGCATTTCGCTATGTTAAGTTCTAATTTATTGTAGAAACACCATTCTAGTAAAGAATGTAAATTTGATTGAAGTAATGCCAAATCAGAACTGTTTTTGATAACGTGGTAAATTTTAAGATCGTCAGCAAATGCAATATGTGATACACCCTCTAATTTTCTAGAAAGGTCTGAAATAAAAATATTAAATAGAAGTGGGCCTAAATGGCTACCTTGCGGCACTCCTGAGGTGACATTAATTGTGTTTGATAAATAACCTTGAAATTTAATATTTTGAGTTCTTTCAGTAAGATAAGAGCAAAGCCAAGCGAGGAAAGAACCTGAAATGCCTAAAGTTTCAAGCTTTTTAAGCAAAATATTGTGATCCACACGATCGAAAGCTTTGCTAAAATCCGTGTAGATAGCATCAACTTGATAACCATTTTCCATTTCATTTAGTATTTCCGATGTGTAAACCGTAAGATTAGTTGTAGTAGAACGACCTTTTCTAAATCCATGTTGTTGTTCGTTTAATTTTGTATTTATGACGGGTGTAATTTTACTAACTACAATTTTTTCGAACAATTTTGGAATAGTAGATAAGATAGCTATACCACGGTAGTTTTCGACGGAAGCTTTGTCACCCTTTTTATAAATGGGGGTCAAAAAAGAAGATTTCCACGCATACGGAAAAATGCCTGTCGAAAGTGATAGATTAAAAATAAAATGAAGCGGTTGCGTCAAATAATTGGCACAATTATATAAAAAAGAAGGTGGGATCAAGTCGGGTCCAACACCTTTTTTTGTATCAAGGTTGGTAATTGCTTCAAATATTTCGTTTTCAGAAAGATATAGATCTGTAATAATTGAATTAGATCTATTAAGTGAAATAGGAAAAGCGAAATTGATACGCGAATCTAATGGCCTATAAACTTTTTGAAAACAATCTGCAAAGAAATTACAGATTACATTAGGGCAAGAAGAAAAAACATTATCTTTAGACATAGAACTTGGATATCCATATGTTTTTCGCTTTGTATTAATGAAGTCAAAAAACTTTTTTGGATCTGTAATTAATTTATTACCAATTTCATTGACATAAATATCGTATGCTAGGTTTGATTTCTGTTTAAATTCTAAAACAAGATCGTTGTACCTGTTAAGTAAAATAACATCAGGATCCTTCGTAACTTTAATTTTTTTGTAAAGTTTGTTGCGTTGATTACGCAATGTCCTAATTTCTCTATTAAGCCAAGGTTCTGTTGTTTTATCTTTTTTACGAATTTTTGGCACAATATGATCATATTCATATAATAATCATCATGATAGATAATAATCATCATATTCAAAATTATTATATCTATCAATATCAATAAGCCATTTACTTAAAAAAATCTTTGTGTTCTTTTTTGCTTATCTTAAATAAACTATGCATCATTTAAATCATATGAAATTCTAACTCGAAATCGTTATCTACAAAAAAAAAATAAACAAAAAAAAAAAACAAAATTCATATAATTTCATGTTAAATACAAGATGTATAGCAAAATTTCAAATTTTTGTATGAAAATATTGGAGTTAAAAAAGTTAGTTGTTCGAGAGAGTTTTGGTCCGATCTTAACCGAAAAAAATAGGGAACCTAGAAATTGATTGAAAAATATTTTGTGAAAATTTTAACACTGTAGCTCTTTTAGTTTTTGAGTTATCGTGCTGACACACAGACGGACGGACGGACGGACAGACACACATAGCTAGATCGACTCATTTTTCGATTCTGAGCCAATACGTACCCTTAACACTATATCTAGCTCGTCTAGATCGATGCGTTACAAACGGAGGAGTAATTCTAATATACTCGATGTGATATATGTTTGCACGGGTATAAAAATTTATTGTTAGCAGTATTTTTAGCAGTAAGTTTTATAAGTAAGCAGTAACTGTTTTCAAGTAAATATTTCCAAAGTAAAACTCAGTACCTATGTAATACAATATAATTTTGAAAATGTGCTTTTTTAGAAATCCTTGGTTTTTTTTCATTACTTGTTTAACTTATGCACTTAAAAATGTAAATAAAATATCAATAATTTCCTTTCAAATTTAAGTTTAAAAATGCTTATTGGTTTCAAAAACATATCTTTGTCAAAATTTTTTTGTTGCAAAATTAAACGATCCCCACATCAAATGAAAATCAAATATTGATTATTTCCTTTGAAATTTAAATTTAAAAATGCTTTACACATGTAAATTTTAAAATGTACGAAAGCAATCTTTTTAAAACGATTTTTCTAGGATTATTCTAGTAATTTTGAAACTTTCTGTAATTCAAAGCAGTACAAACTACTTTCCAAAATTTAACGTAATTTACTTCCAAAAAAATTTTTTTGATCAATCGTAGGACCGACTGTTAACAGACTCAACTCCATTTTCAAGTTGCTTCACACATATAAAATTTGAGGTCAACCGGTCAAATCGTTTCTAATTTAGAGTTAAGCACCGCAAAAATTTATAAAAAGCCACTGTGCCCCATTGGGTTAACGGAACTACACTTTCTCTTTGCGCAAGGCAGTATTGCGCAAAATTTGACGTAATTTGCTTCCAAATCTTTTTTTTGTCAATCGTCGGGCCGACATGAGTTAACCAATTGCAAGTCTGTTAAAAGAGTTAATTTCATTCTCAAAACGGAACACATATTTGAAGAAAATCGGTTAAACCGTTTCTAATTTAGAGTAAAGTAACCAAAAACTTTATAAAAAGCTGTTGGGCCCCAATGGGTTAATGGAACTCAACAATATTTTTTTGATGCTTTCTTTTTAGCCAAAGCAGTATTTCGCAAATTTTGGCAATATTAGCTTCCAAAATTATTTTGACCAACCGTCAGGCCGACATGTGTTAACAAATTCACAAATCTGTTAATAGTGTCAAGTCAATTCTCACAGGGGAGCACATATACAGAGCAAAATTTTTGGGCCACGATTTCTTTCCGTACCCAAAAACCACTATATACAAATTTTCATGAAAATCGGCTGGGCAGTTTAGGAGTCTATTCGCTGCATACAAACAAACAAACAATCAAACAAACAAACAAACAAATAAACAAACTTTCGCTTTTATATATATAGATAAACACTCAACTACTGTACATTTTCTTGCATTTAATCCCTTTAGTACCTACTAATTGTTTTTTTAGGATTGTTTATTCATGTGAAAATTGAAATGCGTAAATTGAAAAAGAATATTTTTATTTGTTTCAGCATTTTATATTATATTTACTTAGTACTTATGTCAAGAATCGGGTGCACATTTTTTGTTGTGGTCGCTATTCAATTTTAGAAACTATTTTTATACCCATATGACTCTAGGTCAAAGGGTATAATAAATTTGCCATTACGTTTGTGACGCTGAGAAGGAGGGGGGGGTAGATATAGATTCAAGTGTAAGGATTGGATCAGAATTGAAAAATAAATCGATTTAGCTATGTTTGTCCGTCCGTCCGTATGTCCGTCTGTCCGTCCGTCACCACGATAACTCAAAAATTAAAGGAGCTAGGATTTTGAAATTTTCGCAAATTTGTTTTTTTACAATAGTCGTCATCGCTATTTAAATCCAGCCATTTTGGTCCATGCGTTCGGGTAGCTGCCTTACAACTTCTTTTTTTATATGAGCATTACAAAACACCTAATAAGCTGGTATGTTTGAAATTTTCCCAAAAGTAATTAATGTTTATAATAATAATGATATAATGTTTATATAACGGTCATACGGGTATCCCAGAGTTGACACAGTCTACTCTACTACACTCTTCCTCGTTTTTAAATAAAGTTATCCCTCCTTAAATTAAAAAGAAAACTTCCTGATTTAAAGTATTTTTAAAAAGTATATAATACCACTGAATTTAGTTTGCTTTTAAATTTCAATACACAAACTTCTAATTTAATAATAATAATAAAACTATGACATTGTAATAATCTTCAAAAAAAATATGCACGATTATCTCCAGTTGTAAGCGATATCAGAACTAGGAAACGAAAGATTGATAAAACAAAATGGAAACGTGAGCTAGAAAAAGCTGATAATCTATAAGACTTCTTTTTATTATTTTATACATTTTATACATTTTATTTTGATAGAAAAAATTTTACCGCAACCGTAATATTTTCTTGAAAATTATTTATTTTAGAACCGAAATATTTGTGCAAAAATTTAAGGTAAAAAATTTTTTTTTTTTTATTTATGATTTTTGAATGTTTCAATTTTTCAAAATTTTCTCATTTCAGAAATTATGCCGGTCTGTATAATATTTTCCACATTTATTTTGAAGTTTTCCTCTTGAGAACGTCGACATCCTCCTAGTATTCAATTATTTATATTTTGAGGCCAAAGTATATTAGATATTTAATATTATAAATGTTGTAATAAGAATCTCATTATTGTTTGATGACATTATATAAAATTTTATTTTTTTTTTATTTTGTATCGTAGGACTTCAGGTGGAGGAACTTTAAAGATACATAGGTAATATAATAAAAAACGAGGAAGATTATAGTTGCCCTTGTCAACTTTTAGATACCCGTGCATAAAATATGGTGTATAAAATAAACCGTAATTTACTTCCCTTATACATTTAACTCATTATCCCAGAATTTTGACGTAAAAAAAAAAAAAAAATATTACAAAAAAAAAACAAAGCCATAAAAACAAAACAAAACAAAAGAAAAAATTTTCATTCATTGTCACATAATTTTAGCTTAAAAAAAAAAAAAAAAAAAAACACCAAAAATAACAAAAAAAAAAAAAAACAAAAAAAAAATAAAAATTGGCCCACCCTAAAAGTCCGGTGGTCCGATTGATGTCCAACTTTGCCAAGTAACTTTCCCTATTACTTTACCTGCCCAATTTTAATTTTAACCTCGTAGCTTCATTAGATTCACAGTTATTGAATCGACAACTTTGTATCGCAGCACCCCAAAATGTGGCCGTAACATTTTGAAACTTCATGTAAGTGCTCGATTCATTATATAACTAACCGTGTGTAATTTTCAGCCTCGTAGTATAATTAGTTTTGAAGAAATTCATATTGGTGCAAAGAAGTTGTATGGCAGCCCCCGAAAATGGGGCTCTAACATTTTGAAACTTCATATAAGTGCTCGACTCATTATATAACTAACCGTGTGTAATTTTCATCCGATGTTGATTTCTTCCGATCCGATGTTTCTTGGAAACTGATTATACTACGAGGATGAAAATTACACACTGTTAGTTATATAATGAATCGAGCACTTATATGAAGTTTCAAAATGTTACGGCCCCATTTTTGGCGGGCTGCCATACAACTTCTTCGAGCAGCTGCCATGCCAAGTTGTCAATTCGATAACTGTGAATCTAATGAAGCTACGAGGTTACAATTAAAACTGGAACGGTGAAGTAATAGGGCAAGTTAGTTGGCAAAGTTGGACTCACCCGGACCAACTTTTAGGGTTTTTTTTTTGTTTTTAAGCAAAAATTATGGTACGTATAATGTATTAAAAATTTAATTTTTTGTTTTGTTGTTATTTTTTTTAAGCAAAACTTTTGATAAGTTATATACTTTTTTATATTTGTTTTTGTAATATTTATCATAGCATAAGGGAAATAAATAACGGTTAGTGGGTATGCACGGGTATCTAAAAGTTGACAAGGGCAACTATAATCTTCCTCGTTTTAATTGGTATTCCTAGGAACTTATAAAAAATATAATTAAATAAAATTAACTTAATTTATAAATATAAAATTTATATTTTTTTTTAATAATTAAAAACCACTTAAAAGCCTTTATTTTATATTTAAAAAAAAAAATTAATAAGTAGTCATTGACCTCATTATTACTGACTTTAATAAGAACAAAAGTTTTTCAGCGAAAATTTAAGTTTAACAAAAATAAATTTTAATATTTATTTATTGAGTCAATGCAGAGTAAAAACCTGCAGCAGTAATTTTAAAGCAAATTCTTTTTGAATTTTTGTATTTCGTAGAACGTGTGCAGAATATATTTTTTTTTTACCATTAAGATTTCTTAAATCAAGCAACACTCAATGGAAAACTTAAAGTTCGATTATAATTGCTACATCTATAGCTTTTTAAGTTTGGATCTTCATTTTAAATCCTGTTTATTATTATATTTTGCTTGAGATTTTACTGACAAAAAGTCCCGTCCCGAACAAGTATAAATGATGGGAAAAAAAAGATTCCGAATATTACAAAATTTTGAAAAGAAATATTCTAAAGCCCTACTAATTCCAAAATCAGGGTTTCAATAATATTTTTAACAGGGTTTGGAGGTGGCAGCCCTCATTTTAAGAATTTTATTGGTGAAATATGCATTTTAGAATAATTTTTTACCAAGATGTTCTTTTGTACGCAATTGTGTTATTTAAGCTTAAGGGAGTTTTTTTCAGGATTTTTTTTTCCAGTATGTGAAATTTTACTATCATATTATTTTAGACCCATATTCTAAATAAGACTTATTAATTCCATTTGATATTACTGGACCTACTTGATTGGATTGACATTATGATCTTTCCCGAAATTAGAGTTCAAACTCAGGTTTATGAATTCGACCAGACCAAATATCTAAACCAAAGTATATGATACTCAAAATATAACAACTTAGAACTGGATTTGCAACCTTGTAATATAATTTCAGAGGTAAGTTTAATACCATAATAATTGGTCGAAATCATAAAATCGAGCTTGAACTTAAATATAATTCTTTCAAAGAAAATTAAGAGTCCAAGTCTAATTTAAGTCAAAACGAGTTGTGAGTTCAAGCTAAGTTATTAGTATTTAACATAATAATACTTTATCTGTATTATATAACAATATGTGTATACGAGTATATAAATTTATTACTACGTCGAGCACAAATATGTACCCATGTATAAGTTTGTTAACATTACATACAATACTAAATTATAAAATATATTCTATAAATAAAAATCTATTAGTTTTTTTTCAGCTTCCTCTTTGGCTTCCTATAAAAAGGGTGGACAAAATATAACTTATATAAATTTTTTTTTATTTATAAACAAATAAAAAAGAGAATAAATGTCAAACACATTATTACACATTGTTTTTTAATTGAGTTTTTTCCCATTTTATCTTTTATTTTTTTATTATTAGGTTTGGTCTGCCCCATTTAAAGACACAATAGGAACACAATCACTTTCAATAATAGAGAAATTTAAGTTTTTGTGTGCCATTTATATGTATTATATAGTAGTATATATATTTTATATATTATAATATGTATTATATATTTATAGATTCAATTCTTGGCTGTGACAATCAAAATAATTGTGTAATGTCTTGAAAAAAAATTCCATTCAAAGGAACTCATTTAAAACAACTGTGAGAGACATCATTTAACCAAAAATAGGTTAAAACACAATAAGTTTAAGGCTGTTAAAATTGATCATTTTATAAAAATAAATATGAAAGATGATAAAATGGAAGCGGAAATAAAAATTCATTTTCTTCGAAAGATAAATGGAATGAAAAGAACGGACTTTGTGACAATATAAAAAATTTTGTGTAAAGGTTGTTAGTATAACATCATCATTAAAATTTTAAGATGATATAAAATTTTGAAATTTTAAACTAAAATTTCAATTAAGAAGGAAGAGCTGGGTTCTTTATACCAAATATCTATCACTAATAGAATACATAATCATTTATTGATAAAAAGTATTTTTTATTACACATCAAACTTAATTAGGTGGTTGTCGACTACGACTTAGCTTGGATATTCTTCCGCAGAAGGGAACCAAAATATGGAGATGACGTCATCACATAACGGTACTTTATATCTCCAAGTTTTCGAATATATTTGTCATTAGTATCGAAGGTTCTATCTAGTGGTCGAAAAATGCAAAATGATACAGTTATGTGATGATGTCATCTCGATATTTTGGATCCCCCATACGGAAGAACACCTCTTAGCTCAAATTAGCTTTGAATTTTATGTTTGAACTTTTGCTATTATAACTGGGTTTTTTCATTCGGTTCAGGATTAAGATTTGATTTATAACACGTAAAAACAACATCAACATAATTCATATATTCATGTGGATCAGGGTCTGAGATTTGCATAAAAAAATTTACATTAAGCACAAAAGATGGTGTAAACATAGTTTTTGATTTAAATAATATATAAATTAACTTTTTTAATAACCAAAACCTTCCATAAACAAATATAAAATCCTACTTTAACATTTGACATTTCATATTTGACATTTGTTAATCAACATTTTAGAACTAAGATAGCCAACATATCAAATTAAAATCTTTTTTGTTTGATTGACCCATATCGATTTTTCACGACATACGTTATAGTATAAAAACTGAATTTTATATAAATTGCTTGAGTACCTATTGAAAGATGTTTTCCCAATAGCCAGACAGTTTCGATAGTTGTAACCCCCTTTACTGATTTATTCATTTCGTAAAAATAGTTTCGAATTTATGTTTTATAGAAATATCATGAAGGTTACAAAATCCTGTAAACCAAAAATACCGAAAGGAAGTTCTGTTCATATCAGTACATTATGCAAAAAAATTATAAAAATTTATTGTAGAGTTGGATATAAAAGCTGATTATACACGTTTTACATAGTATATAAATAGCCAGAGAAAAATAATTGGGTGAAATATTAGGTTTATGGTTTTATAATTTCAATTCAAGACATTTTCTTCGATATTTTTGATTGTTTGAGATTTTTTGAATTTGTTTTAAGATTTTAAAATATTCGACAGTTGTTTTTTTGAATTAGTTTTTGTAGACCCCTTTAGAATTCTGTAAAAGATTGTGTTACCATGACAATTTATAGTAAAAGTGTATTCAAAATTTGTAAAAATCTATCTGTCTGTTATTAAATTTTTGATAAATTAAAAATCAAGTAGATTTTTTCATATACCTACGACATAGTAAGATATTTTTCTCAAAACTCTCGATTTACGTATTTTAACTTTATATCCGTATATTTATTAAGAACTTATAAATTGAAAGAGCAATTATTATGAAAAGTTAATATTCTAAGAATTATTCAAAGGAAGTAAAGCAAAATAAATATTGTCTACTAGCAGATGAATAATGACAATTTTCTAAAAGGTAACCCAAAAGCTAAATTTCAAATTACATTTTGTGGTATTAGTTGAATTAATTGTCTGTTCAACCCACACCACCATCAATGAAATTGCAATCTTATTAAAAAATTGTTATTTTATCCAAAAGAAAATCTTAATCTTCTATTACAACACTAGAGTTCCTACAATTTAAGTCTGTGCAGGTATACCATATATTTATTATCATTTAAATCTAGGTAATAAAGCTAGAAATATATTTATGTTTTAATTTCTGGCATTATTTACAAAAATTTCTAAAGCGCTTTAAATTCGTTCTTATAAAGAGAAAATGAAAAATATAAAACGCTTAATTTTTCATTGTTTATAAACCAAAAAATGTAATTAAATTTTTTTTCATTTTAATTTTCTTTTTATTATTTTATTTTTTTTTTTTAATTCTATTTTAAACCGCCATCTTGATTACACCATCTTCATTCTATATTTCTATATAAAATCAAATTCAAGAGACCTAACCAGGTTAATTACATTCCCAAAACGAATGAATAAAAAATTAAAAAAAAAAGAACAAATACAAAAAAAATGATGATTTTATAGCAAGGAAGCATAATTTGATTTATAAGCATATATTTTTAATCTTAAAAGGATATTCTCAGGAAAAATCCTTTTAATAAATTTAATATAATTTGGAAAAGATGGTAGAATATTGTTTTTTTTTGTTACAAATTTGTTTATTCCATGATTTTAATATCAGAAAATAAAATTTTGTAAATTGTTCTCAAATTTTAATTTTTAAATCGAAATTCTTAAAATACCTTAAAAAAAATCAGTATTATTTACTGCATTTATTAAATAATTTAATTTTTATTTTGAAGAACAATTTGTACCTTTAAAATTGGACTTTTGATTTCGATTATTAAAGAACTAGGGAAATTAATAATAAACAAGTAGTATGAGTTTCTAAATTCATAAGTTTTACCTACATATTTTATATTAATTAGGAAATATTTTTATTTTACTTAAATTATGATATTAGTTCGGTATTTAATTTTACTAGTTATTATATTTCCATTATTTGGGACTAAAATACTACAATTGCGATTTCCGAAATTTGGCATTAAAATTAGGGATCTACTAGAAATGAATTTCATCAATATCATATTAAATCGAACTTGGGTAGAACATCAGGTGTTCAATATATTGTTAGTCAATCTTGCATTTCAATTGTTAGTTATATAAAATGTCAAATTAGCAGACAACTTCTCATGTGAGTTATAAGCATCAATCAAAAATAGATAAAAAAATAAGATGCATTTGTCGTGCTCCTGGTATATTTCAGACTGACCAATACTTGATACGGGTCTACGTCAAAATAAATGTCCCAAAAAAAAAACCCGGATGATTTGCTATTTTGAAAAAAAGATTCCGAAAAAGAATATTTATATATACATGTATATTTCACCAGTAAAAACTACATAATAGTGGGGCTGCTGCTGATTTTAAAATTATCTCTAAAATTTCAATGAATTAGTTTTTCTTACATGTATGTTTTAACAATAAAAAATTTTAATTAAGGTCAAACGACCGCTGAACAAATTATTGAAACCTACTATAAAATCTCACCGAATTAAATGTGTTTTGGAAAAAGCTTATAATCTAGTTTTGTGTTCAACTCTCAAATCCATTTTTTCAAAATATTCAAGTTGGGTACTTTTGGTTTTCGGGATTTATCTTCACGGACTTTTTTTTGTCCGGGACTTAATTTTTCAGTAAAGTTTCATGCACCCACTTATTCTGCCGTCCTAAGAAAGAAAGTCGTTTCTACATTTTCTTCGTTTTAGGTAATTTAAATTATAGTATTTCATATTCGCGCATCGCTATGTTGAAATATTTTTGAATTTTTGGAAAACAAATATGTTATATTTGTAATATAATTAAATTACTTAAAACCAAGAATATGTAGAAACGACTATTTTCTTTAGGACAGCAGTAGATTTTGTATTTAGCTTAAATTTCTTTTTCACAAACTCTGCCTTAAATAATCCTTTAAAATATTTTTATAATTTTTGTAATAGTTACAAGACTTCGCACGAAATTCAAAGCCATGTTTTCAATAATATTTGCACAAATTCTAATTAAAAAACAGATAAAAAAAAATAATATCTATAATTTTTTAAATTCATTTTGGTCAATCTTGAAAAATTTGGGGTAAATTAATGTTTCCCCATAAGTAGGAACATATATAGACATAAAAATGTAATTTAAAAATAAAAATTCTTCACGGGACGGAAAAAGGATTACAAAAAAAATTTCGAACACATAATAATTTAAAATAGTTTGTTTTTTATAGTGAAAGTTAATTCTATTTTGTTTTTATTTAGGTTTAAATTTAAATGCTGTCTTATAGTAAATCACTTTTATTCTTTGATTATTTTTAAGTTGAAAGCAATTAAAATTTATCGATTTCTTTTCAAGACAAAACTAAAGACACAAAATATATAAAATTTTAAGATTTTATTGTTAAATTCTATTTAAACACTGTGAACTAAAATATATTTTTTTAAAAATTATAGGTACAAAATCTCGTTTTCTTAAATCTCGAAAATCAAAATTCGTTTGTTTATTTTAATTTTCGAAAATTTGAATCTTGTTTTTTTGATACCTTATAATATTTATTTCAAAAATATTTTATAAAATGATAAAAAATTAACAGATTTCGAAAAAAAACGAGGAAGATCATAGTTGCCCTTGTCAACTTTAAGATACCCGTGCATACCCACTAACCGTTATTTATTTCCCTTATGCTATTACAAATATTACAAAAAAAAATATAAAAAAGTATATAACTTATTATCATAAGTTTTGCTTAAAAAAAATAACAAAAAAAAAAAATTAAATTTTTAATTCATTATAGGTACCATCATTTTTGCTTAAAAACAAACAAAAAACCCTAAAAGTTGGTCCTGTTGATGTCCAACTTTGCCAACTAACTTTTTTTTTTTTTTTTTTTTTTTGCGAAGGTTGATGGAAAGCATCGAAAGCCGCCCAGAATCACTGTACGGGGTTCATCTGGGGAGTGTTGGACTTTAACCAACTAAAACCACCCACCTTTTTTATACCCTACACCTATAGAATAGGTAAAGGGGTATATTAACTTTGGTGTAATGGTGTTTGTAACCACCTAAAGGAAGCGAGCTAGATATGGGAAAGTATATATATTTGTGATCAGCGTGACCGCCTTAGTCGATATAGCCATGTCCGTCCGTCCGTCCGTCCGTAGGCACGATAACTCAAAAAATAATGGAGCTATCTTGATGAAATTTTTACTGTAGGTTACTAGGACTGAAAGTACGGCGGGGATTGCATATGGGCGAAATCGGCCCATGGGTTCGGATTCTGGACCTTTTAATCGGTTTCAGGGCTAACGAACAAATATAAAAAATCACGATAACTCAAGAACTAATGACGCTATCTTCATCAAATTTGTGCTGTAGGTTACTAGTAATGAAAATACTTCGGGAATTGCGTAAGGTCGGGATTGGACCATAGGTTCGGAACCTAGAACTTTTTGATCGAATTTAGGCCAAACGAGCATAATTCCGAAACCAATGAAGATAGAACCTCCAAATTTAGTATCAGGGTGTCCCTTCCTATTTCCTAAGTGTCTTGTGAATTTGGGTCCCATTGGAGTAGTGGGTCGGGGACCAGCCACACATTTCCGAAGACCTTAAAGCATATCTTTAAAATTAATAAAGATAACAACTTGAAAAAATGTAGAAGCTTCCAATTTGCCACAAGGGTGTTCTTTACTATCTGTTGCGTGTTCCCTTAATTTGGGATCAATTGGAGTGGTGGTTCTGTACCCCTCTCAGACCTCCCAAGTTTTAAAGGCTTATAATCGAAATTACTAAAAATAGCTACTTAAAATTAGGATAGACCGTTCAAATTGTGTACGAGGGTTAACTAGTACTATAAGTACAGCGCGGACTATATAAGGGCGAAATCAGCCCAACGGTTCGGATTCCGGACCTTTTAATCGATGTCAGGGCTAAGGAACATATATAAAAAATCACGATAACTCAACAACTAATGAGGCTATCTTCATGAAATTTGTGCTGTAGGTTATTGGCAGCGAAACTACGGCGGTGATTACGTACGGTGAGGATTGGACAATGGGTTCGGAACTTAGAACTTTTTGATCGAATTTAGGCCAAACGAGCATAATTCCGAAACCAATGAAGATAGAACCTCCAAATTTGGTATCAGGGTGTCCCTTCCTATTTTGTAAGTGTCTTTGAAATTTGGGCCCCATTGGAGTAGTGGATCGGGGACCAGCCACTCAGTTCTTAGGCCCTTAAAGCATATTTTCGAAATTAATAAAGATAGTTACTTGAAACAAATGTAGAAGCTTCAAATTTAGCCCAGGGTGTTCTTTACTATTTCTAGCGTGCCCCCCTAATTTGGGATCAATTGGAGTGGTGGTTCAGAACCTCTCTTAGACCCCCCAATGTGTAAAAGCTTATCATCGAAATTAATAAAACTAGTAACTTAAAATTAAGATAGAGCGTTCCAATTGTGTACAAGGGTTAACTAGTATTGAAATTATGACGGGACTGCATATGGGCGAAATCGTACCATAATTTCGGGTCCTGGAACCCTTGAAAAGTTCAAGGACTAACAAACATATATCTTAAAAACACCATAACTCAAAAAATAATGCCGGTATTTAGATGAAATTTAACAGTAGGTTACTAGTAATGAAAGTACCATGGGAATTGGTTGTGTAATTGTAGTGGTTCAGCTATGTTCAAAGGTACTTGCTGCATTTATGTAAAATTTATTTTTATATTTAAATGAATTATATGAAAAGGTGTAAATTTTTAATTGTATTTTAGAAATACATTTATTGCATAATTTGCGTTTATAAGTTTTTCTATTAGGTATATAAACTAACCATTTAAAATAATTGCAATTTTTAAAAATTTGGATTATTAAATATATTATGCTTTGATTATCTTTTTATCACAAAATTTAATAATTAGAATTTTTTCATTTTGTAATTGAATTGGAATAAATATATTTTCATTTATTTCAAGTTTGTTTGTTTTTTAATATTTTTAAATAGATAAATTAGTAAGAATTTGTAGTATTTTTTAATAGATAGGGTAATTAGAAAATGTTTTTAGTATTATACAGTTAATTTGGTTAGCTATGTCTTACGATCAAATTAATAACAGCTTCTATGGTGTTAAAATGACTTATGGATATGTCCTTAAATTTGAACCAAATAGGTGTAGGGTATTTCTAAGTCGGTTGCACCGACTGACTGTTTCTTTACTTGTTTAAAACCAAACTTGGTATGGACCTTAAATACAAATGTATTGTTTGGTTTTTAGGATCGGGATTGGGAAGGAAATTAGGATTAGGATTAGGATTTAGGAGTTTGAATAATGATGGATAAAGGAATTAATTTAAAGGAAAGTCATGAAGATGGATGTTAATGTTCTTCTTAAACTTTATTGGATCGTACATATAAAAACTACCAACTTTGGGAAACACATTACATGGTAACTGATTCCATAATCGCGATGTACGCACAACAAACGAATTTCCATAAGCCGTGTTTCGCCATCTTACTAATTCAACTGAGTAGGGGTGAGCATCTGTCGCACTCCTTGTTTCACGTTGAAAACTTTTAGGGGAGGCATTAATTGTTTGATTTCGTTGGAACAGGTGTTCGTCCCTACGAGGTATCTATAAAACAGAGTTAGTGACCAAACGGTTCGCCGATGGTTAAGTGGAGTGAGCGATGAGGTAACACTGGGATCATTTATAAGACGGATAGCTCTATTTTGCACTTTATCGAGATATCCCAGTGCGGTTTGGGGGGCTCCAGCCCAAATATGTGCATTATACTCCATTTTTGGTCTAATGTAAGTTTTATAGATTTTTAAAAGATCAGGTGCAGTAAAGTAAGTTTTACAGCGAAACAAAAAACCTAAACATTTAGCTGCATCTTTAGCTATACCAAAAATGTGGTTTGACCAGGTCAATTTTTGGTTTAACCCGATACCCAGAATGTTCAGGTCTGTTGTGTGCTGCAAAGGTATACCCTGAAATGACAAGCTGGGGGTAGATATTGCAATTTTCCGCGAGATTAAACAGCATTGGGTCTTTTTTGTGTTGAAATCAACACGGTTACACTCTCCCCATTTTTGGATTTTTGCTAAATCATTGTTTAGCTCACTAGTCATGAAATTTTTTGCTGTTGTGTTAATCTGATGATTAATGTTACAGCGACTATGAAATTCATAGGAAGCCACAAGGGTGCTGTCATCTGCGAAACTGTGAATTGGATTGGAGGTTATTGAAAGTAAGTCATTGATAAATATTAAGAAAAGAGTTGGGGATAGAACAGATCCTTGGGGGACACCAGCATTTATTTGAAATTGGTTGGATGTATAACCATCCACAAGTACACGAATTGTGCGATTTGAGAGAAAATCTCCAATCCATTTTAGAAAAACCCTACCTAAACCTAAAGCTTCGCATTTTGCTATTAAAGCATCATGCCATACTCGGTCAAAAGCTTTAGATATATCCAAGGCTACAACATCAGATTCACCAGAGTGGTGAAGACTGATATTTAGCTTCTCGCAAAGGTAAGTCATGAGATCACCGGTTGAACGACGGGCTCTGAACCCGTATTGTCGATCATGGAGCAAACCTTTGCGATCAAGGTATTTCAGAAGCTTTATGTTTACAATTTTTTCCATTACTTTGGAAAGGACCGAGGTTATAGCAATAGGGCGGTAGTTTGAGGGATCGCTTTTGTTGCCTTTTTTTGGAATTGGAAAAACATTCGCAACCTTCCATTGGGCAGGATGAGTACCCGAAGTAAAGGAAAGGAAAAAAAGGTTGCGGAGAGGTTTTGAAATAGTGGAATAAGTTTTTTTGAGAACCATTGAAGTGATTCCATCCGGACCGGCCGATTTGTTTGCGTCAAGATTGTTCAATATTTTCATCACTGTTCGTGTCCTGAAGTAAATTCTACCAAAGGAACAGCCAACGCGTGGAATATGAGGTGGATTTTGTGTTGACTGGGGCAGTGTTGAATTGGAAGCAAATTGTTCACCAAACAGGTTTGCTTTTTCTTTAGAATCTGACACAATTCTGTTATTTTTATCAACAAGTGGGGGAAAAGAGGAATCGCTTACGTCCTCCTTTAACCCCTTTGTAAAAGTCCAAAAGGACTTGCTGTTCTTTGGCATGTGGAGCAACCTACGTTTTATTCTTTGGTTGAATAAGAACTTTTGTTTGTTGATAACTCTCTTGCATCTATTTCTGGCCACTATATAGTTGGCCCTGTGAGACTCCGACCGATTGTGTTGGTAACGTTTAAAAGCCTCCTCCTTATTATGAATTGCTTTACTACAAATGCGATTGAACCATGCATTCGGTTTTCGCTGAATACTTCTCATGGAGTGAGGTATGAACAACCTCATGCCAAGCAAGATGGTTTCACTGATCGCATTTGCAGCAAAGTTAACATTCTTGTTGCGAAAACACATTGACCAATCGAAATCTTTAAAAAAGTTGTTTAAACCTTCCCAGTTGGCACGATTATAATTCCATACCAGTTTTTTGGGAGGAGTCTTTCCATTGATCACTGTGTTAATATGGAAGCTTGTTTTCACCAAACAATGGTCGGAGCCCCCCAGTGGACAACCAACTGAAACCACATACTTTTCAGGATGTGTAGTCAGAAACAGATCCAAGAGGTAACCTTCTTGATCAGCACGGTCAGGGACCCTAGTGGGATTTTGAACAAGTTGAGAAAGGTGGAACATTGATGAGAACAGTTCAACTTGCTTCCCAATTGAGTTTTGGCTCAAAGAAGAATTACTTGAAAAATGAAGCCAATCTCTGTTATGGATATTGAAATCCCCAGCCAGAACTATTTCAGTTTTTGGGCATGACTCCAAAATTTCATTAATCTGGTTAGAGAGATTTTCAATCTCCGTAGCAGTTTCATGTTCATTTGAGTTGGGTGATCTGTATAAGAAACAGAAATGTATGATATGTTTTCCAACGAGAATTTTGACCCAAATGTAATGGAAGGTTGGGCTAGAAGCTTTATATTTATGAAGAATGTTGAAAACTATGTCATTTTTAATGAAGATAGCGATGTCTCTTTTAGGGACGAAGTGTGAAACAATTGAGTAGCCTGTAATACTAAAATTATCTTTTTGGCCACTAACTTGCGTTTCAAATAGGGCTAGGATAGCTGGTTTTGAAGAGTTTAAATGGCATTCTACGGCATGAAAATTCGTCTGCAACCCACGTATGTTACAAAAATTAATACAAAAGTTGGCAATTTTGATACAGAAAATGAATACAAAATTTTAAGAATCAAAAAAAATAAAAAATTTTTAAAAATAGAAAGATTTTAAGAATAGAAAAATGAAATAAAAGTAAAAACCGAAATTTTTCTTAATTTGAAATTGAAAGAAAATTATATTTGAATTTTAAAACAAATAAAGGAAAGAAGAATTTAAAAATTTAGAAATTAAAAATAAATATGTACGATTTGACCACCTTAATTAATGATTAACACCGGTTAATTTAATTCTACTCAAAGTGAGAAAACGACTTATATCAAAGTTCAACAGTTTTTATCTTGCACGATATAATGGCGGAACACTATATGTGCCCTTATTGAACGAAGTTACAGTCGCAAACTCACACAAAGTAAAACCACATGTATTTTAGATTTTAATATAAAAAAAAAAAAAATTTTATGTTTAAGAAGAGAAAAATTTAATGTTTAAATATCATAATTAGTATTGATTTATTTAAGTAAGAAGAGATCAACACATAAAATTATATTTAGTGTAATAATCTTAGTGTAATCTAATTTACAATCATCAATACTATTATAAAAAAAAAAAATATAAAAAATTGAGAATTATTAAGTAATTAATTTAGAGCATCAACATCCATACATAAGAGGAAGGGAGATGGATATATTTGTTTTGTTTACTGCTAGGAGATGTATGAAATGAGAAATAAATTATAAAAAAAAAAAAATTGAATTTGACAAGTTATTAATTGTAAACAAAACAAATCCGACGCGTGTTTTAAAAAATAGAATAAAATTTATTTAATTTTAAAAATAAAATAAAAGTTCTTAAACTATATATAAAGAAAAAAAGTTAATGTTTGTAATATTGAAAATCGAAAATAAAATTTGTGTTAGTTATGTGATAGTTTTGTTTAGTTAAAGTATTTTTTTTCCTTACATCAAATATTTAGAGTAATATAAAAAAAAAAAACAAAATAATATAATAAAAGTGAAAATAGAAATACTTATCTTGCCACCATTAGAAGTGCGGCTCGGTAATCCAATAATGGAGAGAAATATATTAAATAAAGTAAAACACCATCACAACACAATAAAGAAATTATATTAATTTTAAATTTAAAAATTTTTAAAAAAAGAAAAAAAATTAAGTGCGTAAATTTTTGAATAAAAAGAAAAGAAAATATTAAAATTAAAGTTGTAATTAAACTCTAGAGATACGGTTATATACCGATGTGTTCACAACAAAGGTAGAATGAAGAGTGCCTTGCCCTATTACTTTACCTGCCCAATTTTAATTTTAACCTCGTAGCTTCATTAGATTCACAGTTATCGAATTGACAACTTGGCATGGCAGCTGCCCGAAAATGGGGCCGTAACATTTTGAAATTCCATATAAGTGCTCGATTCATTATATAACTAATCGTGTATAATTTTCATCCTCGTAGTATAATTAGTTTTAAAGAAATTAATATTGGTGCAAAGAAGTTGTATGGCTGCCCCCCGAAACCTTGGTCTGGTCTTAACCAAAAAGAATAGGGAACCTCAAAAATGTCCAAAAAATGTTTTGTGTGAATTTCAAAACTCTAGCTCTAATTTTTCAATTCTATCCTTTTTAATTAATTTTTCATTCACGAATATAATTAAACTTAAGCAAAATAAGCTTCATATGATCATATTCATGTAATGATCATCATGATAGATAATAATCATCATATTCATAATGATTATATCTATCAATATCAATAAACCCTTTACTTAAAAAAAATCTTTGTGTTCTTTTTTGCTTATCTTAAAGAAACTACGCATCATTTAAATTCTAACTCGAAATCGTTATCTACAAAAAAAAAAAACAACAAAACAAAATTCATATAATTTCATGTTAAATACAAGATGCATAGCAAAATTTCAAATTTTTATATGAAATCGTCTAGAACGATGCGTTACAAACGGAGGAGCAATTTTAATATACCCTATGTCATATATGTATGCACGGGTATAAAAATTCAAAATATTCGTTCGAATTTAGATTTTTAAATGAAAAATCTGGTTTGAATAATTAAATTTAATGTAGGGGTTTGGAGTGGCAGCTCACTGATATTTTTTGATAAAAAAAATATCAGACACCTTCAATTTCAAGTTATAAAACTTTCATTAAATCAATAATATCATAATTATAAATTATGGCTTATATAGTGGATTAATTAATTAAAATTTCTAGCAGATGGATCTAGCGTAGTTATAAATATTGCAACAAATTTGAATTAGAAAATAAAATGATATTGAAATGAATCTCTGAACCCTTATGGGTAGTAGATCGTCAAAATAAAAATTTTGTAGTTAATCATCCTATTTTATTTCTGTGAACACTGTCAAGTTGAACAGGGCGCTATTGCACCAATAAAATAATAAGTGAGTGTTTTTAACTAAATCAAACTTCATTGATTTGTTGTCAAATATAATGTTGCTGCAACATAAATTTATAAATAAAATTATTTTTTGATTATTTATTTAGTGAGCAGTTGTTGGTGCAATGGAGCCCAGATCTTGGAACTTTAGAAATCTACCTGTGTAAGTGTATTATCAGTAAGAAAATGAATCACATATAGAATTTTTATATTTGTGTTAGATATTATTGTGCAATAGCTCCTTCAGAATCTAAAGAGTCCTACATAAGATATTTTATTTGAATCAAAAATGTTAAATTACTAACTATGTAAATATTTAATTCATTTTGAAGATATACCTACTGTTATACATTGTTTTGTGCTGTTGAACTGTTAGGCTTATAAGCCTGTCTATACAATTGGTACATGTTGGAACCAGAGGGGGAGGGGACATATTATATTCTTATTATTAGAATTGGTCTTAATGTATTCCACATACCATTTAAACACGACATAATACTAAGCCTTATTACATTTTACAACGCCTCCGATTTTTAATAGATGCAATTATATTTGAATAATAAGGTATTTCTGTATCTGTGAGTCATATTATTAAAGTACATTATTGGTTTACATTTTATAATTATTTACATGTTTACATTATTTACATGTATTTTTTATTTAAAATATATAATTATTACTTATAGATTATGCTATTAATTAACTTAACGGTAGCTGAGTCGAGTTCGAAAGCAAGATTTCACTATTATCTGAAATCTAACCGAGGCCTTTCGAATGAAAGGTCGGCATTCATATGTCACTCAATCGTTCACTATGGAATACTAAAGGAATACGTATTATGGTACTATGGTACACTTTAAACATTTTTAATTTATACATTATTTAACGTATCTAACTTAAATATAACACAGCCTTACATAAGACGAAAATAAGCAAAAAGTGGTAGACATTTCGCTTCATTAAATCAATACAAATGAAGCTTTAATATTTTTAGTGTACCATATCTACTTAACACATCTCTTTTAAAAATTCTCTTTTAATTCTTCTTTGACAGTATCAAGGCCTGTAATTTATAAATTTTCTTTTTAAATTTTTTGTTTTTTTGGAAACTTTACTTTTTATGTGCCAGACAAAAATTTAAAAACTTTTTTCTTATTTTTTTTTATTAATGAGAAAATATTTATTGCCAAATTGAAATTTTTGATTACATCAGCTTTATTTACTTAAAAACAAAGTCACATTAAATGCAAAACTTCTTAAATAAATCTTGTATAAAATTCGGTTAGTTTTCAAAACTAAAATTTATGTTCAAAGTGTAAATAACAGGAAATATATGCAAATTTCAATCTTTCTTGATTTGTTTGCAAAATTATTTATTTGATTTTTGAAAAAATAAATATGTAAGTCCATGACAAATTGTAAAAAATAATCAAAACTAAAAATTAAAAGAAAAACTGGTTATATTGAATTGCACTTTTATGAGATTAAAAGAATTTTATAAATGTCAAAAGCTTTAACAGGATGATACAAAGGATAGCAAGAAGATATCTAATTTTCATTTTGAATCAACACTTTAACTAAAGAAAATATAAAAGAATCTGTTATTATTATTATTTAAAGTACATGGAGGGCAGCGATTTATAAAGCTTCAGAGCTTAGGAAACCTTTCTTTTAAAATAGTTTAAACCACCTTACTTTGGTTTTGAACTAATAGACCTTAGAAATAATATCATGATACTTCTGTCTGTCCTTCTGTATATCGTTCTATAACAGTATAGATAAATTTAATATCTTAAGGAATTTGTTTGGGATGTAGAACCTTTGACTTTCTTCTTAGGACCTTAACTGAGAGTATTTTTAAGATATGTTTTACATATTGGGGTACCAGGCATCGTATACAATCATAAATTCATAGAATATTATCTACAAATTTACTGCCCATAATGAATAAAAAATACAAATTCACATATTCACTTAAGTTTTTAACTCACATTTAGAGCTTGGCAGTTGAATAATGTGGTCTTTCAGTTTTAAACTCATAAAAAATCGAATAAATATGCACATGTGACAATACTAAAAAAAATTTTCTAATAAATTTGAAAAAAAGAAAAATTTTGTAACAAATTACCACGAAGACTTTGTAAAAGAATTATAATATTAAAATAAAAGTTTTAAAAGTTTACTAGAGACATTGATCTTGAGACATTTTTTATTTATTTACGTATTGATTATAACTTACTGTCAATTTATATGCTAAAAATTTGTTTTAATTTAAAGTTGAATTAAAGTTTATTTGAGAGTTTTTACAAATTCATATTTACGTTGATATCAAATAGTTGTTATAAAAAGAGATTACCCCTTCAATAGGAATGCCATGAAGATTACTACTCAATTAGTCATACCTCAAATATTTTGGCTATATCGCAAGTCGGCTTAGTTAAATGCAGAAGCAAATTCCAGAAGAGAAAGGGTACTTAAATATAGTAACAGAAAACGAAGAAGATCATCAATGAAATCATCAATGACAGACAAGCTACACTCGAATTGGTAATCGAATGCCCTCATTATATGGTTTTTGCTGAAAACACCATGGCTTCAATATGTATGAACACTAAAACGCAATAATAATAATCAATACTCAGATATAATTTCAGAATAGAGCTGCAACGAGAAAGAAAAAGAATCTAGAAAAGCAGCATTCGTGCTTTGAAGATCATAAAAAGGTTACAGCCCCGACTACATCGATTGAAAAGTGTTACTTCATTCATAAAACATTTATTTCAGAGATGTATGCCAATCCAGTAAATCTAATTACATTTTATTTCTTTTCATTAGAAATTTATAATTTGACTTTCAATTTAATTTTAATTTGGCATAAATATTAACCCAGAAGTATTTTAATCAGTAACAGAAAAAATTTCACTACCACATAAAAAACCAAACGATATATTATTTAATTTGATTAAAGCGATTACCAGATGTTGAAATTAATCATCTGAGGAAATTTTTTTACATTCATTTTTTTATTTTAATTACCACCTCATTTTGTGAATACCTATAGGTACATTATTAAATTTTTAACTTGAATTTTACCAGACTTATACACTTCGTTACGGTGTATTAATTAATCTTAATAATTTATCGGAAGGCAAAAAACTAATAATTAAATTTTTGTGTCGAAATTCGATTATAAAGTTACGTATTTAATTATATATATCATATTTTTTCGAAATTTAAAATTATACTGGGAAAATCTGAGAATGAAGAGAATGCAGTAAGAGAGAAAATAGAAAAAAATCTTTTTAAAGTTGTATGTTTGAAATTTTGCCAAAAGTAATTAACCGGATGATATAATGTATATGTTACGGTCATACGGATATCCCAGAGTCTATTCTACTACACTCTTCCTCGTTATTTAAATAAAATAAAAACAAATATTTTTTTCAATATATACTTTTATTTAAGTATTACCAGTCTTCTAAAATGTAGAAAATAAAAAATTGATGGTAGATTTTGAGAAGTTATTACTGTTTTAATATAAAAGTAAATTTCTGGTAGAAGAAACAGTTCTTTTAATGCTTATAAACTTTAAAGTTTATAATATTAAAAATTATCAAAAATTTATGACAGATATTTTGACAGATAACTCTAATCCAGCAATTTAATTTTGTTTTAAAACACTTTTCTAAAAGATCTATCAGTATTTTAAATGTACAAATGTACAAATATATATATGCGTAAAATTGTATTAAATAAATGTTTATGAATTAAGTTTAAAATTATCAAAGTGGAGTATTTTAGTTTTTAAAGTTACAAATTTTTAAAGAAACTACCTAAATAAATAAATTTCATTTGTAATTTTATTGTAATATTTCTGTTAAAGTTAAACAAAAGAAAAATTTTTTATTTTCGAATGAGGATTGAACTCAGATCTTTTTACACCCGAAGCCACTTTATTAACCTCTACCTACACCATACATTTCTTATAAATTCACAGTTGTATTTCTAATTTTAAGAATTCACAGATGGACAGAAAGAAAAATATACCTTTAGACACAGGCAAATAAATATAAACGTATATAAAATAGTATCTATTTTTAATAATTTGAATGTTCCTGTTATGATGTATCTTGTTGAAATTTTTAATATTAGTTGACATATTTTTGGAATATCTTATGTAATTCTATAAATTCTAAAAATCTGGTTGTAATAATTTATTTGAATAATATAACCTCATTCTAATAGATATCCTAGGTCCGTTAGAACGAGGTTTATCGGAGATTTAAACCAATTGTTATTCAGTTTTAAAAGGAAAATTCCATTTAAAGCAATTTTATTCAGAAAATAATGGTATTAACACAACGATTTTTTTAAAGTCCATTACTCGATTTAATTCACCTACATTTTGAGATTAATATAAATTACGTAAACTAAATATTACGTTATTATTTTTATTTTAAAAAACCGTTATTCTGTTAAAATTTGTTAAATACTCTCACAATAACTTAAAGAACATGTAACATGTAAATATTTCAGGATGGAGTTTTTTACATTAGCCTATTATTCTTAATCTGAAAGTATTCATGTCCGTAAAAATTTTTAATAGCTTAAAATTATTTTAACTTAAATATTGGTAGATATCTGACCGATAGTTCAGTGGAAAAGTGGCTGCTTTTCAATTGCAAAGTCTCGGGTTCAAATCTTGGTCGGATCATATCCATTAAAAAAATAGAGTGTATTTTATAATAGTTAAACAAGAAATTCAAATGCCAAATAGGTAAAGGATCAACATTATCAGGCAATATTTACTATTGTCTGGTACTACGAATAACTAAATAAATATATGTAGATAATAATTCAAAAACTCTAATCAGTCCTCCTATTTGTAATGTTTAAAAAAATTTTTAATTTAAAATAATAAAATAACCTAAAATAATAACAACTATATTGCATTAAAAAAATTTAATTAGTTTTTGATTTTTTTCTTCTTTTCCCGAGATTATACGATAAAAAATCCTATGAATTTAAAAGTACTTCTGTTCGAATATTTTTTAAATTCAAATTGTTAATATAAACAATCTTGCACACTTGTTTTCATTTCTCAATATCTAATCACAATCAAATCAAAAAATAATAATGTTAGTAACTTGATTGACTATGTCCAGAATACAAAAGGATTTGACAAATCATTTTTTTTGTTGTTGAATCTTTTCAAAACAAGTTTTATATCAACTACTGACAATATTTAAAGCAACATTTGAAAAAAGTCTAATTCCAAATACTTCCGCCTCATAATGTAATTTCTAATTTTTTATCTAAATCTGTTAAAAAGTTTTTAAATTATTTAATCTGAAGAGTGGGAAGTACCTATTACTTATATACTAGCAGGTATTCTATATCTACTGATTTTTAAAACTTGATTTGTTCCTATAAAAAGGCTGATAGAACTCCATTAATTTTTTAATTTAATTTTTACAAGTTTTATTAAAGGTTTGAAGTGATTGAAAATATACTAAAATAAATAAAATATTTTTAAATATTTTACTTTCACTAAATTAAAATATCCAAATGAGAATTTTAAAAAGTTTTAATAACAATAAAAATAATTTGTATAATATATTAGATTTTCCTTAATCTGAAAACATTATACTGTTAAACAAATTCGAGAACACCTTCTATTAAATAATTTAAGCCTTTTAATGAGAATGCAGAAGTATATTTTAAAAGAAACTTGAAATATACATAAAATAAAGAGTTACACTTAGCAAGTTTTCATATATATATATATTAGTGAAATATATAATCAACAAAATATGAAACAATAGTAGGTCGATACCGACCTAGTAATATAATTGATTAAATTTTATAGTAACACGAACCCGCATTTCAAGTCATCTCAGAAATATCAAGCAAACCGAACCGAACTGCAAATTGTATCAATTTTCAAATTTTATTAATTCCGAAGATATACTGGAAAGGTCTAAGGAGGTATGTGGTACCTTAACGAACCACTACTTTCGTTTCTCTAAAATTTTAGTAATTTAAAGAAAACAGGATCGAACACTTTTGTACTTAATCAATTTGCTATATTTATCAACTAGGAAGATATGCGTATTGGGTCTTGGATGCATGTGATATGTATCCAATATAGGTAAAAAATAGCTTCAATTTATTTCAAAATTTCAAGACGTTATGTTCTTGAAATTACCTATATTGGATACATATCCAATTATTTCTATAAACATGATAGAATTTCCTTGTACTAAATTTGAGGTTTCTAGCATTATTAATATTGAAAATATACTTCTTAGATCTTGAGAGGTAAGTGGAGAGTACTCGAGCAACCACTCCAATTGATTTCCAATTTTAGGAACATCCCGGAATCACCAAGACAAATTACCTCAAATTAGGAACCTAAAGAAAATACAGAGGAACACCTTTGTACCAAATTTGAAGAATCAATTTTTATTAGTTTTGAAGACATGCTCATTCGGCCTTTTTTCGATACAAACCTTCCAGAATGTGAATCCGATTCGACAAATATTGATGCAATAATTGACACTTTCCCTAAACTTAAAGAAATATTTTCCAAGTAGAAGAGATATGAAATATAATTGTTTATTGTTCACTTTGCGTCCTATAAATAATTCTGAAGAAAAATCACTTATTTTTAACATTACAATTTTATTTCAACAAATAAATTTTCCATATATTTTTTACAAAGACTTAAAACCATTTTTTAAACTCTTTAAAGTCTAAATTACGTAAATGTTTTTTCTATTCCAGAAGATTTCAATTATTGTTTTCTTTTCCACAATCAATATTTAAGATTCAATCAACCAAAAAAGTGAACATTTACATTAACTTTTTTCTAGGGTGTTAAACATATGCTAAAAGTTAAATTTCATTTAAATATTATGGAAATATGTTGTGAAAGGGGAAAAACAAAGGGTCATGTTAAATTAAATAAAACTTGATATAAACGAAATTGAACGTGAATGGTTTACACATAATTAAACAAACATTGTGATAAAATCAGTAGTCTATTTATTATAAATTAAAAAAATCGAACATTTCTTTAAATATACAAATATTGAAATTATTTATATAAAATTTTTAGGTTTTCAGGAGCACAGAATGCTTACAACATTGCTATAAATGTTGTAAGCTTTCAAACTAAATATAAAAAGCATTCAAACTAAATAAATAACAAAAATGTTCTGTCAGTGTTAAATTTTTCAAGGTCAAAGTGAACTGACATTTTCAAGGTCAAAATAGAATCATTTGAAAAAAGTATTAAACCTATTTCCGCTGGTTGACATTTTCATGTTAATATATATGAGCATACAATATATATGAGCACAAATATATATATACAATATAATTTTTCATAGTCTTTTAAAGCATTAAAATTGGGGTTAAAAATACAAATTTTTGGTTTGTATCTGGAACTGCAGTCAAAATTTAATAATACTCAAAAAAACAAAACAACATTGTAAAAAGAATTGAAGAGAACATCCATTGTTTTACTGAAAACTTTGAAAATATTTACAAAACAAAAATATTTTTCAATGTCCTTGGCATGTTTTTGTATAGGTACCCATATAAAATATACAAATTACAAAAAAAAATATAAACAAAGGAATCTAATTTTATTAAATTGTTTCCGGTAATTTTGTTTGTGATATTTTTAAAGTTTGAGATTTTGTAGGTTGCTTCACTTATGAGTGCTTCATTACTATTCCACGAATGTTTATATTAAGATGAAATATGGTCAAAAATTATTTTAATAAGTTCCTGGAATTAAATAAAAAATTGAATGAATTAAAATTCAGTTAAACTTAATAATATAATATAATTACATTAATTGATGAAGTGAAGGGCAGCTATTTTTATCGTTAATATTATTTAAATATTATCGAAATTAATTTTTAAATGGCTATTAAGTATGCTTCATTTAAATTAATATTTGGTGTCCGAACCAATCGCTATTACGAGAAAAGAGGAGTGTGAAATTTATTTCAAAGGTTTTTTACGATTTCATATTTAATAAATTTTATCAATATACAATATAAAATTTCTCGTTAGAGAACCATCTAACGAGTACTCGGAGAACCACACGCACTCCATAACCTCGAGGCCCGTTGTGCACCTCTGCTCTCGGAGCCGCTCCGAAAGATTTTAAGGAAGTGATTTGGGAAATTTTAAATTTTCCCTAATCTCTTCCTTAAAATCATTTTAATTTTTCACCATTGTTTTAAATTATTAAAATTTAAGTTCTTAATTTATTAAATATTTAAAACTCATAGATAAAATTTAAATCCAATTTGCTAATGAGACACATTAAAATAAAAATTTAACATTTCAAGTTTTCCGGCACTTTGTTTTGCAAATAGTTTATTTTAATAACACTTTAACTCTTTTAAGAATTTAAATATTTTTAAATATTCACTGACAAACAAAGCAATGAATTTTCATCTTAACTTTATATTTACTCTTACTTAATTACTAAACAAAGAACATAGACCATTATCAAATTATCTATAGAATAAATTAGGTACATAAAAATAGAGAATTCTTTAAAAAGTTTTACTTTTAATGTTCTTCCTTTAAATTGGTTGGTTTTGTTCATTTAAACTCTAAACATCAATAATAACAAAAGAACATGACATTATTAGTTTCTTTAATCTTTCTTTTTTATCTAATTTTTTTTTGGGTAAAAGTTTACATTGAAATCTTGGTTACTACGACTGTCACCACAATTGTTTAAGTTTTGAAATTTAAAATAACAAACTATTTAGGAAACGGAAGTGGTGTCGTTTTGATTTCATTAATGGTTACTAATAATGCACAGTATTTAAAGTTAATTTAAATTAAGTTGAAATTTCATAGTATCAACAATGAAATTGGGAAAAGCGGTTCACATTAAAATAATAATAATAATAAAAATTAAGTAGAGAAAATTAAACATTTATTTTTGAATTCTTTGTTTGTAAAGAAAAGTTTCATTTTCGTTTAATAATTTGAATAATATAAAATGACAACTTTAACCAAGTTAAATTAAAATGCTTTTTATAACATTTTAAATTCTATAGACTAGAAGATTCCGAATAATGAACTGTGGAAAAATGCAGAATGAAAAGAGTATAAGAATTAAAATAAAACGAATAAGTTGTAACGGAACACTTGCGAGCCCCACGTATTTCTTTTACTATTTAATATTTATAAAGCTTATAAAAACAGTTATCGTTTGGCGTTTGCTGATTGACATTATAAAATATTTGTTTTAAGAATTTAAATATACTCTTTGTTTTTTTTATTACCTAATAATTATTTTTAACTTTAAAATTTTAATTTTAAAGTCATTAAACTATAAAAATTTCATTTTATTAGAAACCAGTTTTTTCAACAAATTTTTTGACAACCATTAAAAAACCATCAAATTTTTATTTTAAAAAATGATTTTAATAATTCGATTGATTGATTTTTGATATTATGAAATTTTTTTATAACTTATGTATATTTTATGTAAATTGTAAACAATAAACAGTCAGTATAAAAAATTAATATTCTGAAAATATCTGTCATCCAATTTACACTTAGATATAGAATAGATTAAATGAAAAAATATAAATCAGAATATCTTGACAGTTTTGATGACGTTTTTTAAATTTTTTGGAAATCAAAATAAAAGTCACAATAATTGTAAATATTTTTATTCCAAATCTTTCTGGTAACATGATTGATGACAATTTGAATATGATTGATATTTAAAAAGTATTTAAAAAGTATTTTTGTTTTCCTTTATTTTAGTACATACACACTATCGGTTCAATTTCGTTTAATTTTTCCATGAAAGTAGTTAGAAAAACCAATTTCGTGGGAAAGATTTGGTTTTAAAATAATTTTTTTTCTTATGTGAAGTTTTAATTAAAATTTGTTTTGTAATAATGAGATGTATTACAATATTTACAATACTACAATAGATTAATCATTGCTCTACTTAGTGCTCGACTTCAAATATTTAACGCAACATCATTCAAAAAAATTTTTAGATAAAATCAATAATAGATGATACCATTACAATTACTAGTTGGTAATATTACTTGCTAATTACCATTAAAAGAATTTATAATGGTTCTTTAAGAATTCAAATGGTACTAGAGAAATAAATTTTAATAATTGATTACTTTAAAACAATTAAATACCATAAAGCACTAAATTTGAATTGATTGATTTTTTAATTTTATTTTAAATTGTTTAATTTTAACAATACTTGAAGTTTTTTTTGGTATTTATTTGTAGTAATTAAAGTAATTTATAAAAAATAATAACAAAAGTAATTTAAGCATCAAAAATAATTACAAAAATAACTAAATTTCAAAAATAATTACAAAAGTAGCTGAAATCTAAATTTAATTACTTTCCAGTAAATACTTAATTATTTTTACGAGTAATTGAATTTCAAATAGTATCATTAACAAAATTTATTATTATTAATAAGGTAGTAATGATAATCAAAAAATAGTACTTAACGCAGTATTTAAGTACCATTTTATTTATTACTTTCGAAATCTGATGGTAGCATTTCTCTTAATACCAGATATTATGGGTAATACTGAAGTAACAAATTAATTTTGAAGAAATTTCCCTACAAAGCTTAAGAACTTAAAATATCTGCATTAAAGTTAAAATATCAGAAATATAAAGATTCAATAAAACAAAGACACAATTTTTATTAAAAATCATAATAATTATTATTAAAACTTTAAAATTTAATTCTTAAAAAAAAACGAGGAAGATTATAGTTGCCCTTGTCAACTTTTAGATACCCGTGCGTATACTGTTAAGTATTAAATAAATAAGAATTTCATATATTGCAATTGAACTGTTTGACAGAAAATTCAAAATATTTGTTTATTTTTATATTTAATTAAAATAAAAATTAATAAAAAAAAAGATTAATTAAAAAAAAAGATGAAATAAAAAAAAAATATGCTCTAAAATTATTATAGTCGCTATGGTATCAATTGTATTGTTTGAAAAATTGTTTTGAATTTTGTTATAAAAATATTTAAAAAAAATGAATAATTTATAATATAAATGAGAGTTTTCTGTAAAATTTTCTATAAAATAAAATTTCTCATACATAAAATAAATACAGATTTAATTTTAATTAAAAAGATGAATTTAAAAAAAAAAAATTTTGCCCTACTCCGGATTCAAACTTAGACGTTTTGACTAAAAGTCGCATGTCCTAACCACTACACCATGAAACGTTTAGTAATTTGCCTACACAACAAGTTTTTATTTATCTTAAGTTTTTTTTTTGAAAATACTTATAGTTGCAATGGTAGGTATCACTTGTTTGTTTTGAATAACGGTTTTGAATTGTTTTATAAAAATATAAAAAAAAACAAAAATGAATAATTTTTAATATAAATCAGAGTTTTCTGTTAAATTTTCTATAAAATAAAAATTTTCATACATAATATAAATATATATATTTTATTAAGAGCAAAATAGAAGAAAATAGATAGCAAAAAAAAATTAAAAAATATTAAAAAAAAAAAAAACTTTGACCCAGTCTGGATTCGAACCAAGACATTTTGACTAGAAGCCGCATGTCCTAACCACTACACCATGAAGCGATTAATAATTTAACTACATTTTCTTTGTATTTAGTTATTAATTTTGAAAATATTCATATAATTTCAAAAAATTTGTATGGCAGCTACCCCAAGCCTTTGCTCGATTTTAACCAAAAACAATAGGGAACCTACAAATTGTCTAAAAATTACTTTGTGAAAGTTTCAGAACTCTAGCTCTTATAGTTTTTGAGTTATCGTGCTGACGGATGGACGGACGGACACACATAGCTAGATCGATTCACTTTTCGATGCTAATTCGATACGTACCCTTAACACTATATCTAGCTCGTTTATTTCGATGCGTTACAAACGGAGGAGTAATTTTAATATACCCGATGTTCATATATGTATGCACGGGTATAAAAAATAGAACAGAATGATTCAATTTTAATATATTTTTTATAGTTTTAATAATTAATAATTTATTTTTAATATTTTAAATAGAGCATATTAAATAATAGAAAGTTTTTGTCAAAATAAATAAAATTCTTTTTATTAAGACACAAAAGTGTTTGAGAAACTTATTTTATTGAAATGTTAAATAACTTTTTATGTATTTTATAATAAAAATAAATAAAAATATTTTAATAAATTTTAATTATTGGAAAATATTTTTGTGTTCTAAGATTGTGTAAATATTATATATTATTAGATTATGCAATTAAAATTACTTAATAAATAATGTTTTCTTTAATTTCCAATATGATAGAAAATTTACAAATAAATTAAATTAAAAAAATTTAAATTCTTAGAATAATTAATAAGGTGTTATCATATGCCAATTACATGAAATATATCATTTAAATAATTAATTAAATTAAACAGATTATCTTATTTTATTTACACTTTGCACATGTAAACAAGTGATGAAAAGAACAAAGGTTTTTAAAAAAGCATATTTTCAAAATTATATTACATTTGATACTGAGTTGAAAATATTATACAGGGTGTCCGGGACTCAAGTATGCGCACTGCACTCAATGATTGGGGGCATTAAAACAAACAAAAAATTGTACTGGAGGTGGGGGTCTATTGTGAACCCTTTTTGAGATATGAGGGATTTAAGTTTTTTAGGAGACTTTTCATAAAAAAACCAATAACTTTTGAACAGCTTACTGTAGAGAGATAAAAAAAAATTTACTCCATTTTGTAGAGTAAGTTGCCAGCTTTAATTTTTATATACTAATGATCCCCATATACCCAACAGTTACAAAGTTATGAAGGTTCAAAATGATTTAAAATGAAAAAAATATGTTTCAAACTCAATTTTCTTTTAAAGCACCCTGTATTTGGGGTCCTTTTTATAGCATATTTCGAGACAGCTTTTCAAGCCCTATAATTAGTATATAATAACTTTTTCTCTATCTCTAACCGTTTTTGAGATATGAAGAATATAAAAGTGTGTTATTTTCAATCAGTTCAAACAGAAAAATTATGAATTTTTATACCCGTATGACTATATAGTCCAAGGGTATAATAAAATTGCCATTACGTTTGTAACGCAGAGAAGGAGGGGGGGTAGATATAGACTCAAGTGTATGGATCGGATCAGAATCGAAAAATAAATCGATTTAGCCGTGTATGTCCGTCCGTCCGTCCGTCCGTCCGTCATCACGATAACTCAAAAAGTAAAGGAGCTAGGATTATGAAATTCTCACAAATTCGTTTTTATGCAAAAAACGGAATCGAGTTTTAAATTCAGCCATTTTGGTCCACGGGTTCGAGGACCTGCCATACAACTTATAATTTTATATGAGCATTACTCTATACCTATGGAAGCTGCGTGTCTGAAATTTTGCCAAAAGTAGTTTAGTATAATGGCCAAAGTTACTTCAAAATTTGGTTGGTCTACTGCAGAGGGTTCGAGTAGCTGCCATACAACTCCTTCTTTTATATGAGCTTTACACTACACCTGATGAAGCTGGGTGTCTGAAATTTTGCAAAAAATAGTTTAGTGTAATGGCCAAAGTTACTGCAAAATTTAGTTGGTCTACTGCAAAGGGTTCGAGTAGCTGCCATACAACTCCTTCTTTTATATGAGGATTACACTACACCAAATGAAGCTGGGTGTCTGAAATTTTGCCAAAAGTAGTTTAGTGTAATGGCCAAAGTTACTGCAAAATTTGGTTGGTCTACTGCAAAGGGTTCGAGTAGCTGCCATACAACTCCTTCTTTTATATGAGCATTACTCTACACCTAATAAAGCTGAATGTTTGAAATTTTGCCAAAAGTAATTAACCGGATGATATAATGTATATGTTAGGTCATACGGGTATCCCAGAGTTGACACAGTCTACTCTACTACACTCTTCCTCGTTTTTTTATCTATTTATTTTTTCATTAATATTTTATAAGAAATTTAGAATTAATGGGTTTCATCTAAATTAATACTTTTAAATGAAAACCGGTTTTTTGGGCTCCAATTTATACCTATAAAGTATTAAAAATATTGATAAATATTCTATGTAATGAAAACAAATAAAGATAAGGAAATGCAATAGCAAAAACTTTTTTCATTTTAATAATAAAATAACAAAGTATAATCTAATTTGAAAATAAAAATTTAAAGGAACTGCTCAAAATGGTTTCCGTCATTATGTATGCAATACATAATTCCTTTTTTCAAGCTGTGAATTAAGCCTATGTTTTCTAGCTCCTGTCTCAAAATCTGAGCAGTTGCGTTTATTCTCTCTATCAATTGTTCTCTAGATGATAATTGTGAAGAATAAACTATTGCCTTCATCCGTCCCCAGAGAAAAAAATCTAAAGGAGTTCCCCACCCTCCAGTACAATTTTTTGTTTGTTTTAATGCCCCCAATCACTGAGTGCAGTGCGCGTACTTGAGTTCCGGACACCCTGTATATAAAATATATATAAAAAAAAATTGATAATATTACAATTCAGTAATTTCTTCAATTCATTTTTTAATCCTATTGTACTCAGAAAAACCTGTTAACGAGTATGAAAATATAGTGTTGAAGCTTCAATATTAACTCTTAATTTTGGAAATATATACACTGGTGACTAAGTTACTGAATTATAAAAGCAGTTAATTAGTAATTCTAATTTCTAAGGATCTAACTTCTCCCAAAAATTAAAGTCTTTAGCAGCCTAGAACATTTTAGGGTCCAAAAAAAAAAAAGAGTTTCGCATAACGGTTGATTTTAGTACCGTATGGCAACCCTATTTTTGCATTTCATAAATTTTCAGTTTGCATAGAACTCTTGTTATAACAATTTTACGACTTTGCTGGGCTAGCTCCGTAATGGGTGGTGCTTGATAAAAAAGTTCTTCCATGAAATTATTTATTTTTGTAGTTAAAATTTCTTCTCTCTCTTACAAACGGTGTAAAAGTTTTAGTAAGCATACGGATAGGCGGACGGACAAAGTGAAACTAATAAGCACATTTCTTCAAATTTTTTTGAAAATGTGCTAAAAAAAAATATTTTTGTAAACTCAAAAGGAATTAATAAAATAAAGAAATCAATATTAATAAAAGAATTATTTGAATATATTCTCAAAAAATATTTAGTTAAATAAGAATTTGTAATTAATTTCCTAAAATAGATATTATATTTTTCTTTCGTAAATTTTAATAACATTCTTAAAAACAGCTCTATACAATATGTCTAGCTGGGTTGAGCTTTCATTTGTACAATTTTCAAGTGTAAACCTGGTTTTTTAATTTATCATCCAGTACGCTTTGTTGTATTTATATTTTTTATAGTTTGTGCACTTTCAAGGGCGATCCCGCTGTAAAGTATAGACCCTAACGCGTCACTCAATTTTAAACGTATTAACCGTATTTTAGAACTTGTAAATATCACATTAATGGATTTTATCTAGTTTGCTGTTATCCTCCTATGAATTCACATATATCTTTATTTTAAATTGCCTTAAATGGAAGTAAAAATATATTTTGAAGATTAAAATAATTTCCTTACATTTTGTGTTTCATTCAAACTATAATAAATTTTGAATTGGAATCACGTATTCGATTTACAAACTATTTAAACGTTATTAGTTAAATATTAGGATATTTTTTAGAACATTTGCACCCAATTGAAATAAAAAGGAATTCTTGCTCACAATATGTTTGGTACTAAAATTTTCTTAGAGTGCCTACTGTTATTATATAAAGTTTTTTATGTTTAACTTTTAATCAGAAGTAATTCCTTAAATTTAAATAATTTATTGTATTTAGAAGTTTTTTAACCACAAATTTTCTTGAACATGCTGAATACTAGACGAAGAAATTTTATTTTGTAGATAGAATTGACGTTTTTTGAAATAAATTTACTAAAATAAATTGTTTAATATTTTTAAGGATATTAAGGTTCTTAAAAAAAATTCGAAAAATTTTCAAAGTTCCAGATACCTAAATTTATTAAAACTTCAGTTTTTCAAAAAGATGAAACATTTCAAAATATAATTTTCATATAACGGTTAATTTTAGCTTTTCTTCAATCCCAACCGATTTTAACGAAATTTGATATGAATGTATTTTTTGCCAAAAGAAAAATAGCTAACTCTCAGATAGTCCGTATTAGAACATGAAATTGGGGGAGGCCTCATATAAAATAAACAGACATCGAAATATTAACCAACAGACTTTACAATACAAACAATATTATGTAAGAAGAGAAGATTATACTACCCATCTCGTATTTATTTCTACGATTTTAATGATATATTGCAGAAACTTATGCCTCTTCCACTTTTATCTAAAAAACTTTTAATTAGCTATTGCGTGACATTTGAAGGTTAAAAAAATATTCAGAAAAGCATTTTTTAAATCATTTAAAGTTAGAGTTTTTTGAACTCCATAGCAGATGGACTATATAAACATTTGTTCATGTTTAATGGGGTACCACCTTTTAAATCATTTAATTAATAATTAATAAAAATAATAATCCCAAACAATGTGAAAGATTAACAATTAAGTCATACGGACGGACAGATTAGTTCAATTATTTTTGAAAAATTTTAAAAATATAGTAAAAACCACATTTTTTTTTAAGTATCTGCCTATCTACATTCATTAAAATTGCATAAAGAATTAAATCCAATTCATTTTTACATAATGAAAACATATTAAAATACAGTTATGTACAAATATTCTAAAATAATTATTTTTTATTTTCATTATTTTTATTTTGATAGACCAATTTATAGAAATTGATATTTTTTTAATAATATGATGTCTATAACAATATATTTATATTTTTTATTAGTTTCTTTGAATATTATATGATAAATATTTCAATAAACACCCCAAATATATCTTTAACACCAAACATAAAGGTAAGATTCAAAAAAAAATTCCTAAGGTAAAAAATACCTTAAAAGTAATGTAGGTATAAAACATTTATTCAATAGAAATTTTTATCAATATTTATATTTTAAATTTTTTATATATTTTTGGAATTTCATTATAAAATCTTTTTTTAAAATCTTTTTCTTTCAAAAATAATAAAATGTATTATCATTATTAATAAAGGCAACGTGCTTATGTTAAGATAGTCATATTATTAGTAAAAAATATTTTACATTTAAAAAAAAATAAAAACAAAAACAATTATTATATTAAAAGAAGATTTTGTGAACATCAATACAATTTTTGTTTATTTTTTTTTTGATAAAAATTATTTAAAAAATATTTATTCTATATGTTAAAATTCAGATTTTTCTTAAATATTCCATTTTTTGGTTTAAAACATTTTTGTGTAAAAATATTTCCTTAAAATAAAGCGTAATATTTAGGTGTTTGTAAGTAAAGGTAAGCCCATATAAAGGAAGTAGAAATTTCTTGGGAAACAAAAATCAGGTCTAAATAGATAATTTAAAAATATGGTTAAGTTTTGTGGTTCTTATATACATACATGAAGTTCACTTGGCATATTCTCTTGAACTCAATTCCAACTTTTTCAAACTAAAAGTACAAGTTGGGGTACAAGTACAAGGTGTGATTTGATTTGAATATCTACATTTAATGCATTGAACCCAATATGTGTTTCCCGAAAGAAAGTTTTTCATGATTGAAAGGTATATGGTTCAATTTTCCGTCAAGACTTTTTTTTTTGACTTTGTGAAACTGGAATTAGAAGAATATATACTTACACAACATAATTCATTTCGACGAAGGATAACAACTAATTGGGGAGAATATAAAGACAGTTCCTAACTAGAAAACAAAATCTGGCTTAAAGAAGAACAGTAAAAATATTTTTTGGAATAGTGATTTTGCACGTTTTTACTATAGGTATTTATTATTGAACTTTCACTTATTATATACTTTTAAATGAACTTGTCTGTGTTTATGGCTTTATTTTTCATTCTGTCAGTTAGTAATACAATTATATTAGAAATCTGACCACAAATTTATAAGCATTGTTTGGTTCAGTGGTTAGCGAAGTGGTTCCGGGTGTAAATAGATCTGAGTCCGATCCTCGTTGAAAGGTGAAATTTTTTTTATGTTTTGTTTTTAAATTCAACAGAAATAATAAAAAAAATTACAAACAAAATTAATTTATCTGGATAGTTCCAATTTTAAACAAATAGGTACTTAAATAATAAAAAATCTTCAGTTATTAAAAAAAAATTTCACCATGAAGAGAATTTGAACCAACGACTCCAACACTTTAAATAAATAAGAAAAATACAAAAAGTAGACTACCTAACTTATTCATCTTAAAATTTTAAAAATGCAACAGTGCGTAAGACAAAATGTAATAGGGTGAAATGATTTTTTTTTAGTGTTTGCTATTATTCTATGTATACATATGTTTAAAGTAGTAAAGTATACATGTGTATAATGTAAGTTTATTTGTGCTTTGTGTTCGTTAGATAATAAATATATTAGTAATAATCTTACATGAATATGCGTGTGCGTATTTTGTTTAAAAAAATTAATGAAAATAATATTTCTAATTAGATTACTACCATGTATTGTCATATTATTATCAGCATATGCATCTGTGTATGTAAAAAACTATTAAGAAACATAAACAAAGAACTAATTACATATATATCGTTTTACTAATATACAAATTATCATAAGTAATTACTATCAAATAAAATTTGAGTATGTGTACCAAGTTTCTTTAAAAACGAATAAATAGGTATGTATGTATATATTCAAAGTCATAAGTTAAAGTATTAATTAAACAATTTTGACACCTAATCCGTGAAGCCACATGATAAGTATGGGGAAGTTGCATTGACGTAATCTTCCAACGCAAGTGAATATTACTCAATCCCACACGAGAGTGTTGTCAGTTGTAGTTTTAAGTGTTGTCAGTTGTCACCAATTTATGAACTTATGAATGTATGTGTAAAATTTAGTTCATTCGAAGATAGTTATCGTCGGAGAATGTTTAGTCAACTGATTTTTCAAAAGCGGAAAGTTTTTGTAATTTTTTATTCATATACAAAAAAAAAAGGTTTGTAGCTACCTAAACAAAAAAATGGATTTGTAGATAATATATGAAATTTTATTTTTTATTTACATTGGGTTAGTAGGTAATTTTATTTTAGTTATATCATTATCTAGGTCATTTAAAAATGGATTATTATTATTTTAATTAACATCTGTGGGACTGAGCAAACATTCATAATTATACAATTTTAAAATTAGGTTCTAAATCTGTTCCTTAAACTAATTGTCTTTTATATCATTAATTATTTTTTGTTATTATTTATAGGTATTAACTAAATTTTATATTTTATCAATCAAAATATATTTATATATTTAATATAATACAAATATATTTGTTCATTTTTGTTTTTTTTTTCGTATGTAGTTTGAAAGATAAAAAATAACAAATCTAAAACCTAATATGGTAATCTTATATTGATTTTTATCAATTTCCAATACCAGAAATATTTTATACTTTGTCCGGTCTCAAATTTTTTTTATTTAAGATGCGCACAGTTCAAAAATTTTTAAATAATGAAAAAAAACGTGATCGGATTATTGCCCACACGAAAAATGCCCACACGAAAATTGCCCACAGAAAAATTATTTATAAAACAGAATTGCCGCTTTTTCCAGAATATTTAATATTTTATTTTAAATCACTAATAGATTATATCCTAGATAGAATATAATTTTTGATTTTTTCTCTATTTATTTTAATTTAATTTTTATATTTAATTCAATTTTCTGTGGGCAATTTTCGTGTGGGCATTTTTCGTGTGGGCAATAATCATCGAATCAAAAAAAAAGAAAAACAACAAAAAAATAAAAGAAAAAAAAATTATTTTTTTGTTTGTATTGGTTAGTGCATCGAGTCTTACTAGTAAAATTTGGTTGCAACGAAACCGGTTTTTTGTAAATACAAGATTTACGAAACCGGTTTTGGTGTATACAGGATTTTCACCGATTACGTCAGTATTACGTCAATGCAACAGTTGAAAATACCCGTCTGGCTTGCCTGATACCGTGAAGCCACATGATGAGTATGTGGAAGTTGCATTGCCGTAATCTTCCAACGCAAGTGAATATTACTCAATCCCACACGAGAGTGTTGTCAGTTGTAGTTTTAAGTGTTGTCAGTTGTCACCAATTTATGAACTTACGAATGTATGTGTAAAATTTAGTTCATTCGAAGATAGTTATCGTCGGAGAATGTTTAGTCAACTGATTTTTCAAATGCGGAAAGTTTTTGTAATTTTTTATTCATAAAAAAAAAAGGTTTGTAGCTATACCCAAATAAAAAAATGGATTTGTAGATAATATAAGAAATTTAATTTTTTCTTTACATTGAGTAAGTAGGTAATTTTATTTTACTTATATCATATCTAGGTCATTTAAAAATGGATTATTATTTTAATTAAAATCTGTGAAACTGAGCAAACATTCATAATTATACAATTTTAAAATTAGTTCTAAATCTGTTCCTTAAACCAATTGTCTTTTATATCATTAATTATTTTTTGTTATTATTTATATTAACTAAATTTTATATTTTATCAATCAAAATATATTTATATATATTTAATAGGTATAATACAAATATATTTGTTCATTTTTGTTTTTTTTTAGTATGTAGTTTGAAAAATAAAAAATAACAAATAGAAATAAAACCTAATATGGTAATCTTATATTGATTTTTATCAATTTCCAATACCAGAAATATTTTATATTTTGTCCGGTCTCAAATTTTTTTTATTTAAGATGCGCACAGTTCAAAAATTTTTAAATAATAAAAAAAAAAGAAAAACAACAAAAAAATAAAAGAAAAAAAAAATCATTTTTTTGTTTGTATTGGTTAGTGCATCGAGTCTTACTAGTAAAATTTGGTTGCAACGAAACCGGTTTTTTGTAAATACAAGAATTATGAAACCGGTTTTGGTGTATACAGAATTTTCACCGATTACGTCAACATTACGTCAAAACTACCTCAATGCAACAGTTGATACTACCCGCCTGGCTTGCCTGATAGATATATGTATCTAACAGGTAGGTACCTAAATAGAGTTATACAGATACTAAACGTGGAACATTATTTATATGTCCAAAAATGTATTCAGACTGAAAGATACCTATTAAATATTAAACAATTTTATTTAAATTTAGTTTGATCACCTAGATAAAGATTATATCAAATAGTTATAACGTTGTTATATCATATTTCCAGCATCTTTGAATATTCGTAAATCGTAATGTGTATACCAATTTGTGATACAGTTTAATAAAATTTAAATTAATTTAGTTAAATTTACTAGGAGGCATACTTTTAATAATCGGTTTTTAGTATTAATGAATTGGATCCAAATTGGAAATAGTTAAAATATTTAAGTGTAAAGAAATTAAAATAAAACTAAAAAGTATAAAATAAAATAAACAAAAATATTTTTTTTAATATATACTTTTATTAAAGTAGTACTAGCCCCCTAAAATGTGGAAAATAAAAAATTAAAGGTAGATCTTGGGAGTTTGTTACTGTTTTAATGTAAAAGTAAATTGCTGGTATAAGAAACATATTGAAAATTTTCATTAACCAAAAATTGATGGTAGATCTTTTGCATTTAAAAGTGTTTTAATATAAAAGTAAATTGCTGGGTTAAGATTAGCTGAAACAGGAATTGTCTCCCATTTCAGCAATTTACTTTTACTTACAAACACTTATACCTATACCAATTTTTGCATCTAAATTTTTCCAAAAGTATGGTTTTTTAATTTCGAATTTATTTTTTGCAGGAATATACTTATCATATATTTAAATTTGAAGGTATTTGTTTTATTTTCGCATATCTTTATACCTGTATGACTATATAGTCCAAGGGTATAAAAAATTTGCCATTACGTTTGTAACGCAGAGAAGGGGGGGGGGGGGTAGTTTAGTGTAATGGCTGCCATACAACTCCTTCTTTTATATGAGCTTTACACTACACCTGATGAAGCTGGGTGTCTGAAATTTTGCAAAAAATAGTTTAGTGTAATGGCCAAAGTTACTGCAAAATTTAGTTGGTCTACTGCTGAGGGTTCGAGTAGCTGCCATACAACTCCTTCTTTTATATGAGGATTACACTACACCAAATGAAGCTGGGTGTCTGAAATTTTGCCAAAAGTAATTAACCGGATGATATAATGTATATGTTACGGTCATACGGGTATCCCAGAGTTGACACAGTCTACTCTACTACACTCTTCCGCGTTTTATTTAAATTAATAAAGGCGTTACTTGCTTTTCTTATTTGATTTTTTCTTATTGATTTGAAAAATTATAGTGAACTCCTTAATACTTGAAGTTCACAGGGTTTTTAATTTTTGTTTTGTCTGGAGCTAATATATAAAAATCTCTCCAGCATGATTTAACATTATATTTTACCTTGGTAATAGTATTCCTTAATTACATAGTTTCACATTTTTGATAATTTACTTTTAGTTTCCAAAGATTACTATAAGATATCACTTTATAAAACATTTTTTGCGAAATGTATTATGCATCTCTTAGATTATTACTCGTTGCGTAAATTGTCAGATCGTCCGCAAAAATTGCTATACTGTAATTGGGCTCTAAATTTTTATTTAGAGAATTCAGTAATTCGCTTATGTATATATTGAACTAAATTGGGGAATTTACGGTGCCCTGTTGTATCCCATCGGATAATTTGAATTCTTTGGATAAATAATTATCCGACCTCCATGTGCTAAAAGTTTTACCTCTAATCATGTTGTGAATCAGAATAACTAAATGTAAGTGATATTGATATTTTAAGTTTTTGTATATTATACCATCAATCCAGACGCTGTCAAAAGCTTTTTCAAAATCCTCAAAACATACTGCTACAACCTTATCATTATATTTTTACATATTTCCGTTGAAAGCTTCGTCATAGCATGTATTGTGCTGTGTTTATGACGAAAACCAAACTGATTTGGTAGTATAATATTTTTAATCTCAGTTATTTTGACTATAAATTTATTTATTATTATTTCTAGGATTTTTCCTATATTTGGTAATAAACTTATTGGTCTATAACTGCTAGGATCTGAAGCACTTTTTCCTTGTTTTTTTAATGTAATAACAACTTCTTTTTTCCACTTATTTGGGAAGTAGCTTATATTAAGGCAATTTGTTAAAAATTATTGTGTATAAGTTAATTACTGAAATAGGAAGATGTTTTAACACTATATTTGGAATTTTATCTATACCTGACAATGTTTTACCTTTAAGTTTTGATAAAATATCTTTGATTTAATTTTGAGCTATAAAATAATTATTTAAAGTTTCATTTTCAAGTAAATTATTTGAATGTAAATGATTGTTAAATTTAACAAGGGATATTTTATTTGTTTTGTTATTTTGAATTATTTGGTTTAAATTGTTAATACTTTGCTCTACATTGTTACTTATCGGGGAAAATCTGTTTGCAACTTGCTTTTGAACTTGGCATAAATGTGTTGCCATTACTTCATTAATGTGTTCGTTTTCTTTGATAATATAATTATTGTTTTCCATTTTAAGATTATTTAAATTTAATTGGGCGTCGTTTAAAATTTGCGTATTGTTAATTGGAATTTTTAAGTAGTCAATTTTGTTTGAGGTTTGTTTTTTATAAATTTTTTTAATTTTCAGAAAACAAGTTTTTATTGTTTGACAATTTTATGTTTTTGATTCTGTTAGTTCAATAATTATTTATTGAGAGTTTAATATGTTGTTTTATTAACGAATTTATGTTTTTCAGTAATGAATTAATTCTTAGAAATGATGGTGCGTTTTTGTCTATTTTTATTTTAATTAATTTAAATTTAGCTGTAAGTAATTCACTTTTATATTTTTTAAGTATAGTAATAGTTGGATTTAAGTAAATATCTAGGCTATTAAAATTATTGTTTTTGGATGGTATGGTTAACGACATTGCTTTCCGTATTGAGTTTTCAATGTTTTCGATATAAAAGTCAATGTCCCTGTCTGTTAGGTTTTTATTGTTTGAAATATTTTTAAGAACATCATCATTTCTTACTAAATTATTTAACACTTTTCTAAATTTGTTCCATTTAGTTTTCTAAATAAATAAATTTTTTCAGGTGATGGAGCTAGCAAATATTCTTTCCTAATATTATAACTAATTTCAGTCCCTAAAGCTAAGTGGTCACTATCATAAGAATATGTTTTTATTTGGTTCTGATTATGAGTTTTTAAATTAATTCTTATGTCAGTTAGGAATATGTCGATATACGATTCTTCTCTCGGAAATGACGGTATATCGGAAGAATATAATTTAATCCTATACATACAATTAAATCTTTCGATAAATTTTTCGAGAATAGATCCTCGAGCATTATTTGATTGGTTTCCCCATTTTATGTGTTTAGCGTGTCTCCTGCCAAAATAAAATAGTTATTAATGTTATCTAATTGAAGAGTTTGAAATAATTCTAATAATTCATTATTAAAATTAGCATTATGATTTTGTGATGCATAAGCAGATATTATAAAAAGATGTTTATTTCTATTTAAAAGTCTTATTTTTATAATACATACTTCTAAACATTTAAACCTATTTAGAGTATAATCTTTAATTATATTAAATTTTAAATTATTTTTATTTAGAATGGCCGTACCTCCACCTAAAGTAGCTTCAGATCTATCATGTCGATCACTTATAGCTAAAAGTATTTTATCTAAATTTGTGTTGTAATGTTATTTGTATTTTTTTCATATGAAATATTATTTTTATTGTTGGCATTGTTATTGTTGCTATAAATATTGTTATTGTTGTTATTAATAATGTTATTGTTGTTGTTATTAGTATTGTTATTGTTGTTGCAAACAGCATTTGCATAGGAGCAAGTGCTATTTACAAAACAACCAATTTTTGTTGTTTTATTTATTGTTTTTTTTATTTTATTTTGTTTACTTATCTCAATATCATTTATTTTTTTTTTGAAGATAAAATGCCCATTGTGTAAGATGCAGGGTGACCATATGACTTGCACAAAATACAAAATAATTTTTCAGCTGGGCTTTCTTTTTATACCCGTGCATACATGTATGAACATCGGGTATATTAGATTTGCTCCTCCGTTTGTAACGCATCGATCTAGACGAGCTAGATATAGTGTCAAGGGTACGTATCGGCTCAGAATCGAAAAATTAGTCGATCTAGCTATGTGTGTCTGTCCGTCCGTCCGTCCGTCCGTGTGTCAGCACGATAACTCAAAAACTAAAAGGGCTAGAGTCTTGAAATTCACACAAAGTCATTTTTAGACAATTTCTAGGTTCCCTATTGTTTTTGGTTAAAATCGGACCAAGGCTTCGGGGAGCTGCCATACAACTTTTTTGCACCAATATGAATTTCTTCAAAACTAATTATACTACGGGGATGAAAATTACACACGGTTAGTTTTATAATGACTCCGGCACTTATATGAAGTTTCAAAATGTTAGGGCAAGTTAGTTGGCAAAGTTGGACATCACTCGGACCATCGGAATTTTTGGGTGGCCATTTTTTTTTTTTTTTTTTGTTTTTTTTTTTTTTTTAAGCTAAAGTTATGGAACAATGAATGAAAATTTAGTTTTTTTTTTTGTGATTTTTTTTTTTTTTGTTAATTTTTTTTTTTTTTTTTTAGCTAAAGTTATGGAGTAATGAGTTAAATGTATAAGGGAAGTAAATTACGGTTTATTTTATACACCATAGTGGGTATGCACGGGTATCTAAAAGTTGACAAGGGCAACTATAATCTTCCTCGTTTAATAGTGCAGTTTGCTGGTAAGTGGTTACCGCCACATTTTACGCATCTTAATTCCATGTTGCAATTATAAGCTGAGTGGTTAAATCGTTGACATCTTTTGCATTGTGTGATACTCGGTTTTTTTAATTTCTCCCATTTTATAATCTGATGGTGAAGATATTAATCTTATGGTTTATATTAAGAATATTGTTTATTAAACTTTGTTGTTCCGCTTGAACAATGTAAATTGGTAGCTTTATATTTTCTTTTATTTTTTTTTTTTTGTAGTCATTCTCAGTACTTTAGAAAATTTACATTGTTCTACATTATTTAAATTTAATAAGTTCAGTATTACTTCTGGTTCGTAATCGTTATATAGGCCTTTTAACACAAGGCTAATCAGTCTTTGGCTCTTCATAGTATATGAGAAGCATTCTACCTTAGCTTCTTTTAAAGATTCAAAAGTTTTTTTATATTCACATTCGGTTTGTAAATAAAGAATATGGCGTGTGTTTTTAATTGACTTTATAAAATATTTTGTGATTTTTAATTGAAATTTAATTAATTTTTTTATTAATTCTAAGTCATTAGACGTAATAAATATTGGTGGCACTTTTTTGTTTTTAATGTTATTAGTTGAGTTATTATTAATATTGTTATTTTGTGAATTTGAGTTAGTTTTAACATTTAGGTTAGAATTTTTTGGATTATTTCTATTTTGATTATTGTTTGGTGGTTTTGTATCGGGTAAGTTGTTTATATTTTCATTATTAATATTGGTGCTATTATTTGTATTATAATTCATTTTATCAGTTTTTTTTTGTTTTTAGAATTTCCAAGTAATTGAGGTTACTTGCAATTTCTTTTCTACATGTTTTATTGTTTTCGACATTGACGATGACGTCATTGACATCATCTGTTATATCAAGATCGTCATCATCTCCTAATAATTGAAATCTATTTGTTTCAATTGAATTGTCATTTTTTAATTGATTAACTTTAGATTTCATAGATAATAAATCATTTTTAATACTTTCATTATTTATAATTTTAATGTTTTTTTTGCTTGGTACTTTTTTTTATATTTTTAGATACCATTTTATGTATTGTATCTTTTTTTATATTCGTGCATTCGCTGTCATTAAACATGCGGTATATACCGCATAAATATAAAAAAGAAAATTAATTATGCACTTATTTTTAACTATGATTTCTTTTTTCACTATTTTATATAAATAATTTTAAGTTTTTTGTTAAATGTTATTGTTTTTGTTTTTTGCACTTTTACGCGCGTTTTTCAAATAAATTTTTTAGTTTTTTTTTTAAGACCGATACAATTTTTTCATCAATAGCCCCACGTCTATTCTTCTCAAGAGATCAATTCGAACTCAAATTTAAAGTGAAATTTATAGTGTCTCATCCCATATAAGTCTCATATTGCATATCTCTTGGATACTTATTATGCAAAAATTTCACTACAGTTGAATTTGCTAAACGCCCAATTGTTTTAAACAATCCAGGTCTATAACTTGAATAATATGTTTAAGGTTATATGAACAAATAAACTTATATTTAGTATTAGAATATGAATAGGAAATATAACTTCCTAAAACTTAAACAAATACATTTTTAGGTCTCAAAGAATATTAAAGATACGTATCTGGATTTTAAAATAAGTAGTATTGTTCCTTATGAAAATCTAACTGAATATTTTGTATTAAAAAGGTTAGATACTTTAAAAAAAAAAGAATTGATTTACATAAATATACACAAATATTATAATATAATATTCCATATAGGTATATAATGTTTATATGCAAAATATAAGGTAAAAAATCTGGTTTCTTGAAATAAAGTCAAATTAAATAAAGACTTTTAACAATATTTCAAAGTTATATTAATTGAAAAAAAAGCATAAAGCGAATTTTTAAATTTTGGTTTCATATTGAATATGAAAAATTGAAATAGAGTCAATTTGATTTTATTTGAAATTACTAGTTTTTTTTTAATGTGCAAACAATTGCATTGTTATTTTTCAGGAAAATTTTGTGAAAAGAAAGTTTGTAATTGGTTGCATTTAAAAGCAGGGTTACACTCTTTTTCCAGAATATTCATACGTATTATTATGTACACGTGAAATTCTGAATTAGGATGAATTAGAGTTAGATTTAAAATTAGGATTGCCCCCTTTTCCAGAGCTTTTATATTTATGTAAATTTGAGAATCTGAATCAGGAGGGATCACGTTTTGTCTAAAATTGGTATTCCGAATTCTCATAACATTCTATTAGTTATAGTGTTGAATGGAAAATTAAGTTGCAATAATTTATTTAGCGGAGGTCAGGAGCCGGCAACCACTTTTATGTTAAATTAATTGTTGTTAAAATAAAAATATAAAAAACGAGGAAGAGTGTAGTAGGGTAGACTGTGTCAACTCTGGGATACCCGCATGACCGTTACATATACATTATATCATCCGGTTAATTACTTTTGGCAAAATTTCAAAAATTCAGCTTTATTAGGTGTAGAGTAATGCTCATATAAAAGAAGGAGTTGTATGGCAGCTACTCGAACCCTTTGCAGTAGACCAACCAAATTTTACAGTAACTTTGGCCATTACCCTAAACTATTTTTGGCAAAATTTCAGACACCCAGCTTCATTTGGTGTAGTGTAATCCTCATATAAAAGAAGGAGTTGTATGGCAGCTACTCGAACCCTCAGCAGTAGACCAACTAAATTTTGCAGTTACTTTGGCCATTACACTAAACTATTTTTTGCAAAATTTCAGACACGCAGCTTCCATAGGTATAGAGTAATACTCATATAAAATTAGAAGTTGTATGGCAGGTACTCGAACCCGTGGACCAAAATAATCCTAGCTCCTTTACTTTTTGAGTTATCGACGGACGGACATACATAGCTAAATCGATTTATTTTTCGATTCTGATCCGATCCATACACTTGAGTCTATATCTACTCCCCCTCCTTCTCTGCGTCACAAACGTAATGGCAAATTTATTATACCCTTTGACTATATAGTCATACGGGTATAAAAATTTAAATGGAATATTATTGTTGGTAGCAAAAGCAGGGTTATACGCTTTTTACAGAATATTTATATTTATTTGTATGTGTTGTTTTTATAATTTAATGTAGTCACAATTGTTTTTATAATTTAATATAGGTACTTGTTAAGAAATATTTTGATTATACAAGTAACCTTCCTACAACGCGGTATATAGGTTCCTAAAATATGTCGCGTTGTAAGTAATCGCGTTGGTCTCCTACAACTCCATACAAAAATTAAATCTTGATTGGGAAATAGGCTGTTTTGAAGATTTCTTCCAAATATTTCGTTCCTATTTCTTAGAGGATCGTTCTCTAAAATGTATTATTCCAACTGCTTCACCATTTTTAACATGTAATTTCTTTCTCGATGCTTTTTACTGATTCCTCTGATTTCTACATCGGAAAGATCGTCAGAACTGTCTTCAGTTGATAATATGTATTTCGTTTGTCATCATACGCGTTGTAGGAAGTATGAGTATTCTTCTAATATGTGAAATTTTCTGCATTTTGCGAAACGCGTTGTAGGAGGGTTAAAATGAAATAAAGTCATAATTTCAAAATTCGCCTTTTGACTTTATTTCAAGGACTCAAAAATCGTTTATGATTTTTAATGTATTTTTTGAAGAAAAAACAAAAATGTAACTACCTATCTTTTACAAAAAAAAGAATAGTATTACGATTATTATATAAATAAAATTTACACTTCTAAAAAATTTTTTTTAGAGAAGAAGAATAAAAAATACATATAAATTGTATATTAAATACCTACTATATATTGTAAATTTATATATTCAATTTAATATTTTATTTTATTTACTTATTATTGCATTTTTAAATTATAAACCAACATTTTTTTATTTATAATAAAACAACAACATAATAAAATCTACTAAAAAAAAATATTTGATATTAAATAAAACATAATATTATATTTGAATAAAATATATTATTAAGTAAATTGAAAATACCTATTGAATAATATGTAATGTATTTTCTTTATGAATTATATACTATAATATAGATATAATATTAGAGTTGCAAAATTAAATAACTCTTATCATCAATTTTCAAAGAAGTTATATTGTAATATTGCACAATGTAAAATACTTATATTGAATTAAATTTATTTATATTATTTAGGCAAATTCAAAATAATAATATAAATTTAGATCTTGTGTATTTAGAATTTATAAAAAAATTGTGTTTTTTAGAATTTTCAAATTGTTGCATCATTCAATTAAAAGTTATTAAAAAATTAATTTTGAAATTTGAATTTGATATTGAATAGATATTTAATTTTTAAGTTGCTAACTTCTAGATGAAATTAAATTAATGTTAATATATTTGTAATTATTATATAAGAGGTTATAACATACTTTATATTATGCCATTTCAGTAATCTTCAGTTACATACAGTATAATATAATAATAAAGTTCTTCATGTAAAAACCTTTTTAACAAATTCAGACGTCAAGAACTTATCATTTTTTTTTTATTTATTAATTATACAAAGTAAATAATGTTTTAAAAATAAAATTACATACAAATCCGTATTCTTAATTATGACGATGGGATAAAACAAGATTAAATAAAAGAAAAACTTTAGAACAGGGGGCGCCATAAGTAACGACCAAACCTAATAATAGTAAAATATAATTTAATAAACATAATAAATAATATTGCTATAATCATATAAGGGCGTACCAAAATTTCGCAAATTGAAATCTAGTGTCACAAAATCTCCTACTTTTAAGAATCTCGTGTTTTTAAAGAACATGTCCTTTAAAAATGCATGTCAAAATTTCGTGTACTAAAATTTCGTATCTCAAAATATCGCATTTTCGCGATATTTTTAGCACATTTTCAAAGAATTTTGTAAAAATGTGCCTATATAGCTTCACTCTGTCCGTCCGTCTGTCTGTCTGTCCGTCTGTCCGTCTGTCCGTCCGTATGTTTACAAAAACTTTTACATCGTTTGAAATAGAGAAAAGAAGTTTTAACCACTAGTAGGTATTACAAAAAAAATAATTTCGTAGAAGAATTTTTTTCTGTAGCCCCACCCGTTACGGAGCTGCAGCCCCATAAATTTGGAAAAAGCCCTATATTCAAATTGTTATAACAAGAGTTCTATTAAATGTATTTTCAATTTGAAAACGGCAAACGATAGCTGGTTTCATAAGCTTTACAAATATTTAAAAGGCAAATGTTTAGGTTTGCCATACGGTACTAAAATTTAACATTACATAAAACTCAATTTTTACAAAATTTTTGACCACACATATCTTCTAAACGGTTCAAGCTAGGGTCTTGAAATTTTGGGAGAAGTTAGATACTCAGAAATTAGTAGGAGTCAGTTAACAAAATTTTTTTGTCAAGCCCTCTCTTTAGGAGCTATAAGGGCTCGAAAATTGAAATTTTGTAATTTTTAAACACCAGTAACTTGAATACCTGTCCAAATTTTTTTTTAGTGATATACACAATTCAAAGCTCTATAATTATATTCAAACATGTGTCAAAGGTTTTTCTTAATTTTGAAGGGTGACGAAGCTACAGCCCCTGCAAATTCCAAAAAAGCCCTATATTTCAACTGATATAACAAGATTTCTGTTAGGTTTATTTTCAATCTCAAAACGGTAGAAGAGAGCTGCTTTTATAGGCTTTACAAAAATATGTTGCTTAAATGTATAGGGTTGCCATACGGTACTAAAATTTAACAATACACAAAACTCAATTTTTACAAAATTTTTGGCCAAACATATCTTCTAAACGGTTCAAGCTAGGGTCTTGAAATTTTGGGAGAAGTTAGATACTCAGAAATTAGTAGGAGTCGGTTAACAAAATTTTTTTGTCAAGTCCCCTGTTTAGGAGTTATAAGGGCTCGAAAATTTAAATTTTGCTATTTTTAAGCACCTGTAACTTGAATACCTGTCCAATTTTTTTTTTATTAATATACAAAATTTAAAGGCCCAATATTATACTTTAACATATGTTAAAGGTTTTTCTTAAATTTAAAAGCGGTTCCGTAAATTGAAGAAAGTGTCTCTCAGTTTTACCCATTTTTGCTTAGATTGTATAATTCTAAGTAAAATTCCAAATTTTTGTGGAATTCACAATTTAATTCCTAGAACCTAAAAAAGTGGAGGGGATGGAGGGGGGGGGGAGTTAGATGAAGTTAGATCCTTGAGAAACTTGGAAACCTTCCCCATTGAAGGGCTATAACAAATTTAAAATAAAAACTTTACTGTTAGCAGTAAATTTTATAATTAAGCAGTAACTATTTCCAAGTAAATATTTCCAAAGTTAAACTCAGTATGTAATACAATATAAATTTGAAAATGTGCTTTTTTAAAAACCCTTGGTTTTTTTTCATCACTTGTTTAAAAAGCTCATAAGATAATTGAAAAATTGTTTAATTGCTTTATTGTTGACGTATTAGGTATAATCAGAAATTACAAGAAGTTTTAAAGTTGAGTACAAAATTGGAGTTCCAAAAAAATTGTTTTTCGGGGTTTTAGGGGAAGAAAATTAAAACGGCAGATAGTATTCTAAAATATAATGGCCTCAATAACCAATGGTGTTAAAGTATTCTATTATATTCACCAACACTAATAATGCAGAAATTAAAATTGAACAGCTGTCTGCATTGTATATGTAGCAGAATAAATTTAATGACATTATGAATCCAAAGTCTTTGGTACTTTTGAATGTATATTTAAATATTTTTAAACTACAATACAAATCATTCCACTATTGAAACTTGTATATAAACTTTTTGAACTATTTGGAAACATATTTTCAAAAATTAATTTTATAATTAAATTTTAAAATTAATTTACAGTAATAATACCTAATTAGTTTTAGTTTCATTCTCGTATTCACAAAAAATTTTTCTAAGAAATGTTTTCAAAATGTCAAAAAAACTTTTTTAATAATAATTTAATTAAAACAGTGTTAAACTTTTTTATTATTATTAAACTTTTGAAAATTGGAATGTTTAATTAAAATTTCATTTGTGAATCATTAGTTCAATACAAGTTTCTAAAAGTAGGTTTCAAATTAAAAACAAATTAAAGTTAAAGTAGTTTTACTCATTTCGTAATATGTATTTAAAACGATTAAGACAAGAGTGATGTACTATAAAATCTTAATATCAAAATTATTTAAACTAGAGCATATTAGCAAAGTAAACTGCAGTTATTTAACTTGATAAATTTAATATTTCACATTTCGTTAATAAAAATGGTATCCAAATTAATGTTTCAAATATAATATGTAATTATTCAGATATAATTTCTTGTAAATCTTTTAAAGTTGAAGCAACGCCTAAATTTAACACTATATGAAGATTAATTATGTTTATTAAGACTTTCAGAAAATTTTAAGAAAATTATAAAATTAATTTTAGAAAGTTCTTTACAAGTTTTTATATTAAAAGAGAAATTTAAAGGTTACCAACGTATACTAAAAAAAAAAATTTCTGAATAATGTTAGTATTTTTTTATTTATTGAATAATGTAGCTAGCTGTTTATAATTTGTATTGGCTTTTCTTAAAAAAGTTTTCAAAAAAGGGTATTTCTGTTTTCCAAACTTTTTGTTTTTGTGCTATTGTAAATTGGGAAGAATCTTAAAGTGGAACTCACATTTGGGTCTTTAACTTTTATTCAGAATATTTATACGAAATTTGTATAAGAACAGAGTTAGAAGAGTGAGATTTAAAATCAGTTGTCTCTTTTCAGTTTACTTTATTTCTTAAAATAATTTTTCTGAAATAAAATATGGCCTGCTCAAAATTATTTCGTTTTGCCTTCGACTTTATTTTTTGCAAATTTGTTTTGGAAATAAGATAGAATTGGTATTTGGACTCTATTTCCACTGCTTTTGGTAATAATCACCTTTATTTTGTTTTAATTTATATTATTTCCTAATCAAGGAGATCCTTCAAACTCTTGTTTTTTACATCTTAATTCAATTTATTTTGAAATTCTCCAGACAAGTCGGTCAAGAGGTTAAAAATTTGTTTGAAGGTTAAAAATTTGTTATTTAATATTTGAAGATTTTTATTGAAACAAAACTTAATATTGGCTTTCAATTTCAATAGTTAAATTAGTTAGATTAGATTATACCACAACGTATAAATTTCTTTATAATTTACTCGTTCTATGGAATTTCAAACAATATCTACTCATATTAATTTTAAACAATATAATTCTTCGAAAATCAATTTAGTTTTTAATCTTGCCAGCAAAAGTAATCTAATATTAGATATTTTTATTTAAGAAACAGAAAATTGTTACTTTGGTTTTTTAAAATGCACTTTCTATTTGTAATTGAATTTGCTATATCAAATTATTTTCATAAAATTGAATTGATTTAGAAACGAGGAAGATTATAGTTGCCCTTGTCAACTTTTAGATACCCGTGCATACCCACTAACCGTTATTTATTTCCCCTATGCTATTATAAATATTACAAAAAAAATATAAGAAAGTAAAATAGTTTAAAAAATATTTAACTTATTAGGTAGGTATCCCATAATTTTTGATTAACTTATTATCCCATAAAAAAAAAAAATAGCCCACCCTAAAAGTTGGTCCGAGTGATGTCCAACTTTGCCAACTAACTTGTTCTATTACTTTATCTGCCCAGTTTTGATTTTAACCTCGTAGCTTCATTAGATTCACAGTTATCGAATTGATTACTTTGTATGGCAGCTGCCCGAAAACGGGTCCGTAACATTTTGAAACTTCATATAAGTGCTCGATTCATTATATAACTAACAGTGTGTAATTTTTATCCTCGAAGTATTATCAGTTTCCAAGAAATTCATATTGGTGCAAAGAAGTTGTATTGCAGCCCCCCGAAAATGGGGCCGTAACATTTTGAAACTTCATATAAGTGCTTGATCCATTATATAACTAACAGTGTGTAATTTTCATCCTCGTAGTATAATCAGTTTCTAAGAAATTCATATTGGTGCAAAGAAGTTGTGTGGCAGCTCCCTAAAACCTTGATCTGGTCTTAAACAAAAAGAATAGGGAACCTCAAAAATGTCCAAAAAATGTTTTGTGTGATTTTCAAAACTCTTGCTCTAATTTTTCAATTCTATCTCTTATAATTAATTATTAATTCACCAATATATTAAACTTAAGCAAACTCAACTTCATATGATCATATTCATATAATAATCATCATATTCATAATCTATCAATCTATCAATATCAATAAGCCATTTACTTAAAAAAAATCTTTGTCTTCTTTTTTGCTTATCTTAAATAAACTACGCATCATGAAAAATAATAATATGAAATTCTAACTCGAAATCGTTATCTACTTTTTGTAACAAAAACAAAAAACAAAAAAACAAAAAAACAAAATTCATATAATTTCAAGATGCAAGCAAAATTTAAAATTTTTGTATGAAAATGTTGGAGTTGAAAAAGTTAGTTGTTCGAGAGCTACCCGAAGTTTTGGTCCGATCTTAACCAAAAAAAATAGGGAACCTAGAAATTGATTGAAAAATATTTTGTGAAAATTTCAAAACTGTAGCTCTTTTAGTTTTTGAGTTATCGTGCTGACACATAGACGGACGGACGGACGGACGGACAGACACACATAGCTAGATCGACTCATTTTTCGATTCTGAGCCGATACGTACCCTTGACACTATATCTAGCTCGTCTAGATCGATGCGTTACAAACGGAGGAGCAAATCTGATATACCCGATGTCATATATGTATGTATGCACGGGTATAAAGATGCTTGCAACTTACTCTTCAATAGAAACGTACTTTAAACCCTTAAATTTTATATTTGGCATTTTAAATTTTTCTGTGAAGTATATAACCAATCATATATAACACTTGTGTATTGAATTTTGAATAAAGTCGATAGTTTATGAAAAATCAATATTAATCAAATCAGTTTACAAATTAGATAATTTATATAGCCACCAATTTTGCAAATTTTATCACTCTATACAAAATAATATTTTGAAATTAAGTTGTCTATTTTTGACCACTAACATCTCATAAATGTTAAAATGAATACAGAAGCGTATGTATACTTCTTATAATACTCCTTATAATATTTCTAGTCCTCTGAACAATTCAAAGATTCCAAAACCATTTGTAAGATAAGGCGAGTATCCCTTTTCTAGCTTTTCTTAAGTATTTATACTATTGAGGAACAGGTGTTTTATTATTATTATATTGAAGAACAGGTGTTTTATTATAATCTTCGAAGTGTGTTTGAATGCAGGGATGTATTAGTGTATGTTCTTGCGTAAATTTCCACCGATTTTAATGAAATTTGTCATGAATCTTTGCTACGTCAAAAGTAAGGTTGAGTTCGTAGATAGGACAAATCGTTCGGACCGCGTGAGACAGAGGCTTCCATACAAAAACACGAGATTTTTTGAGAAATTTCTAGTTCTAAGCATCAGAATAAGTTCAAATTTGATACATAGGCTATTGATGTGTACCTATATGAATTTCATTAAAGAAAAGCTATAATAAATGAGACTATATAATAAATGTTTTTTAAAAGATCTATATTATATGATAATGCACTAATCTATTATAAACAGCCTAGATAGGAAATTTGCAAACAGATAGACAGGTGAATGAACGAACAAAAGACAAAGAACAAATATACTGAACACATTATTTCAAAAATATTATTTTAAAATACAAAATTGATATTTTATGTGTTACTTTAAGCGAAAAATAAAATTCTGAAATATAGATACTTTAAAATAACAGACATATTATTGTTGCAAATAATTTGTTATTTATTATAATACTAGCTAATACCCGGTGCGCGTTGCTGCGTCTCTCCATGGAGGTTTAATTGAAGTTGATGTTGCTGCAAAAAGTTAACGCAAAAATTGCACAGGGTGTTAATTTTAAAATGTATGGAAGCAATTATTTTAAAACGATTTTTCTAGGATTATTCTAGTAATTTTTTAAACTTGTGTAATTCAAAGCAGTACAAACTACTTTTCAAAATAACTCCCAAAAATTTTTCTTGACCAATCGTAGGACCGACATGTGTTACCAAACACCAAGCCTGTTAACATACTCAGCTTCATTTTCAAGTTCAAGCATATAAAATTTGAAGTCAACTGGTCAAACAGTTTCTAATTTAGAGTTAAGTAACGCAAAAATCTATAAAAAGCCACTGTGCCGTAATGGGTTAACGGAACTAAACTTGCTCTTTGAGCAAAGCTGTTTCCAAAAGTTTTTTTGACCAACCATCGGCCCGACATGGGTTAACAAATTCCAAAACTGTTAATAGTGTCAACTCAAGGAGCATCACATATACAACATTTGAAGTCAATTGGTCAAACCGTTTCGAATTTAGAGTAAAGTATTGAACCCACCCGTCGGCCCGACATGGGTTAACAAATTCCCAAACTATTAATAGTGTCAACCCAATTCTCAAGGAGCATCACGTATACAAAATTTGATGTCAATCGGTCAAACCGTTTTCATTTTAGAACAAAAACGTTTGAGTACTTGCACCACAGCCCCAACTTGGCGGTCCCTTAGAGCAAAATTTTTAGGCCACAATTTCTTTCCGCACTCAAAAACCTATAAATAGTAAATACAAATTTTCATGAAAATCGGCTGGGCAGTTTAGGAGTCTATTTGCTATATACAAACAAACAAACTTTCGCTTTTATATATATAGATTGTTAAAATTTGAAGAAATTTAAACAGATATCTGTCCATACTCTCTATTAAGATATTAAAGCAAAATTAAATTATCTTGTTCTTAATGGTTTTGTTTTAAGTAGTCAGAAAATTTTTCATTTTTATATTATATTGTTATATTATATAAATAGTTATATTTTAAAATATAACAAATAATATTAATATTAAAAATAAAATACTATTTTACTTTTTATTAGTAGCAATATATTGATATTGCTACTGTTTTGTAAACCATAAATATCAGTTGGTAATTGTAAAGCCATTAACAGAATACTAGAGTCCGAATATTTTACATATTTATCCGTTGTTATCAATTGCATGTTATTATCTTTCTTTAGGTTTCTTGTGTCGAGCTGGTGATTTATAATGGGCAAATACTTGTTGAAATTACTATTTCTGTTTACTGGTTCATGTTTGTAAAGATCCGGTTAATTATGGTAAGTACTGATTAAAACTGATAAGTATTGGTTCATACTGATGAGTACTGCTTGATTCAGGTAAGAACTGATTGATACTGTTATGTACTGATTAATACCGGTAAATTTACTTATAGTTGATACTGATAAGTACTGGTAATGAAAAAATACAGTATGTCCATTGTTGGTACCGATACCAGCATTTTTACTGGTACATACTAATATCTTTTTTATCTTTGAACTTTACTGCTTTATTGAGTACTTTTTCCAGTATTTGCATTTGTGCTTTGTTAATTTTAGAACCAAAAGTCTTGGAAATCACTAGATGTCCATATTTCAATTTTAACATTTTTAATGCTTCATATTGATTTAAGCTTTTACTTTTCCTTGATATTCCGATATACAGAAAAAATATTTGTATGGAAATGTTTTTTTCAAGGAAAGAAACCAAGTATAACACCCTCTATACATAATACACTAATTTAACTTTTAAAAAATATTGTTTTTTTGAAGGTTGGGTTATTCAATTCACGATAGCCGTCAAAACTTAAAATAAAAAAAGTTTTGTAGTACGAATATGATTTTTAGCACATTTTCAAAGAATTTTGTAAAAATGTGCCTATATAGCTTCACTCTGTCCGTCCGTCTGTCCGTCTGTCCGTCTGTCCGTATGTTTACAAAAACTTTTACATCGTTTGAAATAGAGAAAAGAAGTTTTAACCACTAGTAGGTATTACAAAAAAAATAATTTCGTAAAAGAATTTTTTTCTGCAGCCCTACCCGTTACGGAGCTGCAGCCCCACAAAGTTGGAAAAAGCCCTATATTCAAATTGTTATAACAAGAGTTCTATTAGGTGTATTTTCAATTTGAAAACTGGCAAACGATAGCTGGTTTCATAAGCTTTATAAATATTTAAAAGGCAAATGTTTAGGGTTGCCATACGGTACTAAAATTTAACATTACACAAAACTCAATTTTTACAAAATTTTTGGCCACACATATCTTCTAAACGGTTCAAGCTAGGGTCTTGAAATTTTGGGAGAAGTTAGATACTCAGAAATTAGTAGGAGTCGGTTAACAAAATTTTGTTGTCAAGTTACCTGTTTAGGAGTTATAAGGGCTCGAAAATTTAAATTTTGCTATTTTTAAGCACTTGTAACTTGAATACCTGTCCAATTTTTTTTTATTAATTTTTTATTAAGTTAGATCCTTGAGAAACTTGGAAACCTTCCCCATTGGAGGGCTATAACAAATTTAAAATAAAAACTTTACTGTTAGCAGTAAATTTTATAATTAAGCAGTAACTATTTCCAAGTAAATATTTCCAAAGTTAAACTCAATATGTAATACAATATAAATTTGAAAATGTGCTTTTTTAAAAACCCTTGGTTTTTTATATCACTTGTTTAAAAATGCTTTAGTTGTACCGTATTCCTAACAATGGTGGAAATAGAGTGAAATGTAAATTCAGAGCTAGCTTTTAAAATTTGTCGCAATTCATATCATACACATTATAGACATCTGCACAAATGTATTCCATTTCGAAAACGAATTGAATACATTCTAATTTGTATTCTAATTCCATACATTCATTTAAAAAGCTTTGAATATGAATTACATTCAAACCTAAACGAATGTATGTTATATTCGTTTCGTTTGTTTCCAATTGGAATGAATTAAAACTTTTTTATTTCAAATGTTTGAATGTTTTGAACTTTACAATTGGAATACTGCGAATATTTTTGAAATATTCGAAATACTCGGTGTATTTCGTGCAATTTATTGAATAATACAAGGCAAAAATAAAACAAAGAAAAAAAAACTTTATTGCTATATTGCAAAGTAAAAAATAATAAAATGATCTTTAGCGATGACGTATTTGTTTAGGTAGTTGTAAAAAACGTATTAATATGTGTAAATTAAAGTATTTCATCTCATAGTAATAGATAATCTTTAGTTTTAATTAATTTTAAAAGGGCATTTAAGATAACTAGTATCGCCCTGTGCTCGAAATTCGAGCTATTTTTGCTTTTAAGTTAACATATAAAATTCGTTTTGTGTAAATATTAGACTATACTTATACATAATAAAAATTATGCCAACAGTGTTGTCAACAATTCTTGCGCTTGAAATTTGCTTAAAAAAAATTTATAATTTTTCTTAATTATTAAAACGTTGTTAAGTACCGATTTTTGAGTTTTATTTCTATAGCTTAAGCCGCTTTAAAGAGAGGATAAATTGGTACAGTTAAATTAAATTAAAATTCTAAATACATATAAATATTATTCTAATAAATACATATTTCTAAACATATACATATATTTATTGAAGTCAAGAACCCAAAATTCGAGTTAATGCTGTCCTTCATATAGTAAACTGTACTTTTCATAAACATTTTAGTACGATATGAACTATGTTGTACGTATTCTGTATCCTAATTAAAAAACTCTATGAATACATAATATGTACAACAAAATATAACATATCATAATTTATAAGTTTAGTAATTAGTATTATATTATATTGAAGCTGCCAGAAGTACAAATAATAGTCAAGTTGACCGAAGTCGTTTTTTAAATTTCAATCTTAAGATTTATAGCAAAAAAAAAAGTTTTTCAATAAATCAAAGAATAAATTTTTCCTACCCTTTTTTCATTTTTAATGATTCCGAATTGCTTAGTTTACTTTATACCTTTTTGTCTAGTTTATTTATTTTATATTTCCTAAGTTTTTTATTGACAAAAATATATTTCTATACATGGTCATGAGCCATGACTCATAAGTTTCTTAAAACAAATAAATATTATTGCTTTTATTCCTTTAAGAGGAGTAAACTCTTTTCTACTCTCAACTATTGCCAGCTACTTCAGCCCTTGTAAAAGAGTATATGACAGAGTAGATAAATAATTTCCGGCAGATGGCTTTAATTAAAATTCTCTTGAATAGGAATTATGTTAAATCATATTTTTTATTTGATAACCAATAAGCACTTACCCCATTCCATATTAAAAAATATTCTTTATATTTATATCAGCAATAAACCTTAATTTTTTCACTTTATTAATATTTAAATACTATTAAATACAATTAACTTCTCAAATGACAGGTGGTTTTATAATGTCAAATATATATATGATGATAATCTGACAATTATGTACTCCTGAAACAAAAATTAACGTTCCATTTACAAACTACGCCTATCTAATCTTCATGTACACTTTTTGATTTATAAAATTCGTTCGTTTTGTCAAAGTAAAACTAAAAATAGTTTTTTTAATTATAAAAAAACATTATTCGATGTTGTAAGTGTGAAATAAACTTTTCAATTATTAGAATGAAATCTAAAACATACGACGTACAATTTTTATACGGCAGTACGTCAATACGTCTGTCTACATATCCATTATCGGTAAATCGAAACGCGCGTACAATATTTAATTTATCAAAAATATTTATTTGAATGTTTTAATTTAGTACCTACAAAAAATATTTTTAATTTCATATTATAGGTATTTTGAATATAAGATATTTTTTAATAAAAATTATTGTAAAAAAATATTATTTTTTAAAACATAATATTAGAAATATAAGAAAAACCAATAATAATATTTTTATACATTTTGTCAATATTTGTAAATTTTAAAAGTCCGAGATACAGTACATTGCGTTACGCGTATTTTCGCTGCTCTAATGAAAATTTATGAACCTATTTATTTCTCAATTTTTTGACAGAAATTATACGCTTCGCGCTTTTATTTAGGTTAGGACCTAAGGAACAAATAACTTTTTTTGAGAAAGATAATTTTTTTAGTTTTGCAAACATATTGTACCTACTGTAGGTATTTTTAATTTATTTGAATATTTGTATGTTTTAAACTAAATTATTTAAAAAAAAATGTTATTTTCAAATATTTTATTTTTAAAATTTAATCGCAGCAGCATAAGAAAAAACAATTACAATATGTATTTTTATACCCTTTGTCAATTTTTAAATTTTAAAACTCTGAGGTACAGTACGTCGCGTATGCTTTCATGTAAATTTTTTTACGTAACTAATTATTTCAAAATTTTTTGACAGAAACTGAATGCCGTACATGCTGATTTTGGCTGATCCATAAGAAACAAATCATTTTTCTCAAGAAATATTATTTTTTTTTTTAAGTTTCTGCATATTTCAGAATTCGGTTTTTAATTTTACAAAAAACTTAACAAAAAGCAACCACAATTTACGATTTACAAAAAAATTTTTTTTTTAGTACCTACTGTATTATTGCAAACAAAAACAAAATACAGTACTTTTCGGTTATAACGACCATTATGGGACTGAAAATAGAAAATATTCGTCGTAATAAACGAATGTCGTTTTAAAAGAATGCTGTGAATTTTGAAAAATTAGTATAAGACTTGAACATTGTAGAATGTGCTGATTCTAGAATGGACACTTCGAACTCATTTGCTAACATTTTATTTGATGTGTCAGCCTCAAGCCTATGTATAGTGCTTTTTCTTCTATTGATATTTTTTTTGTATTTGTGATGCGTTATTATGATTGTTTTTATATTCAAAACTAAATAAAAAACACTTAATTAATCGCCAAGCAACATTATTAGATATAATAAGTTTAAATAAAAGAAATATCAATGTAATAAAAAACTTCATTTTTAGGTAAAATTTAATTCTTTATCAAAAAGTGTAAAGTTTATTATAATTAAAATTGAACTGAGTTCGTTATAAATGAAAACTACTGTATAAACCAAATGCATTCCTTTAATTTCGAACAGCTCTCATGTAAATTCATGTACCTATTTATTTGTAAATTTTTTGACAGAAATTATACGTCAACTTTTATTTCAGTTGAAGATTATTTTTTAGTTTTTTTTGCGAACATATTATAGGTATTTTCAATTATTTGGAATGTATGTTTTTTTAAAAAAAATATTATTTTAAAATATTTTATTTTGAAAACTTAATCGTAGCAACACCAGAAAAAACAATTACAATATTTTTATACGCTTTGTCAAATTTTGAAATTTTAAATTCCGAAGTACAGTACATAACATACCTACTTATTTCAAAATTTTTTGACAGAAACTGCACGCCGTATGCATTTATTCTGGTTTATTCCTAAAGAACACATAATTTTTCCTAAGAAATGTAATTTTTTTGTTTCTGCAAGCATATAGCAAAAAAAAGAAAATACAGTAAAGCGTCGTAATAAAAAAATGTCGTTTTAAAAGAATGCTGTGAATTTTGAAAAATTAGTATAAGAATTGAACATTGTAGATTTTTTTTTTTTTTTTTTTTTTTTTTTATTCTAAAACCACAAACTAGGAATATGATCCTATGTACTTAACGTAGTTGTGATTGAATGGAATAGGATAGGGATGGAAAAAATGAGGACAACGGGGAGTTAACTGGTAAATTCGTGAAGAATCCGTTAAGATTCTTCTTAAATTTGGGCAAATTATAAATATCAAAATTGCCAACTTTTGGAAATACAGAAGATGGTAATAGATTCCACATTTTTGCAGTTCTAACAACAAACGAATTACTATAACCAGTAGAGTACCACTTAGGAAGTTCCACATAGTAGGAATGCGCGTTTGCTGCCCCTCTGGTGGTACGTTGGAATTGTTTGAGAGGAGGCATCAGAGATTTTATTTCAACTGAACAAGTGTCATTACCTACAAGATATCTATAAAAAAGAGAAAGAGCTCCAATATTACGACGTATATCAAGTGCAGATATAGTATTACTCACATTGGGGTCATTAATTAGACGAATGGCGCGTTTTTGAACTCTATCGAGAAAGTTTAAGGAACTTAATTAGGCGCCAGCCCAAATGTGTGAGTTATATTCCATCTTAGGTCGTATATAAGCTTTATAGATTTTAGACAGGTCCCTTGAAGAGAAATACGACTTACACCTGAAGAGAAAACCCAAGCATTTGGCAGCATTTTTAGCTATATCAAAAATATGATCATTCCACATCATTTTTTGATTAAGCTGCATACCCAAAATGTTTAAGTTTTCTGATCGGTGCACGATTTCACCAAGAAACCTCAGACTAGGGTTATAATTGTTTCTTTTTAGCGTTATCTGACAGCATTGGGTTTTGGAAGAATTAAACTCCACTCTGTTTTTCGAACCCCAATTAGCGACTTTAACTAGATCGTCGTTAACCGAATTGGTCATAGACAGTCTAGCTGTGTCAACTGCAAAGGTTGTGGCATTTGACTTTCTCGGAAAATTGTAGGATGCCACCAGAGTGCTGTCATCGGCGAAACTGTGGATTGGATTGAGGGTAGAAGATAGAAAATCGTTGATAAAAATCAAAAAGAGTGTAGGTGCAAGGACGGATCCTTGTGGAACACCAGCGTTTATTTGATATGTGTCAGACGTGTAGCCGTCGACCAAGACACGAATGCAACGATTCGAAAGATAGCCTTCAATCCATTTACATAGAGTTGAACCCAGACCTAGAGCTTGGCATTTTTTCAAAAGAGCCGCATGCCATACTCGATCGAAAGCTTTTGAAATATCCAGAGCAACAACAGTACACTCACCAGAGTAGGGGATACTGCTGTTAAGTTTACCGCTGAGGTATGTCATAAGATCGCCAGTAGATCGGTTGGATCTAAAACCGTATTGGCGATCATGTAAGATACCTCTTTCATCTAGATATTTCTTGAGCTTCCGGTTTATGATTGTTTCCATGACTTTAGAAATTATCGAAAGAATAGCAATAGGTCTATAGTTTGAGGGGTCGCTTTTGTCACCTTTTTTGGGAATTGGTGAAACATGAGCAGCCTTCCACTGACTGGGATAGATGCCAATCGAAAACGATAGATAGAAAAGGTTGCGCAGAGGTTTCGAAATAGAGAAGGCAGTATTTTTTAGAACCATAGCGGGGATACCATCAGGACCAGTCGACTTTTTATCATTCAGATTCTTCAGAACTTTCACTACAGCTCGGGTCCTGAAGTAAATTTTTCCAAATCTACAGGATCTATCTACTTCAGGAATTGTTGGTGGAAGTTGAGCTGTAGGAGGGAGTGTGGAATTTGCCGCAAAAAGTTTTGCAAACAGGTTAGCTTTACCAACCGAATCTGAAATGATATCGTCGTTTTTATCAATCAAAGGAGGGAATGAAGATTTACAAAAGTTCTGCTTAACGCTTTTTGCGAATGTCCAAAAAGAACGATTGCAGTTGGGTTGGTGGAGAATTTTATGCTTCAACCTCTGGTTATGCAGAAACTTTTGTTGACTGATAATTTTTTTACACTCATTTCGAGCCACTTTATAACTTCCACGTGATGCCTCCGAATCATTAGCCTTGTAAAGCTTGAACTTTTCCTCTTTGTTCTTGATGGCCCTTTTGCAAATGTCATTAAACCATGATTTGGAATTTGGTTTCACTGATTTATACGATCTAGGTATAAACAATTTCATACCTAGCATTATAGTTTTACAAATGACATCAGCAAAAAGGTCAACATTCCTATGGCGAAAGTACATGGACCAGTCGAAGCCTTTTAAAAAACAGTTCAGGCCATCCCAGTTAGCCCGGTTGTAATGCCAGACTACTCTTTTCGGGATTACGCTCGTACTAGCCGTTGTACCTGTAGGGAATGTAGCTTTAACAAGGCAATGATCGGAGTTGCCAAGTGGAGAGTTAACAGAAATTGTGTATTTTTCTGGATTTGTGGTTAGAAAGAGGTCCAAAAGATGTTGATTATGGAAATTCTGGTCAGGAATCCTCGTTGGGTTCTTAACAAGTTGAGAAAGTTGGAAGAGATTGGAAAATAGTTCAACTTGCCTGCCTTCTGGGGAATTGTGACTGGAGTAATGGAGCCAGTTCTTGTTGTGAACATTGAAGTCACCAGCGATAACAACCTCAGCATCCGGGTGTTGTTCCAGGATTGAATTGATGTTATCGGATAGTTCCTCAATGACCATAGTTGATTCTGACTCACTTGCTTGGGGTGATCTGTATAAGAAACAGAAAAATATTGTAGACTTTTCAACACGGAGTTTGATCCATATGTAATGAAAAATATGGTTGGAGCCTTTTAGGTTGTGAAGAGTGTTGAAAGTTACATCAGAACGAATATATATAGCGACACCTCTATGGGGTATGAAATGTGAAACCAAAGAATAGCCGTTAATATTAAAATTAATATTATCGTCTTTAACTTGGGTTTCGCATAATGCTAACAGTGCTGGTTTTTGGGAGAATAAGTGGGCCTCTACGGCGCAAAAGTTTGATGCGAGACCTCGAATATTGCAAAAATTAATAGAAAAGTTGGCAATCATGATATTACATTACAATATTGCAAATAGATTATTGAAATATAAAAATAGAAAATTATTTAAAATTAAAATTGAAACGTAATTATTTAACTGAATTTATACATTATATAAGAAGAAATTATTTATTTGTTTAACAAAAAAAAAAAGAAAAAAATAAGTTATTAATTGTTGAAAAAAAAAAAAAAAAAAAAAAAGAAAAAATAAAATTGAAACATAATTCGTTAGACGTCTTAGGTTAGAGTTGGATATAAGAAGAACACCAATACTAATAGCCGAGACAACAACCACAGTTAATAAGATAGTTCTTTAATAATTTTTTCTTTCATTTGAAGAATGAAAGAAAGCAATTTTAAATGGAGTAAAAAGATGAGAATTAACTTAATTAAAAAATAGTTTACGAGAAAGAGAAGGTTATAGTACAAAGGCAACATATTTGCATTGCGTTTTTCGATCAATAATGAAGTAAACAATAATAATATAATTTAAATTAAAATTAAGTAAATTGTGTTTTGAAGTTAATTTAAAGAAAAAACTTAAAAGTAAATAAAATTAAAGAGTGTATAAATTATTAAATTTAGTTGTTAAGATAACTATTAAATTAAAAATATATTAAGTGTTTGTATTTAAAAGCAAGCAAAGATTAGAAAAAATAAATCATATCTAGTCTAAAAAAAAAAAATGAAAAATTTAAATGATATTTTAATGTGTAGATAATAGATTAATGTAATAATAGATTAGTGTGATTTTATAGATTATATTTAAAGTTAATAGGTATTCTAAATAAATTAAGTGTTAAAATTTGAAAATTTTTTCTAAGCAAAGTAAGTTGAATTCCTGGTGTGTGTTGAAAGTTGATTTGAATGAAGAAAAGTTCAGCATACAATCCGGTGAAATTGAGGTTATGTTCTATATATACAAATTTTTAATGGAAATATGAATTTATGTATATTGTTTTTTAATTATAATTTATATATAGTGAATTTGTGCAATATATTTAGTCGTTTATGCTAAGATTATTCTATTGATCTTTGTTATCACACTTTTATATCACTTGCTGTTGGTTTTTATTATAAAAACATATATTGATTTGATGTCTATTTTTAATTTTTTTTTTTTTTTTTTAATTTAAGTAATGATATTTTTAAAAAAGTTAATTAAAATTATTGAAAAGTTAGTTGAATTTATTTGTAATTTTATTTAACTATATTTACACTCTGTTTATTTTCTTTCTTTTTGGTTTTCTTTAATTTTTTGATAAAATTAATTTTTAAGCTTTAAGTTGCTCGGTGTTTTTTACACGACGAACGAAATACGAATGATTGTGCTAATTCTAGAATGGGCACTTTGAACTCATTTGCTAGATTTTTATTTGATGTGTCAGCCTCACCCCTATGTTTATAGATGTATATATATGCTTTTTCTTGTAATGCGTTATTATGATTTTTTATTATATTCAAAAATACATATAAAAATACTAAAATAATTACCAAGCAACATTATTAGATATAATAATTTTAAATAAAAGAAATATAAATGTAATAAACAACTTACATTTTTAGGTAAAATTTAATCATTGGCAAAAAGTGTTACGTTTATTATAATTAAAATTGAACCGAGTTCGTTATAAATGAAAACTACTGTATAAACCAATGTATTGCTTTCATTTCGAACTCATTTTTTTCGTTCACTTTTTAAGATAAAGAAAAAAAAAAAACAAAAAAAAAATTTTAAAAAAATTTAAATCTCCTTGTTCATTGAATATATGAAATAAACAAAAAAAAAGAAAGATATACATAAGTCGGCGCCTATATTCTTTTGATTTAGATTTAGCTGCGAGTTAAAACCGAAAATGAATTACTTTTACACAGAAAGTCGGCGCATAATATTAGAGTCATAAGCCTCAACTTTTAAAAGCGTGACCGTTAAATTCAAATTTACGTTAAATTAAAGACGGATTTTCACCTGAAAAAACGCAATATTCTAAAAAAAAATATCATTGTCCTATGAAAACAAAAAAAACCTTTATTTTGGTTTTTGTTTCATTAAAATTGGTCAAATAGTTTGCTCTAAAAAAGGATGTTTATATTTGTTTGGGAAAAAATAAGCCGATTAAATATTATGATATAATTGAATTAGATAGACTAGAAATTGAGCAATATTAAAAACAATAAAATAAAATATTAAACAATAAAAATATTAAAAATTTATTTATATTTTTGGCCTGTTCGAAAGGAAACTAAACTAAAATACACAAATTTCTTATTTCCAACACAGTGTTCGAAATTAGGCAATTCAAATTAGTTTTAGATTCCCTTCTTCGAACACAATGTTTTCTTCAGATTTTAAGTTGTTGCACATTAATTTTTTAGACAAAATGAAAATGTATCAGCAATATAGCGACGATTCTTTGAAAGCAGCTTTCGGTAAAATCATGGAAGGGTCTATGAACGTTAGAGACGCCAGTAAACTCTTTCGTATTCCGGTAACAACTCTGCATTACAAAATTTCTGTGATAAAAGCATTTAAGAAAATGAAAATGGGCTATTCTAGTGTTCTTACTTAGAGCGAAGAAAAATTAATTGTAGTATAACTTGTGAATTTGACTAAATGCGGCTTTTAGCGGGAGCGGGAGCGAAATCTCGTTTTCTATTTAAATAATTTGTTGACTTATTATGTATGAAGAGAAATTAGGAGGGGTTTCAAAATTAGGTACAAAATCTGGCTTCAGTTTGCTCGGGTTTGAGGGACGAGAGACTCATTATATTAAATGCTTTGATGCTAATATATTAAAAATGCAGAGAGATTTTGGAATTGCATTGCATATACTAATTATATTATATTATTTGCGGACTCTTTAATCTTAATTTTTGATTCTAGTTTTGGAAGCCAAATCTAGCAATAATTAAATTAGCGGGGTTTTAGGCTGACCGATTTTTCTAGCCAATTTTTTTTATTTTTACATGACTTTTAGAAATCTTATTTTTTTGATACGCGAGTTTTTGAAAAGCGAGATTTCGTAGCCAACCCACTTTTCACAAAAGCCAGAAGAGCTCCAAGATGTGGTCGAAAAAAAATTTTAAGAGATGAGAAAAGAATAACCCCTATTACCAACGGCATGCCAGACAAAAATGATATTAGTAGGAAATTGCATAAGGCATAAGTTAATATCCCATCGTAATCCAGAAACTATTACAAAGGCGTGTAATAGATACGGAAGAAAACATAAGGAAATAGTTAAATGATTCAGAAAACTAATAAATTAAATTAGGTTATTTACTCTTTGAATTTATAAAGTTTGAATTCATAAGAAATAACAAATGAAAACATGGTATTTTTAATAGTAATTCTTTAAAAAAATTTGTGTTCGAACAAAGGAATATCTGTTTTTGAAAATAGGCAAATGGTGTTCGATTATAGGCTAATTTGCGTTTTTTTAGTAATTTTTAAATAAAATTATTAATAATTTGTATAATTTAATTTAATTTAATTAGTTCGAAAGGTAATTAAATTTACTTTCGATTGATATTTAAAACTAGTTATTCGGTCAAAATACACCTTTGTTATGATTAATTAAAGCCGCAAGTATCGTTAAGTGTTCGATTATAGGGAACTTAAACCTATTAGGTAGTTGGAAATTAGTAATTATTTTAGTATTTTTTTTTCAGTTTTTTTATTTAAATTACTGAAAAACGCGAGTAATTAAATAAGTATAATAATATTTATTTTCACAGTAAAAAGAAGATTTTGATAAGCTATAAAAAAATTGTAATACATAATATAGTATGTTTTACCTGATTTTTTACCTTTTCCTCAATAAATTTATGATATATTACATATTCATTACATCTTCATAACATATTACATAATATAGCTTATTTCATAATACAATTCAAAAATAATTTCTTTAATTTTACATTTATTCTGCATGTAAGTTAAAAATTTATATTCTAAATACCTTCTATATAAATGCGAATAATAATCGCATTGCATATTTATTGTATTCAAAATAAATGAATACACATTCCATTCCATTCCAAAATTATTTTGTTCTGTTTCATTCTATTCGAATACGAATATGTTATGTTTAATTCGTTTTGAAAGCTTTCAAAACAGAATACTTATAGAATGTTTTGAAAGAGCTTTTGAATACATTCGTGCAGATGTCTAATACACAATAAATAAAGTTAAGTTAATTTGATAACAGTTCTTTTTACGAAAACTAACAGTTGTTCTGAAATTAAATATTCTTCAACATTTTGAATTAAACTATGCGTTAACAGATTTTTATCTCCTAAACTTGTTCTTTAACCTTTGTAAAATAATATTGTTTAGAAAATTATAAACTTATAGTTGTATTAATTCAAAGTCAGGTCAGATAATTTAATTTTTTTACTTTATTTTTAAATTAAAAATCCTTACATTGCAAGAATTTTATATAGTTTTATTGTATCAAATCAACAATCTTCACCCAAATCTCGAAAACCATCTAGAATATACAATCATGGTTTAACAAGTAAAGAAACAGTCAGTCGGTGCAACCGACTTAGAAATACCCTACACCTATTTGGTTCAAATTTAAGGACATATCCATAAGTCATTTTAACACCATAAAAGCTGTTATTAATTTGGTCGTAAGACATAGCTAACCAAATTAACTTTATAATACTAAAAACATTTTCTAATTACACTATCTATTAAAAAATATTACAAATTCTTACTAATTTATCCATTTAAAAATATTAAAAAACAAACAAACTTGAAATAAATGAAAATATATTTATTCCAATTCAATTACAAAATGAAAAAATTCTAATTATTAAATTTTGTGATAAAAATATAATCAAAGCATAATATATTTAATAATCCAAATTTTTCAAAATTGCAATTATTTTAAATGGTTAGGTTATATACCTAATAGAAAAGCTTATAAACGCAAAATATGCAATAAATGTATTTCTAAAATTCAATTACAAATTTAGACCTTTTCATATAATTCATTTAAATATTCAAATAAATTTTACATAAATGCAGCAAGTACCTTTGAACATAGCTGAACCACTACAATTTAGTCTAGATTTCGGAGACACATAGGACATAGGAAATATATTCTTTGGCTTTGAAATTAAACTCAACCAGAACCAATTCGCATAGTACTTTCATTACTAGTAACCTAGAGTTTAAATTTCATCAAAATACCAGCATTATTTTTTGAGTTATGGTGTTTTTAAGATATATGTTTTTTAGTCCTTGAACTTGTCAAGGGTTCCAGAACCCGAAACCATGGTACGATTTCGCCCATATGCAGTCCCGTCATACTTTCAATACTAGTTAACCCTTGTATACAATTGGAACGTTCTATCTTAATTTTAAGTTTTTAGTTTTATTAATTTCGATGATAAGCTTTTACACATTTGGGGGTCTAAGAGAGGTCCTGAACCACCACTCCAAATGATCCCAAATTAGGGGGGCAAGGAAGAAATAGTAAAGAACACCCTGGGCCAAATTTGAAGCTTCTACATTTGTTTCAAGTTACTATTTCTATTAATTTGGAAAATATGCTTTAAGGTCCTCGGAACTGAGTGGCTGGTCCCCGACCCACTAGTCCAATGGGGCCCAAATTTCAAAGACACTTACGCAATAGGAAGGGACACCCTGATGCCAAAGTTGGAGGTTATATCTTCATTCGTTTCGGAATTACGCTAGTTTGGCCTAAATTCGATCCCATTGTCCAATCCTCACCGTACGTAATCACCGCCGTAGTTTCATTACCAATAACCTACAGCACAAATTTCATGAAGATAGCCTCATTAGTTGTTGAGTTATCGTGATTTTTTATATATGTTCGTTGGCCCTGACATCGATTAATAGGTCCGGAATCCGAACCGTTGGGCTGATTTCGCCCTTATATAGTCCGCGCTGTACTTATAGTACTAGTTAACCCTTGTACACAATTTGAACGATCTATCTTAATTTTAAGTAACTATTTTTAGTAATTTCGATTATAAGCTTTTAAAACTTGGGAGGTCTGAGAGGGGTACTGAACCACCTCTCCAATTGATCCCAAATTAAGGGAACACGCAAGAGATAGTAAAAAACATCCTTGTGGCAAATTGGAAGCTTCTACGTTTTTTCAAGTTGTTATCTTTATTAATTTTAAAGATATGCTTCAAGGTCTTCGGATATGTGTGGCTGGTCCCCGACCCACTACTCCAATGGGGCCCAAATTCCCAAGACACTTAGGAAATAGGAAGGGACACCCTGATACCAAATTTGGAGGTTCTATCTTCATTGGTTTCGGAATTATGCTCGTTTGGCCTAAATTCGATCGAAAAGTTCTAGGTTCCGAACCCATGGTCCAATCCCGACCTTACGCAATCCCCGAAGTAGTTTCATTACTAGTAACCTACAGCACAAATTTGATGAAGATAGCGTCATTAGTTGTTGAGTTATCGTGATTTTTTATATATGTTCGTTAGCCCTGCGATCGATTAAAAGGTCCAAAATCCTAACCCATGGGCCGATTTCGCCCATATGCGCCCATATTCATCAAGATAGCTCCATTATTTTTTGAGTTATCGTGCCTACGGACGGACGGATGGACGGACAGGGCTATATCGACTAAGGCGGTCACGCTGATCACAAATATATATACTTTTCCATATCTAGCTCGCTTCCTTTAGGTGGTTACAAACACCATACCAAAGTTAATATACCCCTTTACCTATTCTATAGGTGTAGGGTATAATAAAAATTGAAGAACATTTTTGTTCAGTAAAATCTGATGTAAAACTATAAAATTAAATTTTCCTTAAAATTTCTTAGATAATTTTTAAATGAAAAAATAAATAATATCATTGTATACCTATAGTTAAATAATACATATGTATCCAATGAACGTATTTGGCAATGTTTAATCATTCAATTGCATTGATTGGGCGGAATAAATTACATTATTTACATCAAACTTCACTAATATAAATTGAGAAATTGACGAAAAGATATTTTATTTTTCATGTTTTCTTCCTTTTCTTATTTTTACATCCATTAGGAAAAAATCAGAAAATCTTTATCTGCGATAATTGGAAATCGAATATTCTTAAGATTTATTACATTTTCTTATTTTTATATGATATTTTTCTTATTCCAATTTTCAACCCATTTTTTATTAACAAATTCGTCAGTAAATTAGTTATTTTATCAGTTTTTTCTATAGTTCTAGGAAATACATTCCAATGAAATAAAGTAAGTTCAAGAAGTAGTAAATCATAAAATTTGGATAAAAGTAACCGTTTTTAATATTATCGAATTTTCCATTATTTATTTATTAATTTATCCCTTAACACATTCCTATACATTGTTAACAATTATCTCGTCAGCTACAAGCTGGTATCGAATTTCCATTATTTAATTATAGCGCTTTTAATGTAGATATTAATATTTTCTACTTATCTTATTATATTAGTTTTTGAAAAAAGTGGATAACGGAATTTTATGGGCAAGATCAAAGAAATCCAAAAAAAAGTTTCCCTACTTCTATACGTTTAGATTGTTCTTCTAACTTTTTGAAATCTAGGAATATGTCATCAATGATTTTAAAATATCACTTTTAGTGTATCGAACCTGTTGTCATTGTAGCAAAAATTCATTTTCAAAAATTTTATAAATTCGATAAAGTCAAATTGTCATCTTGGACAATTGTCATACTTGGCAATTGCTCCTTAAAGTTGACGACTACGTTTAATAGGACAGAATATATCCAAAATTCAAAGTTTGTTTCAATTTTATTCATTCTTGCTTTTTATACCCGTGCATACATATATGAACATTGGGTATATTAAAATTACTACTCCGTTTGTAACGCTTCGAAATATAAGAGCTAGATATAGTGTCAAGGGTACGTATCGAATCAGCATCGAAAAGTGAATCGATCTAGCTATGTGTGTCCGTCCGTCCGTCCGTCAGCACGATAACTCAAAAACTATTAGAGCTAGAGTTCTGAAACTTTCACAAAGTAATTTTTAGAGATTTTGTAGGTTCCCTATTGTTTTTGGTTAAAATCGGAGAAAGGCTTCTGGTAGCTGCCATACAAATTTTTCGATATTTTATGAGTATTTTCAAAATTAATAACGAAATTGAAACCAAATATAAAAACAAACAAATTGTTGTTTAATTATTAATCGATTCATGGTGTAGTGGTTAGGACATGTTGCTTGTAGCAAAAATGTCTCGGTTCGAATTCAGGCTAAGGGAAATTTTTTTTTTTTTTTAAATTCATTTTTTTTTATCTATTTTTTTTTTAATAAAATATATGTATTTATTTTATGTTTGAAAAAATTTTATTTCATAGAAAATTTGACAGAAAACTCTCATTTATATTAAAAATTATTAATTTTTTTTAATATTTCTATAAAAAAATTCAAAACTGTTATTTAAAACAAACAATTGATACCATAGCAACTACGATTATTTAAAACTGTTATTTAAAACAAACAATTGATACCATAGCAACTTCAATTATTTAAAAAAAAATAATGAGATAAATAAAAACTCGTTTTGTAGACAAATTGTTAAGAGTTCTATGGTATAGTGGATAGGACATGGGACTAGTAGTCAAAACGTTTCGGTTCGATTCCTGGCTGGGACAAGATTTTTTTTTTTTTTAAATTCATCTTAAAATTCTCATTTATAAATTATTTATTTTTTTTAATACATTTTTAAAAAAATTCAAAACAGTTATTCAAATTAAACAATTGATACCATCGCAACTATAATAATTTAAAAAAAAAATTGAGATGAATATAAAGTCGATGGCTTAGTGGTTAAGACGTCGACATTTTAATTGAAAAGTGTGGGTTCGAATCTCGTTGGAAGCATATTTTTTTTTTAAATTCATCTTTTTTTTTAATTCATTTTTTTTTTATTAATTTTTTTTGTAATTAAATATAAAAAAACAAATATTTTGAATTTTCTGTCAAACAGTTCAATTGCAATATAAGAATTTCTTATTTATTTAATACACGCACGGGTATCTAAAAGTTGACAAGGGCAACTATAATCTTCCTCGTTTTTTAGTAAATTTTTTATTAAATAAATTTTAAATAGCGGAACAAAGCGAATTGACTTAACATACTTAATTAACTACTAACTTTAAATGTGAACAGAGGAAGTGTTCTTTTATTTACTACGAACTAACTAAAATGCAAATATTGTATAACATTCAAAATTTTATTTTGTATAAAATTTTCTAGAATTAAATGAATTTCAATTTTATTTTTTTTTTATTTTTATTTTTACGTAGGTTGGAATGGAGTCTTCAAAAGACACAATGAGCCCCGTAGCTTGCCATTCCGTGTGGGATTCTTACCCACTAAACCACACCCTTACTCTATTGCGATCTAGTCCTATAGGGCTAATGAGCAATTTTTATCTGGCTTTATTTTAGTTTTAAATGTAGATTCCATCCAGCGATGTCTATCTAACTGTTCTTTCTCTTATTATAGCTACACTAACTCAAAAGGCTTTACTCTTTTGAGTGGTCTGGCTATATTTGTATTATCCAGAAGCTGGACTACCTCGACATTTACATGGTTTTGGAGTCTTTTTTCGTGACTTCTTGCAAAATTTTGGATTTCTTTGTCTACAAATTCTATTTGCATATCTCTATGTAGGTCATAGTTTCTGATGAACCAGGGCGCTTTCACAATATTTCTTAGAACTTTATTCTGGAACCTCTGAATAACATCTCTATTACTCTTTTTGCTGCATCCCCATAGCTGGATGCCATATGACCATACTGGTTTCAATATTTGTTTATAGAGCAGAAGTTTGTTTTGTATTGTCAAGGTAGAATGCTTACCTATGAGCCAGTTAATTTTTCTATAACGGATTTGTAGCTATTTTTTCTTGTTTTTGATGTGGGCTTTCCAGCGAAGCTTCGCATCTAATGTCATACCAAGATATTTGGCAGTATTTGAATAAGGTATTTCTTGACCATTTATATATACTGGTTTATGGTAAATTTTTTTATTTGTGAAATCCACATGAATTGACTTAGCTTCATTTAATTTTAGCCTCCATCTTTTTGTATAATTTTGGATTTTTATCATAGTTCTCTGCAGTTTTTCTGTAGATTCTTTATTGTTATCTCCGACAGCCAAAACCGCTGTATCATCAGCAAACGTCGCAATTATATTATTTTCTAGTGCAGGAAAATCACAAGTATACAACAGATACAGTATTGGACCAAGTACACTTCCTTGGGGAACTCCAGCACTGATTTCTTTAAAATCGGAATATTCTCCTTCTTGTTTTATGTAGAAGTATCTATCTGATAGACAGCTTTCTATCATTTCCGAATGCTCTTTTGGAAGGATTGTTTTCAGTTTACAATTCAATCCCTTGTGCCACACCTTATCGAATGCCTGAGCCACATCCAAAAAGATTGCTGAACAGACTTTCTTCTCCTCTAAAGCTTTTTCAATAGTGTTTGTTATTCTGTGTACCTGGTCTATTGTTGCGTGTTTTTCGCTAAAGCCGAATTGGTGGTCCGGAATTAGATTCTTCCTTTCAATAACCGGTTTTAGTCTTCTCAGATAAATTTTTTCAAATAGCTTTGACATTAAGGCAGCAATGAGATTGGTCTATAAGACGATATCTCATTTGGTGGTTTTTCTGCTTTGGGTATCATAATGACCTCGGCCACTTTCCACAATTTCGACACATATTTCAGCCTGAATGCAGCATTCATCATTACAATTACATATAATATGTAATTGAAATTTCTCAATTACTATTAAATGTAATTTGTAATGGAAGAAATTCAATTACAATTACATGTAATGGACAAAATTAATTGAGAGAAAGTAATTTTAGAAAAGTTAAATGAGATTAATTTATATTATTATTCAATTACTTAACATGGTAACAATACAGAAAACGATTTTTTCTTAACCAATTGTATATAAATGTATCTTCAATTTTTTTTTTAAATAACAATATAAAATTAAATATTAACAATAATTTTTGTTAACTTTCAATAAAACTAACTTTTCAAAATTTAAGTAATTTAAATTTTGACGCCGAGGAGTTGAAAATATTCCAGCAAAAGTGAACAGTCTTCGACTCGAGTAGAAGATGCTAAAGGAGTATTTGATCGCTCAAATATTTCTCCATTAATTTTTCAATTTAAATTCTAAGGAATTGGCCTCAAAATAAGTATTTTGAATGATAGGTTTTTAAACTACAAAAGTTATACTTTTTCAAAATATACAAACCTTCTGAATTATCTTCACCGAAATCAAATAATATATCGATTATATTTTTATTTAAGGAATTGGCATCATTATTTTCAATTGAATATAATTGATATCTGGTACAATATTCAATAAATATGTCTTCTATATCTTTTCTAGTACCAGAAAAGAATGGAGCCATAACTTTAAACCAATTTAGTTTTATATTGGGATGCGACATTGCAGCAACAATTGCTTAGTGCGATTTATCCGTTAGGTAAAAAAAAGTATTAAATCTTTCTACCAGACTTTGCTGCATGTTTTTTCGAAACATTACCTAAATATCTTAGTTCATTGTTGTTGGCAATTTTATCTGTTTTATACTTTAATGTTCATAATGATGGTATTAACATCCCATAATAAATACCTTTTTCTCCTTGTAAAAAAATCAGAATTTCTACAAAAGGAGTCATAATTTTTACATATTCTTTTAAATATGCAAAATCTATTGCAGTAAATTCCGTACAAAGTTTATTTAAAACATTTTCTTTTTTAGCACATTTTCAAAAAAATTTTGTAAAAATGTGTCTATATAGCTTCACTCTGTCCGGTTGTCCGTCCGACCGTCCGTCCGTATGTTTACAAAAACTTTTACACGATTTGAAATAGAGTAAAGAAATTTTATCCACGGGTAGATATTACAAAAAAATTAATTTCGTAGAAGAATTTTTTTCTGTAGCCCCACCCGTTACGGAGCTACAGCCTTTCAAAGTTGGAAAAAGCCCTATTTTTAAATTATTATAACAAGAGTTTTGTTAAGTGTATTTTCAATCTGAAAACGGCAAAAGATAGCTGGTTTTATAGGCTTCACAAAAGTATAAGGTTAAAATGGTACTAAAATAAATATAATAAATATATAAAATAAATGGCCATACGGTACTAAAATTTACCATTAAGCTAAACTCAACTTTTGCAAAATTTTTGGCCCCATATATCTTCAAAACGGTTCAAGCTAGAGTCTTGAAATTTTGGAAGAAGTTAGGTCCTCCAAAATTAATAGGAGTCGGTTAAAAAAATTTTTTTGTCACGCCCCCTGTTTAGGAGCTATAAGGGCTCGAAAATTGAAATTTTGCTATTTTCAACCACCTGTAACTTTAACACCTGTTTAAAATTTTTTTTACAAATATGCAAAATTTACAGCTGCAGCATTATATTTCAACATACGTTAAAGGTTTTTCTTAAATTTGAAAGGGTCTCTTTAAATTGAAGAAATTGTTTCTTAGTCTTAACCATTTTTGGTTAGATAATAATATTCTAGGTAAAATTCCAAATTTTGTTGGAGTTCCAAATTGATTTCCTAGAACCGGAAAAAAATGGAAGGGTGAACACAGGAGGGGGTGAGCAGGTCCATCATAAGTTTGCTAAGCAAAAATTTGGGAACCTTCCCCATTGAAGGGCTACTAGGTCTTCAAAATTAAAACTTTTATGTTCTTATAAAAGAGTAACATATTTACCAGTGTAAGTTTTTCCAAAATTAAACGTGAAGCTCCAACATTATATTTTGCTCTTATTAAGAGGTTTTCTTGAATGCATTGGGGTTGTATTCTAAGTATTTCACTATTAGTCATATAATTAATTATTAATGAAATAACAAAATTATAATATTATCATAATATATATTTTTATAAAAATAAATGATAAAATACTCAGTAAGAAACCGTATATAATTTTGAAAATGTGCTTTTTAAAAACCCTTGGTTTTTTTTCCTCACTTGTTTATTTTCCATATTCATAATTAATTTTTTAAGTTCATTTTTTGAAATTTTTTTAAAATTAAACCTATTGTTATTGTTTGGTATTGTATCTATAAAAGTTCTCGTATTTATACTATTATTTATTTCATTAATACTAATAACAAAATATTCGTTAAGTTTATTAGCTATTTTATAAGGATCGTCTATTAAAACATTATCAAATATCACTTCATTTATTTCATTATATTGTTTTTTTAATATATATTTTTTAATCTTTTTCCACATGTCTTTTTGATCTACAGCACTTTCAATGTCATTTATAACATATTGATTTTTTGCATAGCTTATTTGATTTTTATATAAGTTTCTAACACTTTTATAATTATTCCAATCATTAACATCATTTGTGTACTTGGCTTTTTCATACATATTTATTTTTTGCATTTTTAATCTATTTAAGTCACTATTGTACCATTTATTTTCAGTTCCATTTATATTTATTTCATATACAAATTCATTAATAATATTGTGTAAACTGTTACTAAATTTATTTGCTTTGCATTACAATCTATATAGTATGTTGTACAAATGTCATTACGAACAACTTTATTTATAAACCATTTCTTTATTGTATTTCACTATTTTTATTTTTTTATTAATAACTTTTAGATTTTAATTAATTTTTATTCGAACATCTAGAGTTTCATTATCAGATATTTTGTACTGATTATTAACTTTAGCTTCAATATTGTTATATTATATATTCGTAATTATCCAATCAATTAAAGTTTTAGACTCATTAGTAATTCTTGTATAATCAGTCACTATTTGTTTATACGCATTATCATTTATTATTTCAATCATTTTATTACTACAATTATTACCTTTTACTCCACATTCAAATAATTTTCAGTAAAATATTCCTGTCAAAAGCTTTGGTTAAGTCAAAAAACACAAGACAAACTTTTTTCTGTTTAGATAGTGATGATTGAATGTGTGATACTACGTCGAATAATGTTGCAGCTGTATTCGAACGTTTCACAAAACCGTATTGCGAAACAGATATTAACATATTCTTTTTTAAATAGGCTGACAGCTCATTGTTAGCATGAGTTTCTAGTATTTTGCTAAACGTTGACGCAATTGAGATAGGTCTGAAGTTGTTAATGTCATCTTTGTCACCATCTTTCTTATATATTGGCAGGACCTAATTTATTTGCAATTCGTCAGGAACACAGCATTCTTCGATCGATGAGTTGATAAGTACCATGATTGGTTGAGCTAGCTGACTGTTACATTCTTTTATGAGTGAAGTTGAAATTAGATCATGGCCAGCGCTATGAGTATTTGCTAGGCTATCGATTAATTTCATAGTATTAGTTGGGGTAATTTTGCTGAATATGAATTTGGCATTTGTTCTAGTTTTTTGAACATAGATGGAGTCGAAATTAGCTGCAAGGTTCTTACCAATGTGTAAGTAAAAAATCTTGAAATTATTTATCTTAGTAGTTTTCATATTTGTCGTTAAGTTGGCATCATAAAAGAAATTATTATTTTTATGGTTTACAGTACCATCAGTAATTATTTCGTTTATATAATTCCATGTTTTTGCAAGGTTGTTATTATTGTTTTTAAAATTATATTCGTCATATTTTTTTATTTTTTTCTGCGTTTAGTTGCAGTTAGTTTGTTGATTTTTGCAGCAAAATTATTTGTTATCAAGTGATCGAGACATGATTGAGAGACACACCTGGTAACTGAATCATTACATATGTAGAAACCATTACTTTCGACCAAAGTTAAGTATTTTTCTACGTTCGGATCAGTGTTATTTTTAATATTAAAATTAAAATCTTCAATGATAAGTGAGTTGTTAATATTACTTTTTTCTAGATGTGATTCAAAAATTTTGAAAAAATGGTCAATCGACTCCGTGCTATTGTTTAGTTCTGTAAACAGCAGTGAAGTTAAGGATGGAGTTATTATTGTTTATATTGACTGATAATATGATATTAAAGTTGTCACAAAAATTGGATTTAATGGAATATTTTATGGATTCGTGGAAAAATATACCAGCACCACCTCCTCTCCTTGTTTTTACAGGAAAAAAATTTGTTATAATTCTTCAAATTAATTAGTTCAACTTCATCTCCAAGTACCCATGTTTCAGAGAAGACGATTAAGTGTATGGTGTTATGTCCAAAATGTGTGTCCAAAATGTCAGCTATATCATCAATTTTGTACTTTAAAGTACGGATATTCATATATAAGATTTTTGGATTATGGAAATATATTATTTTGAAAATTATATATGTGGGTTGTTAGTAAAGTATAGCTTACAGAATTATTGTTCATTTAGTTTCTCAAGATTTGAAGAGTGTATTATTCTAACTATTTTGCTTTTCTTACTCTTTCTAGCGAGCACTTTACCATCTTTAACCTACGTATATTTTATTATATATCTTTTTTTAAGTCTCTAGCTTTCTTGAATAGAACACTAAAATATGGAGTGATTCTTTCGTTAATGAATATGACACCAGGATCAGCCGTCGGAAAAATTTCTTCAGTTTTTAGGGTTATGTTCTTTTTAGCATTCATAATACTTTCCTTAGTTGCTTTGTTTTTTAGTTTAATAGAAATTTTTTTCTCATCTGAGTTTGATCCTGCATTGATTATTTTCACTTCCTTCATTTCATCATTTTTCACTTCAACTTTCAATTTTTCCAGTACCTTTTTAACAATCGTTATAGTTTCACCTACTGGAATTATTGTCAATCCACTCAGTTCAATCGTTTTGGCATGATTCCTCTGCTTCATTAGTTCTATATCTAAGGAATTCTTTCTAACTTTATCACATAGCATCTCATTCTCGTTTCTAAGTTGTATATTTTCATCAATCAATGAGTCAATCGATTCTTTCAACTCGCGTATTTCTTTTTGTAACTCAACAAATTTGTTTTTTTTTCTGAATCTTGTTGGCGCAGTATCTGATCAAGTTTGGTAGAAATTGTGTTATTGTTGGAAGAATCAGTGACGGAATTATTATTACTTTGTACACTAGTAGAACTAGGGTTGATTACTCCTGATTTCCTTTTATGCCGATAGAATTTGCAATTATCGCAGAACCAAATCTTTTCAGGATCCAGGCAAAGAAAATTGTAATCTTCAATTTTCATACAACAGCAAACTATATGGAACCACTTCTGACAAATTCCATCACATTGTAATGATTTCTCAGTTCTCAAATTAATATTTTTGTTACACCTTTCACAAATTTTACTTTTACCTCCGATTTTGACAGTTCTCACCTGTCATATCCGCCAAGAGCAACACCAATGGGCATTGGATCAGCCAGATCAAAAGATCCTTAATTCGAAATCAAAATTCAACTCAGAGACCAAACTTTAATAAATTCAAAATACGCAATTACCCAACTTTATTAGCGAAGAACTTTTTAACGTAGAAGAACAAAATCCAAAAGATGACAACATTTATTCTAATGATCATTTTTATACAAACTTGGACAAGTATTACAACTATAATATAGAAGAAGACATTTCTGAAAAACTTGATATAGAAGTAGATGATTCAAATCTTTGCTTGCCTGCCGATTCAAACCCACCGGATTCATAGATATTAATAAACATGGAAATATACTACCATATATATAAATCTTATATAATAACAAGCCATTAAAATTTCTAATTGACACAGGAGCTTCCTCTTCTTTTATTTACCCTGTCTTAGTAGACCCAAATAACATAACCCAAATTGAACCAGTTACAATGGTTACAGCTTTAAATAAAGATAAAATAAACAAAAAAATTTCTTTACCAATATTTAAGGAATTTCAACAAATAGGTCAAATGGAACTTTTACTTTTTAAATTTCACGGGTATTTCGATGGTCTCATCGGATTAGACATTCTTACTCTTTTAAGAGCTAAAGTAGATATTGCAAATAAAAAATTATTAACCGTCAAATCAAAATTAATTGTAAAACTACTAGATTACAAAAATGGCAGCATTCATATCAATAACATTGAAATTCGTCCAAAAATATTAGTTTCAGAAGGAATTTATTTAGCAAAAGATTGGTATAGTTTGATAGAAGTTACCAACATTTCAAATAAAGAAGAAATTCTTTATGTGGACCAACCTATTAAAGTTTATCCATTTTTAAAGGAAGAATTTTCTGAAATAAATAATTTCAAAATTAATTACAATTGTAATTCAAATATTTCTCGTCAAGATATAGTAGATTTAATAAGAACCTCACATTTAAATAACGAAGAAAAACGAAATTTATTAGCAGTTTGTAAAGAATATGAAGATATTTTCTTTAAAGAAGGTCAATCTCTCACTTTTACTAATCAAATTAAACATAATATTAAACTAACAGATGATTCGCCTATTTATGCCAAATCTTATCGTTACCCCTACATTCATAAGAATGAAATTCAAACCCAAATAAAAGATATGTTAAATCAAGGTATAATTAGAAACAGTTAATCCCCTTGGAGTTCACCTGTTTGGATTGTTCCGAAAAAACGCGATGCAAACGGTAAACAAAAATGGCGATTAGTAATTGACTATCGCAAATTGAATGAAAAGACCGTAAGCGATAAATACCCTTTGCCTAACATAAATGAAATACTGGATAAATTAGGTAAATGTATTTTTCAACCTTAGATCTTGCAAGCGGATTTCATCAAGTCGAGATGAATCCTGCAGATATACAAAACCGCAATTTCAGTAGACGGAGGTCATTATGAATATATCCGTATGCCTTTTGGTCTCACCATTATCACCATCCACATTACAACGTGTGATGAATAATGTGCTCAAAGATCTGGTTTGACGAATATGTCTCGTTTATCTCGATGACATTATAGTCTTTTCAATATCTCTCCAGGAACATTGCGAGAACCTTCGGAAGGTATTTAAAAAATTGCAAGAAGCAAATCTTAAAGTTCAACTCGATAAATCAGAATTTCTAAAAGAAGAAATTGCATTTTTTGGACACCTTGTAACACCTGATGGAATTAAACCGAATCCTGATAAAATTCATGCTATAAAGAATTTCCTTTACCCAAGACCCCAAAAGAGATAAAATCATTTCTTGGTCTTCTAGGATATTATAGGAAGTTTATCAAGGACTTCCCAAAACTTACCAAACCTTTATCTGAGTGTTTGAAAAAAGGTAAGAAAATTATACTAGATGAACGTTATATTAAAACATTCGAAATTGTAACGATATTCCAATGAATGATCCAATCCTTCAATACCCGGATTTCCCTAAACCTTTTATAGTCACTACTGATGCAAGCAATTTTGCCATTGGTGCCATCCCTTCACAAGGAACAATTGGACAAGATAAACCAATCTGCTATGCAAGTAGAACGTTAACAAGCTCTGAAATTAACTATTCAACCATAGAAAAGGAACTGTTGAGCATAGTTTGGGCAAAGAAATACTTTCAGCCATACATCTTTGGAAACAAATTCAAGATAGTAAACGACCACAAACCTTTAGTTTGGTTGATGAATCTTAAAGAACCCAACTCAAGACTCGAGGAGTTTGATTACGAAATTGTGTATAAAAAGCGTAATAAATTCAAATGCCGATGCTTTAAGTCGCATTAAAATAGATGAAATGCATGCCCACAATCTAGATGCAAATTCTACTGTACAGGGAACATTTGAATCAACTGTTCATTCAGCTTCAGAAGATATGAATGACGGAATTCCCATTGCAATACAACCGTTAAATGAATTTAACCATCAGTTAATTTTGTTAATCTCGGATAGAAAACCTCCAATTCAACTTGAAGTAACTTTTCGGAATAAACAAAAACGAACTATAAGGTTACCTTACTTTACAGAAGAAACCATAACCGACATTTTAAATAAATTTGTATCACGTAACAAACTTACGGTTGTATATACAGACAATTCTTTCTTTAAACTCATTCAAAGTTCTTTTTCAAAACATTTCGCTAGATGTGGATCACTAAAACTTTTTCGTTGCACTGAAACACTAAAAGACATAATCAATGAAGACGAACAGTACTTCATCTCAAAAGAAAATTTTATTTTCCATTAATGAAAGAAAAAATTTGTAAAATAATAAATAATTGTGATACTTGCAATATATTAAAATATGACCGTCATCCACCTTAACCGAGGTACGAAATACCTAATAATAATATAGTTAATAGTTAAATAGCCTATATGCAAATTTTGCGCATAGACATATATTCAATAAATAATAATCAAATCTTAACAATAGTTGACAAGTTTTCTCGATTTGCGGCAGCCTAACAGAAATAGTTTAAATATGATCAAATCTCTAAGAAATTTCTTTAGCCTTCACGGCATTCCAGAAACAATTGTGTCGGACCAAGGCACTGAATTCACATCAACCATATTTCAAGATTTTTGTGGACAATATAATATCAATCATCACTTTACATCGTTTCATCAAACTAGTAGTAATGGCATTGTAGAAAGAATGCACTCTACTTTAACTGAAATATATAGAATAGTACATAGTACATGAAAGAGACAAAAATCATGACGATATCTTGAATGAATGTTTAATAACTTATAACAATGCAGTACATTCCATAACAAAACTGACACCGTACGAATTATTTTTACTGAAGACCATACACCTTTCTAAAACAAATTTCACCGAATAACGAACTTGACTACCTAGACAAACTGAACGAATTGTAAAATAAGCTTTTCCCAGCAATAGAAAAAATAGTAGAAAATAAAACAAAAACCTTAATCGAAAAATTAAATAAAACGAGGAAGATTATAGTTGCCCTTCTCAACTTTTAGATACCCGTGCATACCCACTAACCGTTATTTATTTCCCCTATGCTATTATAAATATTACAAAAAAATATAAGAAAGTAAAATAGTTAAAAAAAATTTAACTTATTATCCCATAATTTTTGATTAACTTATTATCCCTTAAAAAAAAAAAAAATAGCCTACCCTAAAAGTTGGTCCGAGTGATGTCCAACTTTGCCAACTAACTTATCCTATTACTTTATCTGCCCAGTTTTGATTTTAACCTCGTAGCTTCATTAGATTCACAGTTATCGAATTGACAACTTTGTATGGCAACTGCCCGAAAACGGGGCCGGAACATTTTGAAACTTCATATAAGTGCTCGATTCATTATATAACTAGCAGTGTGTAATTTTTATCCTCGTAGTATAATCAGTTTCCAAGAAATTCATATTGGTGCAAAGAAGTTGTATAGCAGCCCCCCGAAAATAGGGCCGTAATATTTTGAAACTTCATATGAGTGCTCGATTCATTATATAACTAACAGTGTGTAATTTTCATCCTCGTAGAATAATCAGTTTCTAAGAAATTCATATTGGTGCAAAGAAGTTGTGTGGCAGCTCCCCAAAACCTTGATCTGGTCTTAACCAAAAAGAATAGGGAACCTCAAAAATGTCCAAAAAATGTTTTGTGTGAATTTCAAAACTCTTGCTCTAATTTTTCAATTCTATCTCTTATAATTAATTTTTAATTCACGAATATATTAAACTTAAGCAAAATCAACTTCATATGATCATATTCATATAATAATCATCATGATATCTATCAATCAATATCAATATATATATATATCTATCAATATCAATAAGCCATTTACTAAAAAAAAATCTTTGTGTTCTTTTTTGCTTATCTTAAATAAACTACGCATCATTTAAATCATATGAAATTCTAACTCGAAATCATTATCTACAAAAAAAAAAAAATAAACAAAAAAACAAAAACAAACAAAATTCATTTAATTTCATGTTAAATATAATATGCATAGTAAAATTTCAAATTTTTGTATTAAAATATTGGAGTTAAAAAAGTTAGTTGTTCGAGAGCTACCCGAAGTTTTGGTCCGATCTTAACCAAAAAAAATAGGGAACCTAGAAATTGATTGAAAAATATTTTGTGAAAATTTCAAAACTGTAGCTCTTTTAGTTTTTGAGTTATCGTGCTGACACACAGACGGACGGACAGACACACATAGCTAGATCGACTAATTTTTCGATTCTGAGCCGATACGTACCCTTGGCACTATATCTAGCTCGTCTAGATCGATGCGTTACAAACGGAGGAGCAAATCTAATATACCCGATGTCATATATGTATGCACGGGTATAAAAAGACAAGAACCGGAAAACTATAAAGAAAACGATAAAATATTTAGAAAAGAATATAAAAGAAATAAAACGAGGAAGATTATAGTTGCCCTTGTCAACTTTTAGATACCCGTGCATACCCACTATAATATGAAAAATAACCGTTATTTATTTCTATAATGCTAGAATATATTACAAAAAATATAAAAAAGTAAAATAGTTTAAAAAAATTTAACTCATTATCCTATAATTTTTGATTAAAAAAAAAAAACAAAAAAAAAAATATTAATTCATTATCCCATAATTTTTGCTTAAAAAAAAAAAAAAAAAAAAAAAAAAAATGCCCCACCCTAAAAGTTGGTCCGAGTGATATCCAACTTTGCCAAGTAACTTGTCCTATTACTTTACCTGCCCAATTTTAATTTTAACCTCCTAGCTTTATTAGATTCACAGTTATTGAACTGAAAACTTTGTATGGCAGCACCCCGAAAATGGGGCCGTAACATTTTGAAAATTTATGTAAGTGCTTGATTCATTATATAACTAACAGTTTGTAATTTTCATCCTCGTAGTATAATTAGTTTTGAAGAAATTCATATTGGTGCAAATAAGTTGTATGGCAGCCCCCCGATAATGGGGCCGTGACATTTTGAAACTTCATATAAGTGCTCGATTCAATATATAACTAACAGTGTGTAATTTTCATCCTCATAGTATAATTAGTTTTGAAGAAATTCATATTGGTGCAAAGAAGTTGTTTGGCAGCCCCCCGAAAATGAAGCCGTAAAATTTTGAAATTTCATATAAGTGCTTGATTCATTATGGAACTAACCGTGAGTAATTTTCATCTTCCTGGTATTATTACTTTTGAGGAAATTCATATTGTTGTAAATAAGTTGTGTGGCAGCTCCCCGAAGCTTTGGTTTGGTTTTAACCAAAAAGAATAGGGAAGCTAAAAAATGTCCAAAAAATGTTTTGTGTAAATTTCAAAACTCTAGCTCTAATTTTTCAATTCTATCTCTTGTAATTAATTTTTAATTCACAAATACTTATATTAAAACCAAGCAAAATAAGCATCATATTATAATCATACTCATATAATGATCAGATCATCATGATCAAAAATTATCATCATATTCATAATTATACCCGTGCATACATATATGAACATCGGGTATATTAAAATTACTCCTCCGTTTGTAACGCATCGAAATATAAGAGCTAGATATAGTGTCAAGGGTACGTATCGAATCAGCATCGAAAAGTGAATCGATCTAGCTATGTGTGTCCGTCCGTCCGTCCGTCAGCACGATAACTCAAAAACTATAAGAGCTAAAAAAAAAAAAAATAGCCTACCCTAAAAGTTGGTCCGAGTGATGTCCAACTTTGCCAACTAACTTATCCTATTACTTTATCTGCCCAGTTTTGATTTTAACCTCGTAGCTTCATTAGATTCACAGTTATCGAATTGACAACTTTGTATGGCAACTGCCCGAAAACGGGGCCGGAACATTTTGAAACTTCATATAAGTGCTCGATTCATTATATAACTAGCAGTGTGTAATTTTTATCCTCGTAGTATAATCAGTTTCCAAGAAATTCATATTGGTGCAAAGAAGTTGTATAGCAGCCCCCCGAAAATAGGGCCGTAATATTTTGAAACTTCATATGAGTGCTCGATTCATTATATAACTAACAGTGTGTAATTTTCATCCTCGTAGAATAATCAGTTTCTAAGAAATTCATATTGGTGCAAAGAAGTTGTGTGGCAGCTCCCCAAAACCTTGATCTGGTCTTAACCAAAAAGAATAGGGAACCTCAAAAATGTCCAAAAAATGTTTTGTGTGAATTTCAAAACTCTTGCTCTAATTTTTCAATTCTATCTCTTATAATTAATTTTTAATTCACGAATATATTAAACTTAAGCAAAATCAACTTCATATGATCATATTCATATAATAATCATCATGATATCTATCAATCAATATCAATATATATATATATCTATCAATATCAATAAGCCATTTACTAAAAAAAAATCTTTGTGTTCTTTTTTGCTTATCTTAAATAAACTACGCATCATTTAAATCATATGAAATTCTAACTCGAAATCATTATCTACAAAAAAAAAAAAATAAACAAAAAAACAAAAACAAACAAAATTCATTTAATTTCATGTTAAATATAATATGCATAGTAAAATTTCAAATTTTTGTATTAAAATATTGGAGTTAAAAAAGTTAGTTGTTCGAGAGCTACCCGAAGTTTTGGTCCGATCTTAACCAAAAAAAATAGGGAACCTAGAAATTGATTGAAAAATATTTTGTGAAAATTTCAAAACTGTAGCTCTTTTAGTTTTTGAGTTATCGTGCTGACACACAGACGGACGGACAGACACACATAGCTAGATCGACTAATTTTTCGATTCTGAGCCGATACGTACCCTTGGCACTATATCTAGCTCGTCTAGATCGATGCGTTACAAACGGAGGAGCAAATCTAATATACCCGATGTCATATATGTATGCACGGGTATAAAAAGACAAGAACCGGAAAACTATAAAGAAAACGATAAAATATTTAGAAAAGAATATAAAAGAAATAAAACGAGGAAGATTATAGTTGCCCTTGTCAACTTTTAGATACCCGTGCATACCCACTATAATATGAAAAATAACCGTTATTTATTTCTATAATGCTAGAATATATTACAAAAAATATAAAAAAGTAAAATAGTTTAAAAAAATTTAACTCATTATCCTATAATTTTTGATTAAAAAAAAAAAACAAAAAAAAAAATATTAATTCATTATCCCATAATTTTTGCTTAAAAAAAAAAAAAAAAAAAAAAAAAAAATGCCCCACCCTAAAAGTTGGTCCGAGTGATATCCAACTTTGCCAAGTAACTTGTCCTATTACTTTACCTGCCCAATTTTAATTTTAACCTCCTAGCTTTATTAGATTCACAGTTATTGAACTGAAAACTTTGTATGGCAGCACCCCGAAAATGGGGCCGTAACATTTTGAAAATTTATGTAAGTGCTTGATTCATTATATAACTAACAGTTTGTAATTTTCATCCTCGTAGTATAATTAGTTTTGAAGAAATTCATATTGGTGCAAATAAGTTGTATGGCAGCCCCCCGATAATGGGGCCGTGACATTTTGAAACTTCATATAAGTGCTCGATTCAATATATAACTAACAGTGTGTAATTTTCATCCTCATAGTATAATTAGTTTTGAAGAAATTCATATTGGTGCAAAGAAGTTGTTTGGCAGCCCCCCGAAAATGAAGCCGTAAAATTTTGAAATTTCATATAAGTGCTTGATTCATTATGGAACTAACCGTGAGTAATTTTCATCTTCCTGGTATTATTACTTTTGAGGAAATTCATATTGTTGTAAATAAGTTGTGTGGCAGCTCCCCGAAGCTTTGGTTTGGTTTTAACCAAAAAGAATAGGGAAGCTAAAAAATGTCCAAAAAATGTTTTGTGTAAATTTCAAAACTCTAGCTCTAATTTTTCAATTCTATCTCTTGTAATTAATTTTTAATTCACAAATACTTATATTAAAACCAAGCAAAATAAGCATCATATTATAATCATACTCATATAATGATCAGATCATCATGATCAAAAATTATCATCATATTCATAATTATACCCGTGCATACATATATGAACATCGGGTATATTAAAATTACTCCTCCGTTTGTAACGCATCGAAATATAAGAGCTAGATATAGTGTCAAGGGTACGTATCGAATCAACATCGAAAAGTGAATCGATCTAGCTATGTGTGTCCGTCCGTCCGTCCGTCAGCACGATAACTCAAAAACTATAAGAGCTAGAGTTCTGAAACTTTCACAAAGTAATTTTTAGACAATTTCTAGGTTCCCTATTGTTTTTGGTTAAAATCGGACCAAGTCTTCGGGGAGCTGCCATACAACTTTTTTGCACCAATATGAATTTCTTCAAAAGTAATTATACTACGAGAATGAAAATTACACACGGTTAGTTTTATAATGACTCCGGCACTTATATGAAGTTTCAAAATGTTAGGGCCCCATTTTCGGGGGGCTGCCATACAACTTCTTTGCACCAATATGAATTTCTTCAAAACTAATTATATTACGAGGCTGAAAATTACACACGGTTAGTTATATAATGAATCGAGCACTTATATGAAGTTTCAAAATGTTAGGGCCCCATTTTCGGGGAGCTGCCATACAACTTTTTTGCACCAATATGAATTTCTTCAAAACTATTTATACTACGGGGATGAAAATTACACACGGTTAGTTTTATAATGACTCCGGCACTTATATGAAGTTTCAAAATGTTAGGGCCCCATTTTCGGGGGACTGCCATACAACTTCCTTGCACCAATATGAATTTCTTCAAAACTATTTATACTACGCGGATGAAAATTACACACGGTTAGTTATATAATGAATCGAGCACTTATATGAAGTTTCAAAATGTTAGGGCCCCATTTTCGGGGGGCTGCCATACAACTTCTTTGCACCAATATGAATTTCTTCAAAACTAATTAAACTACGAGGCTGAAAATTACAGACGGTTAGTTATATAATGAATCGAGCACTTATATGAAGTTTAAAAATTTTAGGGCCCCATTTTCGGGGGGCTGCCATACAAAGTTTTCGATTCAATAACTTTGAATCTAATGAAGCTACAAGGTTAAAATTAAAATTGGGCAGATAAATTAATAGGGCAAGTTACTTGGGAAAGTTGGACATCACTCGGAACTTCGGACTTTTAGGGTGGGCCAATTTTTTTTTTTTTTTTTTAAGCTAAAGTTATGGGACAATGAATGAAAATTTTGTTTTTTGTTTTGTGATTTTTTTTTTTTTTTTGTTAATTTTTTTTTTTTTTTTTACGTCAAAATTATGGGGTAATGAGTTAAATGTATAAGGGAAGTAAATTACGGTTTATTTTATACACCATAGTGGGTATGCACGGGTATCTAAAAGTTGACAAGGGCAACTATAATCTTCCTCGTTTTTTTTCATTTTAATTCATAAATCTCAAAGTACAAAGTCCAAATCTAAATTTTTTTTAAAAATTTTACGCATCATTTAAATCGTATGAAATCGAAATCGAAATCGTTATCTATCTACAAAAAAAAAAAAAACAAACAAAAACAAAATTCATATAATTTCATGTTACATATACAAGATGTGCAGATAAATTTCAAATTTTTATATGAAAATACTGGAGTTAAAAAAGTTAGCTGTTCGAGAGCTACCCGAAGTTTTGGTCCGATCTTAACCAAAAAAAATAGGGAACCTAGAAATTGATTGAAAAATATTTTGTGAAAATTTCAAAACTGTAGATCTTTTAGTTTTTGAGTTATCGTGCTGACACACAGACGAACGGACGGACGGACAGACACACATAGCTAGATCGACTAATTTTTCGATTCTGAGCCGATACGTACCCTTGACAGTATATCTAGCTCGTCTAGATCGATACGTTACAAACGGAGGAGCAAATCTAATATACCCGATGTCATATATATATGCACGGGTATAATGACACCAAATTTTCAAAACATACCTAGTGTAAAAGAAAACAGGAAAATAACAATTAAAAACCTTAAAAATAAAAAATTTCATAAAGCTAAAATTAAAAAAAAACTTAAATTTCAGAATAATAAGAGTAAACGGACAGAGTCTGGAAATACAAGATCTTACGGAGAATAAAATACTTACGCTAAAATTAGGCACAGCTAGAACAATAAAAGGTTACAAAAATCTGTTACATATAGTAAAACTAGATACATACATAGAAACCATTGACAAAATCGAGGATACTATAAATTCTTTAAACATGACTCTTTATTTAAAGGCTCAATAAATATAACTAAATCAAAACTACAAAATTTAAATCAAAATTTAAATCTAATATATAAAGAAGAAAATTTGTTTATTTGTTTGTTTATTTGTTTGTTTGTTTGTTTGTTTGTTTGTCCAGGATTCACGTGAAAACCACTGGTCCGATTGACACCAAATTTTAGAGGAATAATTTTGGAAGTCCGGGGGGTGACATAGGCTATGTCGCATTTTTATAAGTCAGCAGGTTGCGGCTCCAGAGCCGTTTTAAGCTTTTTCGTTTTTTTGATGTCGAGTCGAAACGGTTTGACCGATTCACTTGAAATTTTGCACGAATGTTCTTCTTATTACATGGAATTAATGGTATAAAGCTGGTTGGAATAAATTAACCCCTTTCGGCCCGGCGGGCTTCCAAAAAATTTTGTGTTTCCGATTTGTGTCCAATTTTACAGGGTGGTTTTGTAGTCAAAAAGAGAGGCTGGCACAAATTTTTGTTGGGTTCGGTGGGCCCGTTTGGGAACGAGAGCGCAATGAAGCTTTTTCAATGTTTTTGATGTCGAGCCGAAACAGTTTGAATGATTGACTTGAAATTTTGCACAAATGTTCCTCTTAGCAACCGCAATTAGTTGCATAAATTTGGTTGGAATAAATTAACCCCTTTCGGCCCAGCGGGCTTCCAAAAAATTTTGTGTTTCCGATTTGTGTCCAATTTTACAAGGTGGTTTCGCAGTCGAAAATAAAGTCTGGCACAAATTTTTGTTGAGTTCGGTTAACCCGTTTGGGCACGAGGGTGCAAAGAAGCTTTTTCAATGTTTTTGATGTCGAGTCAAAACTGTTTGACCGATTGACTTGAAATTTTGCACAAATGTTCCTCTTAGCAACCGCATTTAGTTGTATAAATTTGGTTGGAATAAATTAACCCATTTCGGCCTTGCGGACTTTCAAAAAATTTTGTGTTTTCGATTTGTGTCCAATTTTACAGGTTGATTTTGTAGTCTAAAAGAGAGGCTGCAAAAAGTTTTAGTTAAGTTCGATTAACCCATTTTCCACGACGACGCTATGAAGTTTTCTATATATTTTATTTTCTTATACGATTAAAAGTATTTTATTGAAAATTTTGTACCAGCATTTTAATTAAAACCCACAGGGTTAATTTGGTTTTGACCTGTTTGAGCGTTTTGAACAAAGATTCAATGAAATTTTCAGTTTTCTTCAAATGAAATCTAAAAATCAAAAAATTCAATTTGTTATATATAATGCTTAAATACATAGTATTTTAAAACAGTTTTTCCAAAAAATAAGCCTACATTTCTCTCATAAAATCATAAAAAAACGAGGAAGAGCGTATTACAACTTTCAGGACTAAACAAAATATAAGTTGAAAAGCGAATTTTTAAACCTTTTCTAAACCATCGACTATATTTTATTCAAGCGTTGGCAATTCAAGAAAATCCCCTTTTGACCTATAGTCATTTTAATTCAGTTAACATTGTTCACCGGAAACCTACCATCCTCAACTATATCGTCAAGGAGCACTAAATTGTCAAGAAGCACCATGTATAGAAAAATTGGAGATAATCGTTCAAATTGTTTTGCAAACAGTTTTTTAAAGTTTTTGTTTCGCAATCGATTAAAAGAACTCTACAAACCTTTTTTTTAAGTATTCCCCTAATTCAAAGAAGTTGTACCTACTTTCAAAAATTGGACGTAATTTACTTACAAATTTTTTTTTGAACAATCGTCGGGTTGGCAGGGGTTAACAACCTTCAAGTCTGTTAGTAAATAGAACTTCAATTTCGAAGAAGAACACATATACGAAATTTGAAGTTAATCTGTTAAATCATTTCTAATATATAGCAAAGCAACGAAAAAACCTATAAAAAGCTGTTGGGCCACGATGGGTTAACGGAACTCCACAAATATTTTTTGTGGCATTTATAGGCAAAGTAGTATCTCAAAAAATTTTTACAATTTGCAAGCTTCCGGGCAACGCCGGGTAAATCTGCCAGTCTAATATATAAAGAAGAAAATTTGTTTGTTTGTTTGTTTGTCTAGGATTCACGTGAAAACCACTGGTCCGATTGACACCAAATTTTAGAGGAATAATTTTGGGAGTCCGGAGGGTGACATAGGCTATGTCGCATTTTTATAAGTCAACAGGTTGCGGCTCCAGAGCCGTTTTAAGCTTTTTCGTTTTTTTGATGTCGAGTCGAAACGGTTTGACCGATTAACTTGAAATTTTGCACGAATGTTCTTCTTATTAAACGGAATTAATGGTATAAAGTTGGTTGAAATAAATTAACCCATTTCGGCCCGGCGGGCTTCCAAAAAATTTTGTGTTTCCAATTTGTGTCTAATTTTACAGGGTGGTTTTGCAGTCAAAAAGAGAGGCTGACACAAATTTTTGTTGGGTTCGGTTAACCCGTTTGGGCACGAGGGCGCAATGAAGCTTTTTCAATGTTTTTGATGTCGAGTCGAAACGGTTTGACCGATTAACTTGAAATTTTGCAAAAATCTTCCTCTTAGCAAACGGAATTAGTTTTATACAGTTGCTTGGAATATATTAACCCATTTCGGCCCGGCGGGCTTCCAAAAAATTATTTGTTTCCGATTTGTGTCCAATTTTACAGGGTGGTTTTGCAGTCGAAAAGAAAGACTGGCACAAATTTTTGTTGGGTTCGGTTAACCCGTTTGGGCACGAGGGCCAATGAAGCTTTTTCAATGTTTTTGATGTCGAGTCAAAACGGTTTGACCGATTGACTTGAAATTTTGCACAAATGTTCCTCTTAGCAACCGCAATTAGTTGTATAAATTTGGTTCGAATAATGTAACCCATTTCGGCCTGGCGGACTTTCAAAAAATTTTGTGTTTTCGATTTGTGTCCAATTTTACAGGTTGATTTTGCAGTCTAAAGAGAGGCTGCAAAAAGTTTTAGTTAATTCGATTAACCCGTTTTCCACGACGACGCCATGAAGTTTTCTATAAATTTTATTTTCTTATACGATTAAAAGTATTTTATTGAAAATTTTGTACCAGCATTTTAATTAAAACCCACATGGTTAATTTGGTTTTGACCTGTTTGTGCGTTTTGAACAAAGATTCAATGAAATTTTCAGTTTTCTTCAAATGAAATCTAAAAATCAAAAAATTCAATTTCTTATATATAACGCTGAAAAACATAGTATTTTAGAACAGTTTTTCCAAAAAATAAGCCTACATTTCTCTCATAAAAAAATAAATCATAAAAAAACGAGGAAGAGCGTATTACAACTTTCAGGTGAGAACTAAACAAAATATAAGTTGAAAAGCAAATTTTTAAATCTTTTCTAAACCATCGACTATATTTTATTCAAACGTTGGCAATTCAAGATAACTACTATTGACATAGTATAATGACATAATGGCAAACTTAGTATCCCCATTTGACCAATAGTCATTTTAATTCAGTTAACATTATTCGCCGGGAACCTAACATCCTCAACTCTATCGTCAAGGAGCACCAAATTCTCAAGAAGCACCATGTATAGAAAAATTAGAGATAATCGTTCAAACTGTTTTTTAAAGTTTTTGTTTCGCAATCGGTTAAAAGAACTCGACAAAACATTTTTTTAAGCATTCCCCTAATTCAAACAAGTTGTACCTACTTTCAGAAATTGGACGTAATTTACTTACAAATTTTTTTTTGAACAATCGTCGGGTCGACAGGGGTTAACAACTTCCAAGTCTGTTAGTAAATTGAACTTCATTTTCAAAGAAGAACACATATACAAAATTTGAAGTTAATCGGTTAAATCATTTCTAATATATATAACAAAGCAACGAAAAAACCTATAAAAAGCTGTTGGGCCACGATGGGTTAACGGAACTCCACAAAATTTTTTGGTGGCTTCATTTATAAGCAAAGTAGTATTTCAAAAAATTGGCTGAATCTTGCGTTTTTACAATTTGCAAGCTTCCGGGCAACGCCGGGTAAATCTGCTAGTACTCTATATTCAAAATTTACAATTAAAAGAGGTTTTATAAATGGCCTTGGTACCATGATAAAAACTATAACAGGTAACATGGATGCAAAAGATGCACATAATATTAACGAAGCAATTCAAACTCTTAATAGAAACCAACAAAATCTAAATAAAGAAATTGACAACCAAATAGGTATTAATTATTTAATGCAAGAAAGATCTGACAATATTACCAGACATATAAATGACCAACAAGAAACCATTTCGCTGTATTTAAGAAATTATCAAGATGAACTTAGAAATAATATATTAAAATCAGGTTCCAATGAAAAATTAGTAATTCAATTTCAATATATTAATCAAATTAACTGCAATATAGATCTTTTAAATAATCACTTAACAAGTTTAGCGGAAGCAATCGTACTAGCTTTAATAAACATTATATATAAACATTATATCAAAACAAATTCTTAGTATAAATGAAATAAGCGATATTCGAGAAAAATTTAATAATAATTCAATTCAATTCAATTCAGATGAGAATATCTACCAATTAAGAGGTTTACAAGCCTATTATAATAATACTAATATTATTTTTAACATTAAAATTCTGATTTTATACCCTTAGTCATCCTCAATGATTCATGTAATCCCACTTCCTCTTAATAATACAAAAACCATTCATACAAAACCTTTTTTAACATATAACCTTAATAACATTCAATATTTTGTCCAAGAGTAGAAAATATATTTTATTATACTGAATCTACGAATCAAAAAATAACAGAAAAATCCAGCTGTATTGGCAAAATAATCCAAAAACTTCCAGCCAATTGCACATTAAGAGAACAATTATTTGTACCAAAGATCATCCAACCAGAACCAAATTACATTCTTATCATGAACAGTTCAGAAATACCATTAAAATCATTTTGTGAACCTCACCAAATCAAAGTTAAAGGAACCAAGTTAATACCTTATAATAATTGCACTATTGAAATAAACAATTTTAACAATCAAAGCTTCAATGCAAAACATTGGGATGAAATTCATTTGTTACCTTCAATACCACTACGAATCAACTACTCAAACAACATCAAAGATCTAAACCTACAGAAACTAGAATCATTTCATACAGGAAACCAAAAAACAGTAAAACTGTTAGAAGTTGCAGCATCAGAAAAACAAATCTTTAATTATATTATAAAATTAGTAACTCTATTTTTTACTATAATTATACTAATATACCTCTTTTACAAGAAAATTTCAGAAAAGCAATTTAGTCACAAATAAAGAAAAGCAATTTAGAATTTAGTCACACAAAATGACATTCCAGAAAAATCAGGAATGTAAATGGGAAACTCTAAATTATAATTTTCCCATTATTCAAATTTCTTTAATATAAAATATGTTTCGCTGACAATGTATCTTTTTATTATAAATACCTGTAATATTTTAATTAGAATTCAATTAACATTATACCTGTAAAAAGTAAAGTACAAATTAAAAATTAAAGAGTATTTAAAACTAAAATTTGTTTTTTTATTAAATGTAAAAACGAAACTTATAAGTCGCGTAATTTAAAAAATTTTAGATAAGCAAAAAATAACACAAAGATTTTTTTTAAGTAAATAGCTGTATAAATAAATTATAATATGTATTCATATAACAGGTTATATATGGGTAATATTTTGAATGCGTTATTTTGAGATTGATAGATAATAATCATTAAGAATAAGATGATTATTAACTATCATGATGATCATTATATGAATATGATGCTTATTTTGTCAAGGTTTAATATACACGTCACTTAAAAATTAAAAGAAAAAATATTCAAAATATAAAAAGTTTTATCAAATGATTAAATTATAATTTGCATACAATTATTCCTGTAGATAATTAGGAAATGCTACTAGTGTATTTACCAAACCCTTATCGTTACCTCCCTCTACAAAACTTTATTTAATTCCAGATATCTACTCAAAGTAAAGAAAACTTACATCATAATGCTGTGAAAATCCATTGGAGTGTTATAATCTAAAATAGACAGTTAAACTATGTTGCGTTTATTTACGAAATCATTGTGAAAACTTAACAGTTTCTGCAAACTTTTATGTATTCAAGAATAATAATATTAAAGTATTTTAAAATAATTTTAAATAATTTTGTTTTTAGAAACAAACGATAAAGGAATACATTCTTTTATGTCTTCTTTCTAAGTTTTCAATTCAAACAAAACTTATTTGCCTAAATTAAGTAAATTTTCTTTTAAGTTTTCTTTCGTATACGTTACAAAAATAAAATTATTTAACTAAATTTGTTTTCAGAATTTTATTAAGAACTTTTCATATTGTTGAATTTACAAAAATTTTACCAATTCTTTTTATGTTCAATTCAACATCATACTGTGTCCTTAATACTCTTATATGTTTTTAGCACATTTTCAAAAAATTTTTTCCGCCCGTCTATCCGTCCGGCCCTCCCTTTTTACCTACGCCTGACTAAAAAGTATCAGAAATGGGTAGGTATTGCAATAAAAATAATTTAATGTTAAAACTTTCTTTTGTAGCCCCCCCCCCCGCCCGTTACGGAGCTACAACCCCATAAAGTCGGAAAAAGCCCTATATTTAAACAGTTATAATTAGAGTTCTATAAGGTATATTTTCAATCTGAAAACGGTTACAGACAGCTGTTCTTATAAGCTTCACAAATTTTTAAAAACCATGTGTATAGGGTTACCATACGGTACTAAAATTTACCGTTATTCAAAACTAAGTATAGCAAAATTTTGTGTCACTCATAAATTCTGAACGGCTAATCTAGAAACTTGAAATTTTGGGAGAAGTTAGATCCTTAGAAATAAGTAAGAGTCAGTTAAGAAAATTTTTCTGTCACCCTCCCTCTTTAGGAGCTGTAAGGGGTCGAAAATTGAAATTTTGCTATAAATTTTGTTTTAAACTCCTATAACTTGAATACCTGTCAAAATTTTTTTTTATTTATATACAAAATTGAAAGCTCCAAAACGAAGGTTTCAATAAGTGTCAAAGGTTTTTCTAAATTTAGACTTTGTCCGTCCGTCCGTCCGTATGTTTACAAAAACTTTTACACCGTTTGTAATAGAGTAAAGAAATTTTAACCACGAGTAGGTACTGCAAAACAAATAATTTCATAGAAGAATTTTTTTCTGTAGCCCCGCCTGTTACGGAGCTACAGCCCTCCAAAGTTGGAAAACGCCCTATATTTAAATTGTTATAACAACAGTTCTGTTCAATGTATTTTCAATCTAAAAACGGTAAAAGAGAGCTGCTTTTATAGACTTTACAAAAATACATTGCTTTAATATATAGAGTTGCCATAGGGTACTAAAATTTACCATTATGCAAAACTCAATTTTTGCAAAATGTTTGGCCTCACATATCTTCTAAACGGTTCCAGCTAGTGTCTTGAAATTTTGGGGGAAGATAGATCCTTAGAAATTAATAGGAGTCGGCTAAAAAATTTTTTTTGTCACATCCCCTGTTTAGGAGCTATAAGGGCTCGAAAATTGAAATTTTGCTATTTTTAAATACCTGTTCAAATTTTTTTTTTACAAATATACAAAATTTACAGCTGCAGCATTATATTTTAACATACGTTAAAGGTTTTTTTAAATTTGAAAAGGGTTTCATTAAATTAAAGAAATTGTCTCTTAGTTTTAACCATTTTTGCTTAGATATTAAAATTCTAGGTAAAATTCCAAATTTTGGTGGAGTTCACAATTGATTTCCTAGAACCGAAAAAAATGGAAGGGTGAGGACAGGAGGGAGGTGGGCAGATCCATCATAAGTTTGCCAGGCAAAAATTTGGGAACCTTCCCCATTGAAGGGCTACTAGGTCTTAAAAATTAGAACTTTTATAAAACAGGAACTTATTAACCAGTGTAAGTTTTTCCAAAATTAAACGTTAACATTGGAGCTCCAACATTATATTTCGCACTTATTAACAGGTTTTCTTTAGTGCATTTGCGTTATATTCTAAGTATTTCACTATTAGTCATATAACTAACAAATTAATGAAATAACTAAATTAAAATATTATCATTTATTTTTATATATATTTTTATAAAAATAAATGATAAAATACTTAGTAAGAAACCGTATATAATTTTGAAAATGTGCTTTTTAAAAACCCTTGGTTTTTTTCCTCACTTGTTTATTTATCCATAGAACTGTTCTTTTACAAATTAAACTTCAAAACTTAAAACTATTTAAAACGAGGAAGAGTGTGGTAGAGTAGACTGTGTCAACTCTGGGATACCCGTATAACCGTTATATAAACATTATATCATTATTATTATAAGCATTAATTATTTTTGACAACATTTCAGACCCCCAACTTCAATAGGTGTAGAGTAAGGCTCATATAAAATAAGAAGTTGTATGGGAGCTACCCGAACCCTTGGACCAAAATAGCTGGATTTAAAAAGCGATGACGGCTATTGCAAAAAAACGAATTCGCGAAAATTTCAAGTTCCCAGTTCCTTTAGTTTTTGAGTTATCGTGGCGACGGACGCACAAACGGACGGACAGACGGACAGACGGACGGACGGACATACATAGCTAAATCGATTTATTTTTCGATTATGATCCAATCCATACACTTGAGTCTACATCTACCCCCCCTCCTTCTCTGCGTCACAAACGTAATGGCAAATTTATTATACCCTTTGACTATATAGTCATACGGGTATAAAAACACAAAACACTTTCATCTTTGTCAACACATACAAATAATAGGACAATATAAAATTAAGTTTTATTCATATAATGTCTAAAGATTACCTCTTTAATCTGTCAAAATATTTCGTAAATATTATTCTGATTAAAATTATAGAAATCTGTCAGTAAATTGGTGATGATGACATAACCATTCACATTTATATATTTTTGACATTTGAATACAATCGATTAATTTAATATAATTTAAATCTAAGCATGCATGAAATCAATGGTAATTATATGGTTTGTATTTTATTATGTATTTTTTTGTGTTTATTTTATTACATATGTACTATTATGCGTATTTATTTATGAAAAACTGGACTTTCCTTGTATAGCTGGATTAGTGTTTGTTTAATCACATGGTGATTTTAAAAATGATTAACTTTAGATACAAGTATGCATAAGCCGTAAGAGTTTTTTTCTAATCATTCCACAAATTTATAATAGAAGGTACAAATTCAAATAATATATAGGTTTTTAACCCTAAATCTGAGAAAGAAAGTTTAGCCTTACTGTCTTATTGTATTACATGTGGAAGAGGTCTGTGTATAAACAAATAATTATATTATGGAAATTATGTATAAAATATTATTTGACTGCTGCAAAATGATAGTATAAAAAGCAATATTTGATACGTGGCAAGAAGCAATGTTAGTAAAGAAGCTTTGGCTCATAATCTTCAGTTTAAAATGAACTTCGCGTTATCACCTACTTAGCTTAAAAAAATTATTAACGAAACTAAAGCTTAGTCCAAATCACTTGGACAATTCCATATGCTGCCGATTGAAGTGAAAAAGTTTTAAAAAAAATTCTTAATACAGATATGACGTGATTTACAATATTTTTAAAAGATATCACCATCTTGTCCGGACTGTTTTTGAAAAAAATACTGTCACGGTGAATGATACAGTCTTATTCTCCTAGTGAATTTACCTTATTGGGGCTTAATTTCACAAGTACATATGTAAATTTTATATCAAGTATTCTAGTATAAAATGTTTGTTTACAATGGAGCCACAATTTGTAATAAAAACGTTGATATTGCATGGTAACGAAAATAATTTTTTATGTATTATAAACGAAAGCTGTATCTTAAAATAAACTTTAATTTTGAATACTTTAATCTATTGAAGATAATAACAAAAAAAAAAGTTTTATTAGGGATTTAATATGGTAAAAGAATTATAGTGAAGATTTGTGAATGAATTTTAATCAAAATATTATTTTAAAGAGCAAAAACTCTGTAGGAATCTAGATATATATATACATACCTAGATAATATTGTATTTTTTGTCTATTCTATTTTATGAATTTTTAATATTGTTTAACGCAATATGACGTTTCATTTTGTATTCAAAATATCTATTCAAAGGCAAAAATAAACATTATTATCTTCAAAACTATAATTATATACAGCAAAAAAACGAGAAAGAGAATAGAGTAGACTGTGTCAATTGTAAGGATACATAATATTAAATGAACCTAATATGAATATTATATCTTTCGGTTAAATACTTTTTGCAAAATTTCACATATACAACTTATTAGACTCTGAGCTATGTGTAAAAGCTGTATGTTCGAATAGCTGCAATTCTTAAACTACAACGACTATATTTTATTGGGAAATGAAACGCAATTACGATTGGCAAAATCTACATTACTCAACCTACTTATAATAATATTACGTTATTCTGAGTTTAAAAAAAGAAGTTGTATAGCTGCTCTTTGAACCCGTTACATTAGACTAACTACATATTTCACAAAATTTGGCATGACCAAAACCATTTCGGTAAATTTTCAAATACCTAACTTTATTTATTAAACAGTTATTTTCATATAAAACAAGAAATTGTCATACAGCTACTCAAAACTGTTGAGGAAACTGGCTGGATTTCAATACCGGCGACGACTCTCCATAAAAACGAATTTGTAAAAATTTTAAAACCCTAATTGCTTTATTATTTGAGTTACCCTGCAGATGGACGGAGGAACAGATAGATAGACAGACACACATAGCTAGATCGATTTACTTTTAGATTCTGATTCAATCCAAACCTTGGCATCTATATTTAAACCTCCCTTTGACTGAGTTACAAACGTAATGGCAAATTTAGGATACCTTCCCTCACCTTCATACTTTTGTAAACCTCCTATTGTTCTATACAATGCTTCTCAGAATGAAGGCTTACTTCAGAAAATAAATTTATCATTAAAAATATTCCTAAAATAATTTTTTAACTCTCCATGAAACTTGATTTAATTTTGGAATATACTTTATCTTAATCCTACAGATATGATTTTTGTGTCTAGATATTCCCACGTATTTTTTTAACACATAGTAAGAAATTTATAGGATTGTCTAGAATCAATCAAATATATTTATGGACCAAGAACAAAGTAAAATAATTTTTAATACAATTCAAAAGTTGCACAATAGTTTCAGCTACGCAGGATGTCTGACTTTAAAAACTACAAAAGGAGAGAATATGGTCTTCTTAGTTTGTGGGAAGATTTATTTTGAACTCCAATACCTTTGCTTGTGTTAAATGTTTTTTTTGTTATCTAAATTTTTTTCATGAAAATGGTTTTTGTGAAAATTTTTTTTTCAATTTTATGAAAATAAAAAATAAATATTTAGTAATCTATATTCTTACTTCTCTGATAATTTTTTGTGTCATCGAATTGTCCAACACATTTACTGGTTAGTTTTTGCTAAAGCAATAATATGATTTTTTTAATAAATTAGCATTTCATACACAGCTCTATGTAGTGTTGGAGGAATATACTACGTTTTTGCAACAAAATAGAACTAATAATAAAAGAATACAAAGTTATCTTTCTATCTCTTTTTTTAAATGTCAAACATATATAATTTTTTAAACCCCCATACAAAAATAAATTTTATTTAAAAATAAAATTATTTGAATATTTCTTATTAAATATTAGTCATTCTTATGAGTATTTTGGCATATGTTACAATCTTTGCAGTTAAGAAAAGACAAAATCTAATTAACTTATAGAAATTTAATATAAAACGAGGAAAAGTGTGGTAGAGTAGACTGTGTCAACTCTGGGATACCCGTATGACCGTTATATAAACATTATATAATTTATAAACATTAATTACTTTTGGCAAAATTTGAAACATAAAGCTCTATTAGGTGTAGTGTAATGCTCATATAAAAGAAGGAGTTGTATAGCAGCTACTCGAACCCTCTGCAGTAGACCAACCAAATTTTGCAGTAACTTTGGCCATTACACTAAACCATTTTTGGCAAAATTTCAGACACCCAGGTTTAATAGGTATAGAGTAATACTCATATAAAAGAAGGAGTTGTATGACAGCTACTCGAACTCACTGCAACAGCCCAACCAAATTTTGCAGAAATTTTGGCCATAAAATTAAACTACTTTTGCCAAAATTTTAGATACGTCGCTGTATTAGGTACAGAGAAATACTCATATAAAATAAGAAGTTGTATGGCAGCCACCCGAACCCATTGACCAAAATGGCTGGATTTAAATAGCTATGACGGCTATTGCAAAAGAACAAATTTGCGAAAATTTCAAAATCCTAGCTTCTTTATTTTTGGAGTTATCGTGCGGACGGACGGACAGACAGACGGACGGACATATATAGCTAAATCGATTTTTTTTTCGATTCTGATCCGATCCATACACTTGAGGCTATATCTACGCCCCCCCCCCTCCTTCTCTGCGTCACAAACGTAATGGCAAATCTATTATACCCTTTGACTATATAGTCATACGGGTAATTAGCAAGGTTCCAGTAAAACTACAAAAAATCATAATATTGATTATTTTTCCTTTGTTTATTTTAGTTTATTTTTTAACAAATAGATTAAACGAAATAAACCAAAGTTGCTAACAACTAAAAATTAAATATAAATAGCATCGGAAATTTAAAGAAAAAAAAATTTTACGTCATAAATTTCTGCAGGAAGTCTTACTCCAAATGCTCCCCCCGTCCCAAAATTCTTGTTTTAAACGAGGAAGATTATAGTTGCCTTTGTCAACTTTTAGATACCCGTGCATACCCACTATGGTGTATAAAATAAACCGTAATTTACTTCCCTTATACATTTAACTCATTACCCCATAATTTTGACGTAAAAAAAAAAAAAAAAATTAACAAAAAAAAAAAAATCACAAAACAAAAAACAAAATTTTCATTCATTGTCCCATAACTTTAGCTTAAAAAAAAAAAAAAAAAAATATTAACAAAAAAAAAATAATCACAAAAAAAATAAACAAAATTTTCATTCATTGTCCCATAACTTTAGCTTAAAAAAGAAAAAAAAAAAATTGGCCCACCCTAAAAGTCCGAAGGTCCGAGTGATGTCCAACTTTGCCAAGTAACTTGCCCTATTAATTTATCTGCCCAGTTTTAATTTTAACCTTGTAGCTTCATTAGATTCAAAGTTATTGAATCGAAAACTTTGTATGGCAGCCCCCCGAAAATGGGGCCCTAACATTTTGAAACTTCATATAAGTGCTCGATTCATTATATAACTAACCGTGTGTAATTTTCATCCGCGTAGTATAAATAGTTTTGAAGAAATTCATATTGGTGCAAGGAAGTTGTATGGCAGTCCCCCGAAAATGGGGCCCTAACATTTTGAAACTTCATATAAGTGCTCGATTCATTATATAACTAACCGTGTGTAATTTTCAGCCTCGTAGTATAATTAGTTTTGAAGAAATTCATATTGGTGCAAAGAAGTTGTATGGCAGCCCCCCGAAAATGGGGCCCTAACATTTTGAAACTTCATATAAGTGCCGGAGTCATTATAAAACTAACCGTGTGTAATTTTCATTCTCGTAGTATAATTACTTTTGAAGAAATTCATATTGGTGCAAAAAAGTTGTATGGCAGCTCCCCGAAGACTTGGTCCGATTTTAACCAAAAACAATAGGGAACCTAGAAATTGTCTAAAAATTACTTTGTGAAAGTTTCAGAACTCTAGCTCTTATAGTTTTTGAGTTATCGTGCTGACGGACGGACGGACGGACGGACGGACACACATAGCTAGATCGATTCACTTTTCGATGCTGATTCGATACGTACCCTTGACACTATATCTAGCTCTTATATTTCGATGCGTTACAAACGGAGGAGTAATTTTAATATACCCGATGTTCATATATGTATGCACGGGTATAAAAAGCAATAAAAAACAAATCAAATTTTTCAACCTTCCCAAAAGTTATCCCGAATAACTTCCAGCATAGACAAGACACTTCTCCAATTGCCTACTTGCAGTCAATTTTCAATTTAAAACTCATATTGTGGAAAGTTTCGCAGTAAATGCGTTGACAACGTTTTATGACAACTTCCTAAAAATTTTATACAAATATTTTAAAATTCTGAAAAAACTTAAAGTTTGCCGCAATTAGTATATTCCATCCAGATTTTAATTTTCAACCTTGTAGTGTTATTATTTGCAAACATATGTACAAGTATGTACTCTGCTTCCAACAAACTGCATGACAGTTGTACTACCCAAATTATTTAAAACTTTTTTAAATCGATTTACTTTTCGAAGCCAATGCTCACAAATAATACAAATACATTTTATTAAAAAAATAATTATTAAAAGAATTTAAAATACTTCAGTATAATTATCAATAATACAATAAATATTGTCAACATTTTAATCGTTTTCACAAAATTTGATAATTTTTTAACTGCTTTTTGTTTAATATTGAAACTCATTTTCAAACCTTTGAGATGCATAATGCATTTTAATATTGCAAAAAATGCAAAAAAATTATATAAGGTTATTTCTAATTTTTTTCTAATTTCTTTTTTTTAAATGCAAAAAAAACGAAATAATTTTGTATATTTTAAGCTTGGTTAATAAATTCAAAAAAAAAAAACTTTTAAATTATTTTAATCTATTTTAAGCATTTTATACAAAAAACGATTAAGAGTGTAGTAGAGTAAACTGTGTCAACTCTGGGATACCCGTATGACCGTAATTGAGATATTTTATTGCCGCTTAATTGCTTTTGGAAAAATTTCAAATTTTCAGCTTTTCCAAGTATTGAGTAAGTTTTATATAAAACGAGGAAAAGTGTGGTAGAGTAGACTGTGACAACTCTGGGATACCCGCATGACCGTAACATATACATTATATCATTCGGTTAATCACTTTTGGCAAAATTTAAAATATTCAGCTTTATTAGGTGTAGAGTAATGCTTATAAAAGAAGGAATTGTATGGCAGCTACTCGAACCCTTTGCAGTAAACCAACCAAATTTTGCAGTAACTTTGGCCATTACACTAAACTATTTTTGGCAAAATTTCAGACACCCACCTTCATTTGCTCTAGTGTAATCCTCATATAAAAGAAGGAGTTGTATGGCAGCTACTCGAACCCTCAGCAGTAGACCAACTAAATTTTGCAGTAACTTTGGCCATTTTACTAAACTACTTTTGGCAAAATTTCAGACACGCAGCTGCAATAGGTACAGAGAAATACTCATATATAAAAAGAAGTTGTATGGCAGCTACCCGAACCCATGGACCAAAATGGCTGGATTTAAATAGCGATTCCGGTTTTTGCATAAAAACGAATTTGTAAAAATTTCATAATCCTAGCTCCTTTATTTTTTGAGTTATCGTACGGACGGACGGACGGACATGCATCGCTAAATCGATTTATTTTTCGATTCTGATCCGATCCATACACTTGAGTCTATATCTAGCCCCCCTTCCTCGTTATACCCTTTGACTATATAGTCATACGGGTATAACGAGGAAGAGTGTAGTAGAGTATACTGTGTCAACTCTGGGATACCCGCATGACCGTAACATATAGATTATATCATCCGGTTAATTATGTTGGCAAAATTTCAAACATTCAGCTTTATTAGGTGCAGAGTAATGCTTATATAAAAGAAGGATTTGTATTGCAGCTACTCGAACCCTCAGCAGTAGACCAACCTAATTTTGCAGTAATTTTGGCCATTACACTTAACTATTTTTTGCAAAATTTCAGACACCCAGCTTCATCAGGTGTAGTGTAAAGCTCATATAAAAGAAGGAGTTGTATGGCAGCTACTCGAACCCTCTGCAGTAGACCAACCAAATTTTCCAGTAAGTTTGCCCATTATACTAAAATATTTTTGGCAAAATTTCAGACACGCAGCTTCCATAGGTATAGAGTAATGCTCATATAAAATTAGAAGTTGTATGGCAGGTACTCGAACCCGTGAAATAAAATGGCTGGATTTAAATAGCGATTCCGGTTTTTGCATAAAAACTAATTTGTGAAAATTTCATAATCCTAGCTCCTTTATTTTTTGAGTTATCGTGATGACGGACGGACGGGCATACATAGCTAAATCGATTTATTTTTCGATTCTGATCCGATCCATACACTTAAGTCTATATCTACCCCCTCCTTCTCTGCGTAACAAACGTAATGGTAAATTTATTATACCCTTTGACTATATAGTCATACGGGTATAAAAAGAAGTTGTATGGCAGATACTCGAATCCTACTACATAAAAACGAATTTGTGAAAATTTTAGAAACCTAGCTTTTTTATTTTTAAAGTTATCGTCGGACGGACAGACGGGCGGGCAAACGAACGGACATGCATATCCAGATCGATTTACTTATGCATATCCAGATCGATTCTGATTTGATCCATACTTTAGAAAATAATTTAGAAAACTCTAGATATAAACATATCTACACCCTTCTCTGCGTTACAAACGTAAAGGAAAAGTTATTTTACCCTTTTAACTTATACGTGTATAAAAAAAATACAAAATTAAATTTGAAAAATAGAATAAATGAATGAAACATAGAATAAATTTGATAAATATCTTTAAATATATAAATTTAAAAAAAATTAAATGCATTTCTAATTCAAATAACTTGTCAGTCTTTCATTAGAAAATACAAATTAATCTAATTTTAGTTTTTAACATTTTTAGTTTTTAGTATTCTTCTGAAACAATTAATATAGAGAATTGAGTTATATATATGTCATACATATATGACATCGTGTATATTAGATTTGCTCCTCCGTTTGTAACGCATCGATCTAAACGAGCTAGATATAGTGTCAAGGGTACGTATCGGCTCAGAATCGAAAAATGAGTCGATCTAGCTATGTGGGTCTGTCCTTCCGTCCGTCCGTCTGTGTGTCAGCACTATAACTCAAAAACTAAAAGGGCTAGAGTCTTGAAATTTACATAAAATCATTTTTAGACAATTTCTAGGTTCCCTATTGTTTTTGGTTAAAATCGGACCAAGGCTTCGGGGGGCTGCCATACAACTTTTTTGCACCAATATGAATTTATTCAAAACTAATTACACTACGCGGATGAAAATTACACAAATTTAGTTTTATAATGAATCAAGCACTTATATGAAGTTTCAAAATGTTAGGGCCCCATTTTCGGGGGGCTGCCATACAACTTCTTTGCACCGATATAAATTTCTTCAAAACTAATTATACTACGCGGATAAAAATTACACACGGTTAGTTATATAATGAATCGAGCACTTATATGAAGTTTCAAAATGTTAGGGCCCCATTTTCGGGGGGCTACCATACAACTTATTTGCACCAATATGAATTTCTTCAAAACTAATTATACTACGCGGATGAAAATTACACACGGTTAGTTATATAATGAATCGAGCACTTATATGAAGTTTCAAAATGTTAGGGCCCCATTTTCGGGGGGCTGCCATACAACTAATTTGCACCAATATGAATTTCTTCAAAACTAATTATACTACGCGGACGAAAATTACACAAATTTAGTTTTATAATGAATCAAGCACTTATATGAAGTTTCAAAATGTTAGGGCCCCATTTTCGGGGGGCTGCCATACAACTTCTTTGCATCGATATAAATTTCTTCAAAACTCATTATACTACGCGGATGAAAATTACACACGGTTAGTTATATAATGAATCGAGCACTTATATGAAGTTTCAAAATGTTAGGGCCCCATTTTCGGGGGGCTGCCATACAACTTATTTGCACCAATATGAATTTCTTCAAAACTAATTATACTACGAGGATGAAAATTACACACGGTTAGTAATATAATGAATCGAGCACTTATTTGAAGTTTCAAAATGTTACGGCCCCATTTTCGGGGGCTGCCATACAAAAGTTTTCGATTCAATTACTATGAATCTAATGAAGCTACGAGGTTAAAATTAAAATTGGGCAGGTAAAGTGATAGGGCAAGTTACTTGGCAAAGTTGGACATCAATCGGACCTCCGGACTTTTATGGTGGGCCAATTTGTTTTTTTTTTTTTATTTGTTTAAGCAAAACTTATGGAATAATAAAGTAAAATTTTTTTTTTTTTGTTTATGGTTGTTTTTGTTTTTTTTTTTTTTTTTTTTTTTAAGCTAAAATTATGGGACAATGAATTAAAATTTTTTTTTTTTTGTTTTGTTTTTTTTATGGTTTTTTATACCCGTATGACTATATAGTCCAAGGGTATAATAAATTTGCCATTACGTTTGTGACGCAGAGAAGGAGGGGGGGGTAGATATAGACTCAAGTGTATGGATCGGATCAGAATCGAAAAATAAATCGATTTAGCTATGTATGTCCGTCCGTCCGTCCGTCCGTCTGTCCGTCCGTCCGTCCGTCATCACGATAACTCAAAAAGTAAAGGAGCTAGGATTATGAAATTTTCACAAATTCGTTTTTATGCAAAAAACGGAATCGAGTTTTAAATTCAGCCATTTTTGTCCACGGGTTCGAGTACCTGCCATACAACTTCTAATTTTATATGAGCATTACTCTATACCTATGGAAGCTGCGTGTCTGAAATTTTGCCAAAAGTAGTTTAGTATAATGACCAAAGTTACTGCAAAATTTGGTTGGTCTACTGCAGAGGGTTCGAGTAGCTTCCATACAACTCCTTCTTTTATATGAGGATTACACTACACCAAATGAAGCTGGGTGTCTGAAATTTTGCCAAAAATAGTTTAGTGTAATGGCCAAAGTTACTGCAAAATTTGGTTGGTCTACTGCAAAGGGTTCGAGTAGCTGCCATACAACTCCTTCTTTTATATGAGCATTACTCTACACCTAATAAAACTAAATGTTTGAAATTTTGCCAAAAGTAATTAACCGGATGATATAATGTATATGTTACGGTCATACGGGTATCCCAGAGTTGGCACAGTCTACTCTACTACACTCTTCCTCGTTTTTTTTTTTTTTGAATTATGGGATAATGAGTTAAATGTATAAGGGAAGTAAATTACGGTTCATTTTATACACCATCATAGTGGGTATGCACGGGTATGTAAAAGTTGACAAGGGCAACTATAATCTTCCTCGTTATACCCGTATGACTATATAGTCAAAGGGTATAATAAATTTGCCATTACGTTTGTGACGCAGAGAAGGAGGGGGGGTAGATATAGACTCAAGTGTATGGATCGGATCAGAATCGAAAAATAAATCGATTTAGCTATGTATGTCCGTCCGTCTGTCCGTCTGTCCGTCCGTCTGTCCGTCCGTCTGTCCGTCCGTCCGCACGATAACTCAAAAACTAAAGGAGGTAGGATCTTGAAATTTTCGCAAATTCATTTTTTTGTAATAGCCGTCATCGCTATTTAAATCCAGCCATTTTGGACCATGGGTTCGGGTAGCTGCCATACAACTTCTTTTTTTATATGAGTATTACTCTGTACCTATTACAGCTGTGTGTCTGAAATTTTGCCAAAAGTAGTTTAGTTTTATGGCCAAAGTTTCTGCAAAGTTTGGTTGGTCTAGGGCAGTGGGTTCGAGGAGCTGCCATACAACTTCTTATTTTATATGAGCAATACTCTCCACCTAATGAAGCTGGGTATCTGGAATTTTGCTAAAAATAGTTTAGTGTAATGGCCAAAGTTTCTGCAAAATTTGGTTGGTCTACTGTAGAGGGTTCGAGTAGCTGCCATACAACTTCTTCTTTTATATGAGCATTACATCAAACCTAAGGAAGCTGGGTGTCTGAAATTTTGCCAAAATTAGTTTAGTGTAATGGCCGAAGTTAGAGTAAAATTTGGTTGGTCTACTGCAAAGGGTTCGAGTAGCTGCCATACAACTCCTTCTTTTATATGAGCATTACTCTACACCTAATAAAGCTGAATGTTTGAAATTTTGCCAAAAGTAATTAACCGGATGAAATGTATATATTACGGTCATACGGGTATCCCAGAGTTGACACAGTCTACTCTACTACACTCTTCCTCGTTTTTAATTCTTTTAACGCTAAAAACTAAAATATTTGGAAAGTGAACTATCAGTTTTTTTATTCATCTTTAGTTGAAATAAAATTTGATTTTAGTTATTTTGTACATATATACGTGGCATTTAATTGATTAGTATTAAAATAGTTTGATCTAAAAATACTCAAATTAATTTGAAAATATTTTTAAAAACTGTCACATTTTATTTGATCACATATCTTCTAAACGGTTTAGGCTTGAGACTTGAAATTTTCGGAAAATTTTATTTCTCAGAAATTAGTAGAAAACGGTCTACAAAATTTTGTTGTCACGCCCGCTGTTTAGGAGCTGTAAGGAATTGAATATTGACATTTTGCTATTTTTAAAGACTTGTAACTTGAATACCTGTCCAATATTTTTTTAGTAATATACTAAATTCAAAGCCTCAATATTATATTTCAACATGTGTCAAAGGCTTTTTTGTTAATTTTTCTAAATTTTTTTAATTACAGGAAAGGATATAAAAAACAAAAGATGAAAAAAACCAAGGGTTTTTAAGAAACCAAATTTTCAAAATTATATTGTGTTACATACTGAGTTTAATTTTGGAAATATTTACATTAGTGACTAAGTCACTGCTTACTTATAAAAACAATAAATTAAGGATCTAAACTACCTCCCCCTCATATTTTTAGGTTCTAGGAATTAAATTGTGATTTCCATCAAAATTTGAAATTTTACTATCTAAGCAAAAATGGGGAAAACTGAGAGGCACGGCTTTTAAATTTAAGAAAAACCTTTAACATTATGTTAAAATATATTGTTAGACCTTCAAATTTTGTATATTAGTAAAAAAAAATTGGATAGATATTCAAGTTACAGGTGCTTAAAAATAGCAAAATTTCAATTCTGGACCCATTACAGCTCTAAAACGAAGGGCGCAGTAACAAAATTTTCTTAAACGACTTCTACTAATTTCTGAGGATCTTCAGCTTCCAAAATTTCAAGTTTCTACGTTGAGATGTTCAGAAGTTATGTGGGATCAAAAACTTTGCAAAAATTAAGTTTTGGATAACGGTACATTTTAGGACCGTATGGCAACCAAATGAATTTCTTTTTTAAAAATTTGTAAAGCTTAAAAAGTCTGTTACCGTTTTCAGTTTGAAAATATACTTATAGAAAACTCGTTATAACTGTTTTAATACAGGGCTTTTTATAGAGTTTTGGAATTTGTGAACCCATGTCGGGCCGACGGGTGGTCAAAAAAAATTTTGGTTCCAAACTTTGTCCGATTTTACGAAACTCTGCTTTGGCTAAAAAGAAAGCCCCATAAAAAAATTTTGTTAAGTTCCATTAACCCATTGCGGCCCAACAGCTTTTTATAAGTTTTTCAATACTTTACTCTAAATTCAAAACGCTTTGACCAATTGACTTCAAATTTTGTATACGTGATGCTCCTTGAGAATTGAGTTGATACTATGAACAGTTTTGGAATTTGTTAACCCGTGTCGGGCCGATGGTTGGTCAAAAAAAATTTTGGGTCCAAATTTTGTCCGATTTTATGAAATTCTGCTTTGGCTAAAAAAAAAAGCCCACAAAAAAATTTTATTAAGTTGCATTAACCCATTGGGACTCAACAGCTTTTTAAAGGTTTTTTCAATACTTAACTCTAAATTAAAAACGGTTTAACCGATTTTCTTCAAATTTTGTATATGTGTTCCGTTTTGAGAATAAAATTAACTCTTTTAACAGACTTGCAATTGGTTAACCCATGCCGGCCCGACGATTGACAAAAAAAAGATTTGGAAGCAAATTACGTCCAATTTTGCGCAATATTGCTTTGCCCAAAGAGAAAGTGTAGTTCCGTTAACCCAATGGGGCACAGTGGATTTTAATAGATTTTGCGTTACTTAATTCTAAATTAAAGTTCACAAAATAAAAAGAAAAAATCCCAAAACTTTAAAGTCTAAAGTCCCCAAAATTTCATAAAAATTTTTACCAAATTGGTTTTGGGCAAATTTTTCTTGCGGAATTTTTTTATTCAGCCGAGTCGGGTGTGTAAGTATGACGCACTCTTAAAAAAGTTTTGAATAAAAAGAGGATCCCATATGATTGTGAAAAATTTTTCAAGACATTTTTGTATAAATCTACCTTGAAGATGAATATAAATTTGTTCAGTTGATTTAGAGGAGTCCAAACCAAACATTTAAATAATTTAAAAATGCAAAAAATGTGTTTGTGTTTAATATTTTTTAACCTTGGGAAATTGAAAGAAAATATTTTGATAGAAATTGTTGCATAAATTATTTTGTTTGGTCAAATCTTAAAAGTGAATAAATCTCCATAATATATTAAACACTGAAGATATTTCTAAAATTGAATAAATTAAACACTATCAAGAGTTGAATTTATTTAGCAAAGTATTAAAAAAAGAAAAAATCCTGTCACTGTCAATGAAGATAAATTGTTTTGAACTTTAAAACTCGATAAAAGAATTTCATATTGTAAATTGTGATGAATCACCCATTGAAAATTGATTTTAGATTTAGTTTGCATAAACTTGAAACTTAATCTTATTATTTTGACTCTTTTTTTTTTTTTGAATAAAAGTTTCTTGGGTCAATACTAAGTCACTATAAATATTTAGAAACAAAACTTAAAAGTTTATTTAAAAAAAAACATTTTTACGCAAACAAAACATAAATCTTGGTCATTTTAAAGCTTTTGTCAATTTGGTGAATAGAATAAATTTCTATGAGAACTACAAGTTAATGAAATTTATTGTTATTTTTGTGGGTAGTATTTTCTTTTTAAACATTTTGTTGGCTACTTTACAAAATTTTTTTTAATATGCGATCAGAAAAATTGAATAAAATTAATTTTGCTTTCCAGCTTTTACAAAACGAGTCAGGAATAGCTTAATCTGTAAGAAGTAAATATACAAAAGTATGTAAGAGTTAAACAGAGGTGTAGTCAAAATGTAGACATAGGATTTTTAGGTTTAAACAAGTGCATATGCAGAAATTGCACGGAACATTTCCGTAACTGATTTAATAAAAATTCGAATCAGCCAATGTCACCTCATCACTCACTTCACTTAGTCATCGAAACGCGGTTGGATCGTTGACTCTGTTTTGTAGGGGTCTAATACCTTCGTAAGGGCTAACAGCTGTTTTAAAGAAAAAAAACAATAATTGTTTTTTCTGAGGAGTACACAAGGTCTTTGGAGCATTAACTGAATGAATTGGAGGCATCGATGGATGAACCAAACCAACAGCAAAGAAAATGCAATATTATAGTGGCTGGCCTACCATTGGGCTTGAAAAATTCACAATTTTTCACCGTGTTTAAAAAATTAAATGTAAATATTCCTAATGAAGATTCATATAGCTTAACACCATTACAAAGAAAAAAGAAAGATGAAATCACTGTTTACTCGTGAATTTGACTGGCGTTTGAAGGTAAAAATAATCAAATATTTTTTCGACAGTATTTTATCTTCGCTTCAAAGTAAGCTATATTATGAGGCGAAATCAATTAAAATGTCACAAAAAATGGAAATTTTATGGGTTAAAAATAATAAAATTTTCCTACGAGAAAATAAAACAAGCAAAATTTTTACTATATCAAATTTTAATGATATCGCGAGAATCAAATATTTATTTAAGATTTAAACATTTACGTATTTTAACTCACTATTTAAAATTATTTTTTTTTTTCTTCTTTGATTTTAATGATATCGCGAGAATCAAATATTTATTTAAGATTTAAACATTTACGTATTTTAACTCACTATTTAAAATTATTTTTTTTTTTCTTCTTTGATTAGCTTAAGAATTTTTGTTTACTATTTAATATCCATTTTTTTTGCTTCATCTACTCAATTTAATAAAACAGTCGAACTTAAATTAGACAACACAACTTTAATCTTTCTAATTCCATTGTCATTTTTTAACAATAATCTTATTACTAAATTTACATCACAAATTTTTTAAAAATTTTTAAAATCATTTACTATTTCATATTACATATGAAAACATATGATTTTTTACATAAATTATCTTACTTGTTTCTACGAGCAACAAATATTCTAAAATCACATTTAATACATAATATTAAACACTTATTTATTACTTATAACACTTATAAATTAAAATTTATTTTAACAACTTTTATATTATTATTGATCATCACAATATCATATGTAACTTTTTTTATGTTGAACATCACAATATTATATAAACAAAAGAATAAGTACATGATTTTATTTGTCCAAAAAGAAATATTTTTGGATATACATGGACTTATCCCTTTACATATTAAATACCGCATTGCTCCACTAAAATATTATTCAAATAAGCATTACAAAAATTTATTTGATTTTTTCACTAAATTAAAAATTATTTATTTTTACTTTTTTATTATTAATATTATTAAATTATATTATTATTATTAAATCGAGCAACTTTCAAGCCACGCCACGCACGGCTTAAAACAACAATTACTAAATTATTTATTATTAATTTATTTATTCTATTTACATAAGCCACATTTAAAACCGGTTTTGAAGTTTTAAAACCAATATTTTTATTTATTCTAATTTTTCCTAATTTATTATTTTTTTTTTTTTTTGTTTGATTATTTTGCTTATTTTAGTTTTTATTATTTACAACCTATTTTATTATTCGCTTAAAATCTATATATACATATTTGCATATATATAATTTAGTTATTTAATTTTTACTATTACTATTCATATATTAAAAAAAAAAAATGATCAATCATGATGAAATAAATATTTCTGAATTAAAAAATATTGTACATTTGACAAGGGTTTGCAACCTACCTGCGCTTGAAAAAAATAAGGAAAATTTAAATATTATTTACATTAATATACAAAGCCTTCGAAATAAACTCTATAGCTTAGAATCCCTAATTGATTCGTACAATCACAAGATTCACATCATAGTATTAACTGAAATATGGTTACTCGAGACAGAAAATCAATTTTTTAACATTTCAGGATATAATTCGTATTTTTCAAATAGGCAAGAACCTCACGGTGGTGTTGCGATATATATTGATGAATGTGTTAATTCTAATTATGTTTGAAAAGAAGAATTTCATAAAAGTTATTTGTTAGTAGTTAATTTACCAGAACATAATATAAATGTCATTGGCATATATAGATCTCATAAAAATACTATTCTTGATTTTATATGTAAATTAAACTGTGTTACTGCACAATTTAAGAACTCTATTATAATTGGTGATATAAACATAAATTTACTTGATATCAATAATCGGTATGTCTTAGATTACACAAATACGCTTATTAGTAACGGTTTTTTGATTTACAACAAAATATCACCTGAATACGCAACGAGAATTAGTAGTACAACAAGAACTGTTATTGATCACTTCTCTACAGACCTTATAAATTACAAATATAAATTTTTATTTTTGTGAAACGTCCCTATCTGATCACGAAATGTTTCATATCAGTATTGAACTTAAACCAATAACGAAAGATAAAATTTTCAGTAAAAAAGTATTGGATTACGATAAAGTTGCAACCGATAATTTCTGGTTAAATCTTAATTCTTACTCTGAATTTGAAAGCTTTATTTCTGATATGCAAAATTTAATTTTAAAAAATACTAAAACTATTGTAGTCAGAAAAGAAAAAAAGAAAGCACCTTGGATAACACGAGATATCTATATATATAAAAGGGAATGTTTGTTTGTATGTATGTTTGTATGTAGCGAATAGACTCCTAAACTGCCCAGCCGATATTCATGAAAATTTGTATATAGGGGTTTTTGAGTGCGGAAGGAATTCGTGGCCCAAAAATTTTGCTCTAACGGACCGCCAAGTTGGGGCTGTGGTGCAAGTATTTAAACTTCTTTATTCTAAAATGAAAACGGTTTGACCGATTGACTTCAAATTTTGTATACGTGATGCTCTTTGAGAATTGAGTAGACACTATTAACAGTTTTGGAATTTGTTAACCCATGTCGGGCCGACGGGTGGTCAAAAAAAATTTTGGGTCCAAATTTTGTCCGATTTTACGAAATTCTGCTTTGGTTTAAAAGAAAGCCCCAAAAAAAATTTTGTTGAGTTCCATTAACCCATTGCGGCCCAACAGCTTGTTATAGGTTTTTTCAATACTTTACTCTAAATTCGAAATGGTTTGACCGATTGACTTCAAATTTTGTATACGTGATGCTCTTTGAGAATTGAGTAGACACTATTGACAGTTTTGGAATTTGTTAACCCATGTCGGGCCGACGGGTGGTCAAACAAAATTTTGGGTTCAAATTTTGTCTGATTTTACGAAATTTTGCTTTGGCTTAAAAGAAAGCCCCATAAAAAAATTTTGTTGAGTTCCATTAACCCATTGCGGCCCAACAGCTTTTTATAGGTTTTTTCAATATTTTACTCTAAATTCGAAACGGTTTGACCGATTGACTTAAAATTCTGTATACGTGATTCTCCTTGAGAATTGAGTTGACACTATTAACAGTTTTGGAATTTGTTAACCCATGTCGGGCCGACGGGTGGTCAAAAAAAATTTTGGGTACCAATTTTCTCCGATTTTACGAAATTCTGCTTTAGCTTTAAAGAAATCCCCAAAAAAAATTTTGTTGAGTTCCATTAACACATAGCGGCCCAAAAGCTTTTTATAGGTTTTTTCAATACTTTACTCTAAATTCGAAATGGTTTGACCGATTGACTTCAAATTTTGTATACGTGATGCTCCTTGAGAATTGAGTTGACACTATTAACAGTTTTGGAATTTATTAACCCATGTTGGGCCAAAGGGGTATCAAAAAAAATTTTGGGTCCGAATTTTGTCCGATTTTATGAAATTCTGCTTTGCCTAAAAAGAAAACCCACAGAAAAATTATATTGACTTGCATTGACCCATTGGGGCCAACAGCTTTTTATAGGTTTTTTCAATACTTAACTCTAAATTAAAAACGGTTTGACAAAATAATGGTTGGTCAAAATAATTTTGGAATCTAATATTGTCTAAAATTTGCGAAGTACTGCTTTGGCTAAAAAGAAGCTTGAAAAAAATTTTGTTGAGTGATTTGGAAGCAAATTACGTCCAATTTTGCGCAATACTGCTTTGCCCAAAGAGAAAGTGTAGTTCCGTTAACCCAGTGGGGCACAGTGGCTTTTAATAGATTTTTCCGTTACTTAACTCTAAATTAGAAACGATTTGACCTGTTTACCTCAAATTTTATATGTGTGAAGCAACTTGAAAATGGTGTTGAGTCTGTTAACAGTCGGTCTTACGATTTTTCAAAAAAAATTTTTTGGAAGTAAATTACGTCAAAATTTGGAAAGTAGTTCGTACTGCTTTGAATTACAGAAAGTTTCAAAAATTACTAGAATAATCCTATAAAAATCGTTTTAAAAAGATTGCTTTCACACATTTTAAAATTTACATGTGTAAACCGTGTGTAAGTTTTGTGTTAACTTTTTGCAGTAACATCAAATTCAATTAAACCTCCATTGAGAGGAGCAGCAACGCGCACCGGGTATTAGCTAGTATTTAATAAAATTAACATTAGAGACTCTTTTTATAAGTACTCAAAAAAATACAGAGAAAATACTCGTATTTATAATCTCTATAAATCGATGAAAGCCGAGGTAAACAAAATAATCGTACAAGCCAAAAAAAATATTATTCAATTGAAGTACTACACGGTTTTCAAAACGGTAAAAGTCTTTGGAATTTTTATAACAAGGTAATCTATAACACTGATTTACCTAAACAAAACCCCGCTTTTAAAATGCTAATAACTAATAATATGAGTATGAAATAGCTGACAAAATAAATACCCAATGAGTATGAAATAGCTGACAAAATAAATACATATTTTGTTAATGTGACCGACGAATTAAATATCGCCACTAATCCAATTGATTATACATACGTCAATAGAATTCAAAGAGCAATCCACAACAACTTTGCCTTGCATTCCACCAATAGTACTGAAATTGAACAGATTATTGCAAACCTAAAATCTTCCGCAGCTACTGGTTGGGATACTATTTCGACTAAGTTCTTGGAAAGATTTTCTACACAACTTTCACCAATAATAGCCAAATTAATTAATAACTGTTTGCAAATTTCAAAATTTCCACGTTCCCTCAAAATAGCAATAGTTACACCCATTCTTAAAACAGGAAATACAAAAAATCCATCCAATTACCGACCAATATCTGTTTTAACAAGTATTTCTAAAGTTTTTGAATTTGTTATGAAAAATAGACTTAATACTTTTCTCACACATAATAATATACTACATACAGAACAATATGGGTTTGAAAGAAATTCAAACACAACGGCGGCATTAAGCTTAACAAATTTTGTGACAAACAATATTAATAGTGGTAAATATGTTGCTTTAATATCCCTAGATTTTCAAAAGGCCTTTGATTGTGTAGATCATAAAATCCTACTATCGAAGCTTATAAATCTTAACTTCGATCAAAATTCTATAAATCTTTTTCAAACTTACCTGTCTACTAGAATACAGAAAGTCAGAATCGGATCTTCCATCAGTAGCCCGCTAATAATAAAAAAAGGAGTCCCACAGGGTTCTATTCTGGGACCGGAGTTATTCAAAATTTATATAGATGACATCGCTCGTCTAGATCTTATAGGGTCAATCCAATTATATGCTGATGACGCTATATTAAAATATGCGGCTGCTACAGAAAATATTTTAAGAAATTCGATTGAAACTGACCTTTCCAAAATCGAAGAGTGGATAACGCATCATAGGTTACGTTTAAATGTAAAAAAAACCAAAATTTTGCTACTTGGCAACAAAATTTACAACTCTAGGAACTTCTCCTACAACTCTATATCTATTGATAATGTAGAAAATCTCTGTTACTTAGGGCTAATTTTAGATAGGAAAGTTAAATGGATAGATCACATTCATCATATCATACGCAAAATAACGCCATATCTATTCATCTTACGTCGTATTCGAAAATATATTACTCAAAATGCTCTATATTCCATATATTCTTCTTTTATTCAATCTCATATAATTTATCTCAATCCAATTTGGAGTGGTGCAAGCCAACAAATTTTGTACCAGTTAGATATCGTACATAAGAAGGCGATTAAAATAATCCACGGCTATCCGAATATTTTTCCAACAAATAGGCTATACACCGAAAAATATTTAAGTCTCGAGAACATTTGTAAAAGGGAGTTGTATCTTATTGCCTATAAGGTTGTGAATAATAAAATAAAGCACAATTTTATTTTAAATAGAGCAATAAACATACACAATTATAATACGCGAAACAGTTCTAATTTTTATTTGTCCTTATTTAGGACAAATCAACAACAGAATAATTGCTTATTTAAATGTTTAAACGTGTATAATGAGCTTCCAACAGGCTTTAAACAAATTAATTCAATTGGTTTGTTCAAAACAGAAATAAAAAAATATATATTACAATAACATCAAACCCATCTTCTTCTACTTTCTTCTTCTATGGCGCTACAGTCCGTTGTCGAACCTTGGCCTCCTGAATCATCCTCTTCCAGTTCACGCGATCTTGGGCAGCAGTTATCCAATTTTGTTCTTGCAGCATTGATACAGCGTCTGACTCGACTGCATCAACCCATCGATTTCTCGGCTTTCCCACTGGTCTTTTTCTATCTATTTTCCCGTTATAGATAGAAAACCCGAAACCGAAACATCAAACCCATAGATAATGAAAACCAGTATAATGGATATGTAAATATTTAGTTAATATGTATATAGTGAACCGATGTATTTGTTGCTTTGTAGATAAATGATAATGAAATTGAGTGATTGAACTTTAAACAAGTGATGAAAAAAAACCAAGGGTTTTTAAAAAAGCACATTTTCAAAATTATATTGTATTACATACTGAGTTTAACTTTGGAAATATTTACTTGGAAATAGCTACTGCTTACTTATAAAATTTAGTGCTAACATTAAATATTTTTATTTTAAAGTTGTCATAGCCTTTCAATGGGGAAGGTTGCCAAGTTTCTCAAGGATCTAACTTTATCTAACTCCCCCCCCCTTCGTCCCGCTCTATATTTTTAGGTTCTAGGAATTAAATTGTGAATTCCACAAAAATTTGAAATTTTACTTAGAATTATACAATCTAAGCAAAAATAGATAAAACTGAGAGACACTTTCTTCAATTTAAGGAACCGCTTTTAAATTTAAGAAAAACATTTAACATATGTTAAAATATAATATTGGACCTTTAAATTTTGCATATTAATAAAAAAAAAATTTGGCAGGTATTCAAGTTACAGGTGCTTAAAAATAGCAAAATTTAAATTTTCGAGCCCTTATAGCTCCTAAACAGGGGGCTTGACAAAAAAATTTTGTTAACCGACTCCTACTACTATTTGAGGATCTAACTTCTCCCAAAATTTCAAGACCCTAGCTTGAACCGTTCAAAAGATATGTGTGGTCAAAAATTTTGCAAAAATTGAGTTTTGTGTAATGTTAAATTTTAGTACCGTATAGCAACTCTAAACATTTGCCTGGCAAAAATTTATAAAGTATATGAAACCAGCTATCATTTGCCGTTTTCAGATTGAAAATATCTCCAACAGAACTCTTGTTATAACAATTTAAATATAGGGCTTTTTCCAACTTTGGGAGGCTGTAGCCCCGTAACAGGTGGGGCTACAGAAAAAAATTCTTCTACGAAATTATTTTTTTTGCAAAAACTACCCATGGTTAAAATTTCTTTACTCTATTTCAAACGGTGTAAAAGTTTTTGTAAACATACGGACAGACGGACGGACGGACAGACGGACGGACAGAGTGAAGCTATATAGGCACATTTTTACAAAATTTTTTGAAAATGTGCTAAAAATGTGATAATTATGAATTTTGATATTTAATTTCAATTACAAAATTTTTTTTTTTGTTTTTTAAATTGATTGTATCGTCTTGATTTTTGCAATATTCATTAGCTTTTAAGAATTAAACTTATAATAATATACTTTATATACCTGTTATATAGTCAAAGGGTATAATAAATTTGCCATTACGTTTGTGACGCAGAGAAGGAGGGGAGGTAGATATAGACTCAAGTGTATGGATCGGATCAAAATCGAAAAATAAATCGATTTAGCGATGTATGTCCGTCCGTCCGCACGATAACTCAAAAAATAAAGGAGCTAGGATTATGAAATTTTCACAAATTCGCTTTTATGCAAAAACCGGAAGCGCTATTTAAATCCAGCCATTTTGGTCCATGGGTTCGGGTAGCTGCCATACAACTTCTTTTTATATATGAGTATTTCTCTGTACCTATTGCAGCTGCGTGTCTGAAATTTTGCCAAAACTAGTTTAACTTTATGGCCAAAGTATCTGCAAAATTTGGTTGGTCTACTACAGAGGGTCCGAGTAGCTGCCATACAACTCCTTCTTTTATATGAGCTTTACACTATACCTGATGAAGCTGGGTGTCTGAAATTTTGCAAAAAATAGTTTAGTGTAAGCCAAAGTTACTGCAAAGTTTGGTTGGTCTACTGCTGAGGGTTCGAGTAGCTGCCATACAACTCCTTCTTTTATATGAGGATTACACTACAGCAAATGAAGGGGGGTGTCTGAAATTTTGCCAAAAATAGTTTAGTGTAATGGCCAAAGTTACTGCGAAATTTGGTTGGTCTACTGCAAAGGGTTCAAGTAGCTGCCATACAACTCCTTCTTTTATATAAGCATTATTCTACACCTAATAAAGCTGAATATTTTAAATTTTGCCAAAAGTAAATAACCGCATGATATAATGTATATGTTACGGTCACGCGGGTATCCCAGAGTTGACACAGTCTACTCTACCACACTCTTCCTCGTTTTTTTTATAAGATCATATAGCTGCTTTAGCTACGATCATCCAACACAAACAAATTTGAATTATATAATTTATACCTATTTATAATGAATTGAAATAAAGAAAAAAAAAAAAAAAAAAATGGCACTTTAATGATGACAAATCTGTATTACCTTAGGTACAGTAGATGTTTTCTAACTTTATTTTGGTATGATTAGAGTTGAAAACTTTACAGCAGTTTACTCTTTGCAATTGAATATGTGAAACCTATTTTGCTGTACTAATGGGGCGGTCGTAGAAAATGGGTTAAGCTATAGTGTTAAATATATAAACTACACAAGCAAGTTACAACTCTAGCATTGGAAAATTTTGATACTAATTAGAAAAAGATCTTTGATAGCAGTTGCCATACAGATTTTTTAGCAACTATTTTTATATATATTCAATCATTGCAAACATTTAAATTAATACAGTCTTAATAAATCTAAAAACTGAATTAAATAAAAATAATTAAATTTTATGAATCATTTATGATTGCACGCTTTACAGGTATACTTAAGTTAAAAGAACAGACTGTTGTATTCCTGTTTTACCAATAGCAGGATTAATATTCTTATACTATTTCAAACGACCTACTAGGTATTAAATTCTAAAATTAAATTTTCGTCAATTAAATATCATGATTATTTCAATTTATTTAGAATTTCTAAAAAATGTTGTTTTTATTATTTTGATTTTTTGGATAAAGAAACGTTTTATATTATTCAAAAGCAAAGTGAATTGAAAAAACATTTGGAACTTATGCTTTTTCAGATAAAATTGAGTTAATGCATTTGGAAAAGAGAACAGATGTGTAAAATTAATAAAATTAGCATTTTATTATTTACTTCACGATATTATACAAAAACCGAAATGGACGAATCGAAACGGAACATTCATAAAGTTCGTATACCTTTTTAAAAAAAATCTTTTTAACTTTCTGATTTTTGCAAGGTTTGATTTTATCGCTCATGAGCTCTCATACAGTGCTCGGTATATACAATTTATCGAAAAAGAAATAAGAATTTTTTTCTTTGTGACAATTTTTTGGTTTTAGAATTATTATCGCTCGGCGTGTGCGTATGATTTAATTTTTTTTTTAAATCATAATATTTAATCGGCTTATTTTTTCTCATACAAATATAAACATCCTTTTTCTGGGTAAACTATTTGACCAATTTTAATGAAACATCAACCAAAAGAAAGGTTTTTTTTTGTTTTCATAGGACAATGATATTTTTTTTTAAGAATATTGCGTTTTTCAGGTGAAAACCTGTCTTTAATTTATCGTAATTTTGAATTTAACGGTCACGCGGTTAAAAGTTGAGACTTATGACTCTAATATTATTTTCGGTTGTAACTCGCAGCTAAATCTAAATCAAAAGATTATAGGCGCCGACTTATGTATATCATTCTTTTTTTTGTTTAGTTCAAATATTCAATGAACAAGGAGATTTAAATTTTTTTAAAATTTTTTTTTTGTTTTTGTTTTTTCTTTATCTTAAAAAGTGAAAATAAAAATTTGTTCTGTTCGAAATGAAAGCAATACATTTGGTTTATACAGTAGTTTTCATTTATAACGAACCCGATTCAATTTTTATTATAATAAACTTTACACTTTTTGCCAAAGATTATATTTTCATTTATATTTTTACATTGATATTTCTTTTATTTAAAATTATTATATATAATTATGTTGCTTAACGAATAATTAAGTGTTTTTTATTTACTTTTGAATAAAAAAAAAAATCACAATAACGCATCAAAAATACAAAAAAAATTTTCAATAGAAGAAAAAGCACTATACATAGGCTTGAGGCTGACACATCAAATAAAATTCTAGCACATGAATTCGAAGTGCCCATTTTAGAATCAGCACATTCTACAATGTTCAAGTCTTATACTAATTTTTCAAAATTCACAACATTCTTTTAAAATGAGATTCGTTTATTACGACGAATATTTTCCGTCCCATCATGGTCGTTATAACCGAAAAGTACTGTATTTAGTTTTTGTTTGCAATTTATTATAACACAGTTATAAAAAAAAAAATTTTTTGTAAATCGTAAATTGTTGTTGCTTTTTGTTAAGTTTTTTGAACAATAAAAAACCGACTTCTGAAATATATATTACGTTTGAGAGTCGTGATATTAAAATATATAAATATTTGCAAAACAGTTAAAAAAAAAAAAAAAAATTAACCTTTCTTAAAAAAATAATTTGTACGGTGTATAATTTTTGGGACTTTTTAAAAAATTTTGAAATAAATAGTTAGGTACATGTACATGAAGTTACATGCGAGCAATCGAAATATGCGACGTACTGGTACCTCAGATTTAAAAAATGACAAAGCGAAAAATAAAAGTTGAAAATTTAAAATAATATCTTTGTAAAATATTTGTTTATTAATATATATAATATGATATAGGTACCTATAATATGTTTGCAGAAACTAAAAAAAAAAAATAATATTTCTTAAGAAAAATGATTTGTTTCTTATGGATCAGCCAAAATCAGCATGTACGCCATTCAGTTTCTGTCAAAAAATTTTGAAATAATTAGTTATGTAAAAAAATTTACATGAAAGCATACGCGACATACTGTACCTCAGAGTTTTAAAATTTAAAAATATTGACAAAATGTATAAAAATATTATTATTGGTTTTTCTTATATTTCTAACATTATGTTTTAAAAAATAATATTTTTTTAAAATAATTTTTATTAAAAAATATCTTATATTCAAAATACCTATAATATGAAATTAAAAATATTTTTTGTTGGTACTAAATTAAAACATTCAAATAAATATTTTTGATAAATTAAATATTGTACGCGAGTTACGTACACTAACAATACATACTAACCTAATATAAGTTAATATACACTAACCTAATTTATCTTTATAAATATTTTCTGTAAACTTAAAACATAAATTAACGTAAACCTAATGTCAGCATTTTTTAAAAGCAATTGAACTTTAAATTAACAAATATTAACATGTGTCAATATATTTTTCTTAAGAATTAATAAATCAAATATAAATGTAATTGCTGATATTGCACCTTTTAAAACATATATAAACCTTGTAAATCAAATAATAAATCAATTAATAAAGTTCCAAAGTAGAATTCACATCAAAATTGGTTTTTTTTCTTTAAATATAAAGAAAGGAATATTTTTGGCGCAGTCGGTAGGATAGGCAAGAAGTCTTCCTACACGGTTAAAAGTTTAATTTCAACGGATTATTGAAAAAAAAATATAATAATAAATTCGGTTAAAATAATAGTGAATTTTAAATAAAAAAAAAAAAATTATTTCAACGGTTAATTGAAATTTTTTGTTGTTTTCGATAAAATTATTCCGAAGGATAATCGGAAATTAATAAAATATCAACGGATAATTGATATTTGACAATTTAATCAAAACTATTAAAATTCATAAAATAATATAGTGACTTATAAACAATAAACATTATAGTGAATCAGTTTAATTGAACCAGTGTAGTGTAAAACAAATTACAACAGAGGACTCCAGAATTTTAATTCCTGATTGCCTATCCCGAACGATGTGTATACTGCTTTGTTTAATGTAAGTAATATTTTATTCTATTATTATTCATGATTAGAAAACGTCCAACCCCCTATCCTTTAGTAAATAAATTAACAAATAGATTACGTTTGAATTATTTTACAAATAAAAATAATATTACCGAAGTTAGTGAAAATAATAGTCAATCAGATCTTATAAACGCACCTAGTGTAAGTTATATACCTAGTACAAGTGAAAATTTTAAATCACCTGAACATAACTGTGCAATAAGTAACCCATTTGATAATTCTTTTAATTCTCTCGAAACTTCTTCTGACATAACTGTTATCGAAATGACTTCCCAAAATAACAATGTTACTACAAATGATATTTACAATTCTTTACGAATTCCCGATGCTATAAAAGACTTACCAAAATTTGACGGAAACCCACGTTTATTATTCGACTTCTTAGAAAATGTAGATGAAATCCTCACCTTAATTTCCGTAGTAAGTGGAACAAGTTACGGACAATTATTAGTGAGAGCAATAAGAAACAAAATAATCGGACCAGCTAATGAAGTTCTGAATATGTACGGAACACCGTTAAACTGGGATAAAATAAAAGAAAACCTAATTTTACATTATTCTGAGAAAAGAAACGAGACTTCACTCATTAAAGACTTGCACAGACTAAGACAAAACAATTCAACGGTCGAAAAATTCTATAGCGAAATAATTGAATTATTAGCTAATATGCACAATCATATTAACATCCATGAAAACGATCGAAACGTCATAAGAGCAAAAAAGTCTCTGTATGAGGAAATGACCCTCAATACATTTTTAACAGGTCTCAGAGAACCTCTTGGAGCAACAATACGTGCTATGCGTCCAACTAGCTTAGCAGAAGCATTTTCATTCTGTATTAAAGAACAGAATATTTTCTATTCAAAATCATTTAATAATTCAAATCAAATTAATAGACAGATTCCACAACAAAATCCAAGACCTAATAATACCAATAATAACAATAAAAATGTTTCAAATAAACCAAATATTCCAACAAGATATCCTCAACCAGCATTTAATCAATTTAGACCCAACAATAATAATTTTCAACCAAACTATTCTTACCCAATAAAAAATAATAACAATTATAATTTCCAACAAAATTCTTATCCACCTAGAAACAATAATTTCCAACAAAGTTTCCAAAATAGACCATTCCCAAATAAAGTAGAACCGATGGATACAGTCACATCGGGACATTTTAGAAATCAAACAAATCAAAATAACAATAGCGGTAATAATTTCTTTAAACAAACCGGACCCCCGAGATTTACAAGCAAAGAACTTTTCCACATTTCAGAAAATCAAGATGAATGTGAACAAACTTATAATGAAAACAATAATAATTTTAATGATTCTTACGAATTAAATAACTATAATGACCCTTATGAACCATACGAAAACTCCTGTCAAACCTATCAAAATATGGATCACTATTACAATTCAAATATCGAAAACGAAGAAAGAGAAATTGAATATAACCAAAATTTTCAAACAACAGCCTCAAAAATCCAATCGGATACCTAGACGTGAATAAACATGGATTCATTCTCCCCTATATCAATATTTCTTCCCCTTTTGGTAGACCACTAAAGATTTTAATTGATACAGGCTCATCTTCTTCATTTTTAAATCCAGAATATATTCATCCAAACAATTTAAAAACCCGTGAACCAATAACCATTTCTACTATTTTAAGCAAACACAGAATAAACAAAGAGGCTTATCTCCCCATTTTTATTGAATTCCAACAACAAGGTTATTTAAGATTTTTAGCCTTTAAATTCCATGGTTATTTTGATGGATTACTTGGATTAGATTCATTAACCTCGCTTAACGCAAAAGTTGACCTATCTAATAAAACTTTAATTACAAAAAACTCAATTATACCTCTTAAATTCAAACCTAATTTCATGTCTGAAAAATACAATATACCAGCGAACTCAAAAACTATAGTTAAACTACCAGTAGATATACAAAAAGGTAATATATATATAAACGATTTAGAAATAGAACCAAATTTATACATTCCAGAAGGAATCTATAATTCTAAAAACTGGTTTAGCATATTCGAAGTTATTAATAAATCCAATAATGACAAAACATTATTTGTTGAACAGCCAATAAAAGTAGAACAAACACAACCGAACGACTTTATAGAAATAAATAATTTTAACATATCATATGATAATAACAAACCACCTGATATAACAAAAACCCTTCGAATAAGTCATCTCAATACAGAAGAAAAAAGTGCTCTTATTAAAATTTGTAAAGAATACGAAAACATCTTTTATAAAGGAGACGAGAAATTAACTTTTACGAACGAAATAAAACACCATATTAAGACAACTGATGACGTACCTATTTACACCAAGACATATAGATACCCTTATGTACACAAAGAAGAAATACGTCGACAAATAACGGACATGTTAGAACAAGGAATCATAAGACCGAGTTACTCCCCTTGGAGCGCCCCAGTCTGGATGGTTCCGAAAAAACAAGACGCAAGTGGTAAGCAGAAGTGGCGGCTTGTGATTGATTATCGCAAGTTAAATGAGAAAACAATAAGTGACAAGTACCCCTTGCCGAATATAACAGAAATACTAGACAAACTTGGAAAATGCATGTACTTTACGACTCTTGATTTAGCAAGTGGATTCCACCAAATTGAGATGGACCAAAGTGACATTAAAAAAACGGCCTTCACGGTAGAAGGAGGGCATTATGAATTCGCACGGATGCACTTCGGTTTAAAGAACGCACTGTCGACATTTCAACGAGTTATGGACAACGTACTAAAAGATCTCCAAGGAACAGTATGCCTTGTATATTTAGACGACATAATTGTGTTTTCTACAAGTCTTCAAGAACATACTGAAAGTCTTAAAAAAGTATTCCAAAAACTTAAAGACGCAAATTTCAAAATTCAGCCAGACAAATCAGAATTTCTTCACAAAGAAATTGCATTTTTAGGTCATCTTGTTACCACCGAAGGTGTAAAGCCTAATCCTATTAAAACACAGGCAATAAGAGAGTTTCCATTGCCTAAGACAAGAAAAGAAATAAAATCATTTTTAGGACTTTTAGGTTATTATCGCAAGTTCATTAAAGACTTTGCTAAATTAACCAAACCACTAACTATGTGTTTAAAGAAAGACGTTGAAATTAATATGAGTAAAAATTATATTCAAGCTTTTGAAATGTGCAAAAATTTATTAACCAATGACCCGATCCTCCAATATCCAGATTTTAACCAACCATTCATTCTCACCACAGACGCGAGTAATTACGCCCTAGGAGCCGTACTTTCGCAAGGATCAATCGGTAGTGACAAACCCATTTGTTATGCTAGCCGAACCCTTACTGACTCTGAAATCAATTACTCAACCATCGAAAAAGAATTGCTAGCCATTGTATGGGCTACAAAATACTTTAGACCATACCTATTCGGTAGAAAATTTAAAATCGTGACCGACCACAAACCTCTAACGTGGATTATGAGTCTTAAGGACCCAAATTCTAAACTTGTAAGATGGCGTTTAAAACTAGAAGAGTATGATTACGAAATAGTTTATAAAAAGGGAACTAAAAATTGTAATGCCGATGCCTTAAGCAGAATAAAACTTAATGCTAATATTGATCTAAATTTAACAGAACCTATTTGTAATACCGACCAAGCAACTATACATTCCGCAGAAGAAAATATGAGTGATGGAATAGAAATTTCCGAAAGACCACTAAATGAATTTTCCCTACAACTTATTTTAGAAAATTCAACAGAAACAGATGTTAAATTAGAAATGCCGTTTAAGAACAAACAAAGACGAACTATAAAAAATACCAATTTTTCCGAAACCTATATAATAGAAATTTTCAAAAAATTTATTTCGCCAAACCGCTTAAACGCTATTTTTACCAAAAACGATGATATCTTTAAACTTATACAAAAAGTTTACTCCGAATTCTTTTCTCAGTCAAAAATTTTTAAACTCATTCGTTGCACGGAACTACTAACCGATATTATAGATAATGACAAACAAGATGAAGTAATAAATATCTATCATAACCGGAATCATAGAGGTATCAATGAAACTTTCGCACATTTGAAAAGAGAGTTTTACTTTCCTTTTATGAAACAAAAAATAAATAAAATCATAAATAATTGCAACACTTGCCAAACATTGAAATATAATAGATCTCCACCAAAACCCAAATTTATGACCCCCGAAATTCCCAGTAAACCTTTAGATATAATTCACATAGACATTTATTCAATTAATAATGAACAAATACTTACAATAATAGATAAGTTTTCAAAATTTGCATCCGCATATACGCTAATAGCAAGAAATAGTCTCACAATAGTGAAACATCTAAAACATTATTTTAGCCTCCACGGCATACCAAAGAAATTAGTTGCAGATCAAGGTACTGAATTTACTTCCTCATTATTCAAAGATTTTTGTAATCAATATGAAATAGAAGTTCATATTACCTCATTTCAACAAAGTACTAGTAATTCTCCAGTCGAAAGACTTCATTCTACCTTAACGGAAATCTATAGAATAATATATAACACAAACAAAAACAAAGATCACGAAGAAATTTTAAACGAGACTATAATAACATACAATAACGCAATCCACTCATCCACTAAACTTACACCATACGAAATTTTTTATGGTCGTCCATATAAATTCAATAATGTACAACATAATAGTGCACATGAATATCTCGAAAATTTAAATGAATTTAAAACTCAAACTTATCCAAAAATTAAAAATCAGTTAGAAAATATAGCTTCAAAAAATATCGAAAAACTTAATCAAAATAGAGAAGAACCCGAACAACTCGAAGAAGGTACAGTTATATTTAGAAAAGAATGTAGAAGGAACAAATTAACTCCTAGATTTAGAAAAAGTAAAGTTAAGGAAAATAAAAATATTACCCTAATTACAAATAAAAATCAAAAACTTCATAAATCCAAAATTAAAAAGAAACAAAAAAAAATTTTTTCAGGTATATCCAACTAATCGTTGGCGTAAAATTAGAAGTTTACGACTTGACGAACCACAACGGGATACTTCCTATGAAACTTGGACAATCAAAATTAATTAAAACTTATATCAACTTTTTACATATTATCAACTCCAACAATATGAGGAAAATATAATTAATTTAGAAAATTCTCTTGAAACCCTCCGCGAACTTGCTTACGAGTACAACTCTTATAACACTACAAAATTAAAATTAAATGATGTAAGCCATAAATTACAGATATTAAGACCAAGCTTTAGAAAGAAACGAGGAATTATAAACGGACTAGGAACAATAATAAAAACGATAACAGGGAACATGGACGCAAATGACGCAATCCAGATAAATTCTCAAATTGAAACTATACTAACTAACGAAAACTTAATAAAAAATGAAATCAATAATAATATTCAAATTAACAATAAAATGATAGAACGATTTGACAATATAACTAACTTTATAAATACCCAACAAATTTCCATTACTAATTATATAAAAGATTTTCAAGATAGACTTGCTAACAGAATTAGGAAAGATGATTTAAAATTTACGTATATTCAATACTTAAATCAAATAAATTATAATATAGATATATTAAACAACCATTTAACTGATATTAGTGAAGCTATTATTCTCGCTAAACTCAATATTATTTCAAAACAAATTTTAAGTCCAAACGAAATACTTAAAATACAAAGTATTTTCGAAAACCAAAACATTTTAACTAAATCAAGTGAACATATTTATGAATTACTAAGTCTACAAGCTTATTACAATGATTCAAATATAATCTTTAATATTCAAATACCCATAGTTTCTAATACAACATACTCCTTATTCCACTTAATCCCACTACCTATTAACCAAACTAAAACTATTTATACTAAACCATTTATAATCATGAGCAATAGTAGTATTCAATATTTCGAACATAAATGTCCAAAAATCGAAGGTATTTATTACTGTAAAAACAAAGCACATCAAGAAACAATATCTGAATCAAGATGTATTGGCAATCTTCTAAGACATAAAGAAGCTGAATGCGAATTATACTACAGAGAATCCGAAATAGAAATTTTTCAACCAGAACCAAATTATATCATCATATTTAACTTACCAAAAACCACCATGTTCACTACTTGCGGTTCAAAACAACAACAAATCGAAGGAACCAAACTGATTCACTTCGAAAACTGTGAGATAAAAATTAACGATGTCACATATTATACAGTTTCCAATATACAATGGGACGAAATCAACATTTATCCTACTAATTTCAAAAATATTAATATCACAGTCTTAAACAATAACAGTTTACTTAACAAACTTGAAAATTATCAATTCACTAAAAGAAATCCAATTCAACTTTTACATCAGTCACAACAAGCAACACCTACAAACATAATAATAATAATTACGTTAACAGCTTTCATCATTCTAATTACATTAATTACAATTTCATTTCATCTTATAATCTACAAGAAACGCAACACAACAGTTTACCTTCCAAATCAAGATATTCCAAATATGAGCATCGAACAACCACGTTTCATCTGGTCATTGCCCAGTCTTAAGGAGGGAGGAGTTACGTACACTAACAATACATACTAACCTAATATAAGTTAATATACACTAACCTAATTTATCTTTATAAATATTTTCTGTAAACTTAAAACATAAATTAACGTAAACCTAATGTCAGCATTTTTTAAAAGCAATTGAACTTTAAATTAACAAATATTAACATGTGTCAATATATTTTTCTTAAGAATTAATAAATCAAATATAAATGTAATTGCTGATATTGCACCTTTTAAAACATATATAAACCTTGTAAATCAAATAATAAATCAATTAATAAAGTTCCAAAGTAGAATTCACATCAAAATTGGTTTTTTTTCTTTAAATATAAAGAAAGGAATATTTTTCGCGCGTATTGATTTAGCGATAATGGATATGCAGACAGACGTATTGACGTACTGCCGTATAAAAATTGTACGTCGTATAATTTGATTTCATTCTAATAATTGAAAAGTTTATTTCACACTTTCAACATCGAATAATGTTTTTTTATAATAAAAAACCTATTTTTAGTTTTACTTTGACAAAACGAACGAATTTTATTTCAGGAGTACATAATTGTCAGATTAATCGTCATATATATTTGACATTTTAAAACTACCTGTCATTTGAGAAGTTAATTATATTTAATAGTATTTAAATATTAATAAAGTGAAAAAATTAAGATTTATTGCTGATATAAATATAAAGAATATTTTTTAAAATGGAAGGGGGTAAGCGCTTATTGGTTATCAAATAAAAAATATGATTTAAGATAACCTATTCAAGAGAATTTTAATTAAAGCCATCTACCGGAAATTATTTATCTACTCTGTCTTATAGGTACTTTTTTACAAGGACTGGAGTAGCTGGCAATAGTTGAGAGTAGAAAAGAGTTTACTCCTCATAAAGAAATGAAAGCAATAATATTTATTTGTTTTAAGAAACTTATGAGTCATGGCTCATGACCATGTATAGAAATATATTTTTGTCAATAAAAAACTTAGGAAATATTAAACAAATAAACTAGACAAAAAGGTATTAAATAAACTAAGGAATTCAGAATCATTTTTCGCATGTTTCCGGAACTTTAAATAGGCATACATTTGTAGTAAAAATTTACCTATGTAGCTATTAAATAAATAGAAAAAGGGTAGGAAAAATTTATTCTTTGATTTATTGAAAAACTTTTTTTTTTGCTATAAATCTTAAGATTGAGATTTAAAAAAAGGCTTCGGTCAACTTAACTATTATTTGTACTTCTGGCAGCTTCAATATAATATAATACGAAATACTACACTTATGAATTATGATATGTTAAATTTTGTTGTACATATTATGTATTCATAGAGTTTTGTAATTAGGATACAGAATACGTACAACATAGTTCATATCGTACTAAAATGTTTAGAAAAAAGACTTCTTGACTTCAATAAATAAATGTATATGTTAAGAAATATGTATTTATTAGAATAATATTTATATGTATTTAGAATTTTAATTTAATTTAACTGTGAGCTATAGAAATAAAACTCACAAATCGGTACTTAACAACGTTTTAATAATTTAGAAAAATTATAAATTTTTTTTAAGCAAATTTCAAGCGCAAGAATTGTTGACAACACTGTTGGCATAATTTTTATTATGTATAGTCTAACATAATTTACACAAAACGAATTTTATATGTTAACATTTTATATGTTAAAAGCAAAAATAGCTCGAATTTCGAGCACAGGGCGATACTAGTATAGATTATAATTTCTTAAAAAAAATTTAGTAATATTATTATATTTAGTACTAATTAAATTGCTTTTTATACCCGTGCATACATATATGACATCGGGTATATTAGATTTGCTCCTCCGTTTGTAACGCATCGATCTAGACGAGCTAGATATAGTGTCAAGGGTACGTATCGGCTCAGAATCGAAAAATTAGTCGATCTAGCTATGTGTGTCTGTCCGTCCGTCTGTGTGTCAGCACGATAACTCAAAAACTAAAAGAGCTACAGTTTTGAAATTTTCACAAAATATTTTTCAATCAATTTCTAGGTTCCCTATTTTTATACCCTACACCTATAGAATAGGTAAAGGGGTATATTAACTTTGGTATGGTGTTTGTAACCACCTAAAGGAAGCGAGCTAGATATGGAAAAGTATATATATTTGTGATCAGCGTGACCGCCTTAGTCGATATAGCCATGTCCGTCCGTCCGTCCGTCCGTCCGTAGGCACGATAACTCAAAAAATAATGGAGCTATCTTGATGAAATTTTAACTGTAGGTTACTAGGACTGAAAGTACGGCGGGGATTGCATATGGGCGAAATTGGCCCATGGGTTCGGATTCTGGACCTTTTAATCGGTTTCAGGGCTAACGAACAAATATAAAAAATCACGATAACTCAACAACTAATGACGCTATCTTCATCAAATTTGTGCTGTAGGTTACTAGTAATGAAACTACTTCGGGAATTGCGTAAGGTTGGGATTGGACCATGGGTTCGGAACCTAGAACTTTTTGATCGAATTTAGGCCAAACGAGCATAATTCCGAAACCAATGAAGATAGAACCTCCAAATTTAGTATCAGGGTGTCCCTTCCTATTTCCTAAGTGTCTTGTAAATTTGGGTCCCATTGGAGTAGTGGGTCGGGGACCAGCCACACATTTCCGAAGACCTTAAAGCATATCTTTAAAATTAATAAAGATAACAACTTGAAAAAATGTAGAAGCTTCCAATTTGCCACAAGGGTGTTCTTTACTATCTCTTTCGTGTTCCCTTAATTTGGGATCAATTGGAGTGGTGGTTCTGCACCCCTCTCAGACCTCCCAAGTTTTAAAGGCTTATAATCGAAATTACTAAAAATAGTTACTTAAAATTAGGATAGACCGTTCAAATTGTGTACAAGGGTTAACTAGTACTATAAGTACAGCGCGGACTATATAAGGGCGAAATCAGCCCAACGGTTCGGATTCCGGACCTTTTAATCGATGTCAGGGCTAAGGAACATATATAAAAAATCACTATAACTCAACAACTAATGAGGCTATCTTCATGAAATTTGTGCTGTAGGTTATTGGCAGCGAAATTACGGCGGTGATTACGTACGGTGAGGATTGGACAATGGGTTTGGAACTTAGAACTTTTTGATCGAATTTAGGCCAAACGAGCATAATTCCGAAACCAATGAAGATAGAACCTCCAAATTTGGTATCAGGGTGTCCCTTCCTATTTCGTAAGTGTCTTTGAAATTTGGGCCCCGTTGGAGTAGTGGATCGGGGACCAGCCACTCAGTTCTTAGGCCCTTAAAGCATATTTTCGAAATTAATAAAGATAGTAACTTGAAACAAATGAAGAAGCTTCTAATTTGCCACAAGGGTGTTCTTTACTATTTCTTGCGTGCCCCCCTAATTTGGGATCAATTGGAGTGGTGGTTCAGAACCTCTCTTAGACCCCCCAATGTGTAAAAGCTTATCATCGAAATTAATAAAACTAGTAACTTAAAATTAAGATAGAGCGTTCCAATTGTGTACAAGGGTTAACAGTATTGAAAGTATGACGGGACTGCATATGGGCGAAATCGTACCATAATTTCGGGTCCTGGAACCCTTGAAAAGTTCAAGGACTAACAAAGATATATCTTACAAACACCATAACTCAAAAAATAATGCCGGTATTTTGATGAAATTTAACAGTAGGTTACTAGTAATGAAAGTACCATGGGAATTGGTTGTGGTCGAGTTTAATTTCGAAGCCAAAGAATATATTTCCTATGTCCTATGTGTCTCCGAAATCTAGACTTAATTGTAGTGGTTCAGCTATGTTCAAAGGTACTTGATGCATTTATGTAAAATTTATTTTTATATTTAAATGAATTATATGAAAAGGTGTAAATTTTTAATTGTATTTTAGAAATACATTTATTGCATATTTTGCGTTTATAAGCTTTTCTATTAGGTATATAAACTAACCATTTAAAATAATTGCAATTTTTAAAAATTTGGATTATTAAATATATTATGCTTTGATATCTTTTTATCACAAAATTTAATAATTAGAATTTTTTCATTTTGTAATTGAATTGGAATAAATATATTTTCATTTATTTCAAGTTTGTTTGTTATTTAATATTTTTAAATAGATAAATTAGTAAGAATTTGTAGTATTTTTTAATAGATAGGGTAATTAGAAAATGTTTTTAGTATTATACAGTTAATTTGGTTAGCTATGTCTTACGATCAAATTAATAACAGCTTCTATGGTGTTAAAATGACTTATGGATATGTCCTTAAATTTGAACCAAATAGGTGTAGGGTATTTCTAAGTCGGTTGCACCGACTGACTGTTTCTTTATTTTTGGTTAAGATCGGACCAAAACTTCGGGTAGCTCTCGAACAACTAACTTTTTCAACTCCAACATGTTCATACAAAAATTTTAAATTTTGCTTGCATCTTGAAATTATATGAATTTTGTTTTTTTGTTTTTTTTGTTTTTTGTTACAAAAAGTAGATAACGATTTCGAGTTAGAATTTCATATGATTTAAATGATGCGTAGTTTATTTAAGATAAGCAAAAAAGAAGACAAAGATTTTTTTTAAGTAAATGGCTTATTGATATTGATAGATTGATAGATTATGAATATGATGATTATTATATGAATATGATCATATGAAGTTGATTTTGCTTAAGTTTAATATATTGGTGAATTAAAAATTAATTATAAGAGATAGAATTGAAAAATTAGAGCAAGAGTTTTGAAAATCACACAAAACATTTTTTGGACATTTTTGAGGTTCCCTATTTTTTTTGTTTAAGACCAGATCAAGGTTTTGGGGAGCTGCCACACAACTTCTTTGCACCAATATGAATTTCTTAGAAACCGATTATACTACGAGGATGAAAATTACACACTGTTAGTTATATAATGGATCGAGCACTTATATGAAGTTTCAAAATGTTACGGCCCCATTTTCGGGGGGCTGCTATACAACTTCTTTGCACCAATATGAATTTCTTGGAAACTGATAATACAACGAGGATAAAAATTACACACTGTTAGTTATATAATGAATCGAGCACTTATATGAAGTTTCAAAATGTTACGGACCCGTTTTCGGGCAGCTGCCATACAAAGTAATCAATTCGATAACTGTGAATCTAATGAAGCTACGAAGTTAAAATCAAAACTGGGCAGGTAAAGTAATAGGACAACTTAGTTGGCAAAGTTGGACATCACTCGGACCAACTTTTAGGGTGGGCTATTTTTTTTTTTTTTATGGGATAATAAGTTAATCAAAAATTATGGGATACCTAATAAGTTAAATATTTTTTAAACTATTTTACTTTCTTATATTTTTTTTGTAATATTTATAATAGCATAGGGGAAATAAATAACGGTTAGTGGGTATGCACGGGTATCTAAAAGTTGACAAGGGCAACTATATTCTTCCTCGTTTTTATATTGGTTTTACTGGTTTTTCAATTTGCAATCAATTCCTTTGTAAGTATGTTATGCGTTTTACATCGTATGCAAAGAAACTTTTAATATTTAATTTCAAATAATAAGGATGCGAAAAAGATAAAGTTCTTTTTTTCTACCTAATTAGTTATCTTTGGCTATAATTAATTAGGTCCATTTCATATATTGGTAGATGATATAATTCTGATATTTTAAATTATTTCAAAATTATTTTCGAATATTGTACCTAGTATAAACCAATTCTAAAAAACAAATTCTGCTATCTTCCAAAACTATGGTCTGTAAAAGCTAAAGGAAAAAATTTAAACATTTTATTTTAAAATGAAATAAGTAGCTACTCGAATTTAATTTTTATGTTTCGTTTAATCATTTAACTTTTTTTTCCTATTTTTAATATTTTAATAATTGAAATTTTGCTAATTTTAAACACCTATAACTTGAATACCTGTCCAAATTTTTTAGTAATATACAAAATTTAAATCTACATCATTACATTTCAACATATCTTAAACGTTTTTCTTAAAATTAAAATGGGTTCGTTAAATTAAAGATAGCGTCTCATAGTTTTAACCATTTTTGCTTAGATAATTAAATTTTAAGTAAAATTCAAAATTGTAGTGGAATTCACAATTCAATTCCTAGAACCTAAAAAAATGGAAAGGTGGGGGTAGATGGGGAGGTAGGCAGCCTCGAAAACCTTCATAAGTTTGCTTATAAAAATTTGAGAAGCTTCCCCATTGAGAGCTATTAGGACTAAAGAATTAAAAGTTTCATGTTTTTATAAATCAGTAACTTATTCACCAGTGTACATAATTTCAAAATTAAATGTTTACATTGAAGCTCCAACATTATATTTCAGACTTGTTAACAAGTTTTCTTGAGTGCATTAAATTATATTCTAAGTATTGATTTCACTATTAAGTATTATTCATAATTATTAATAAATTGATGAAATAACTAAATTATAATACTCGTATTATAATTTATTTTTTATGTATATTTTTATAAAAATAAATCATAAAATACTCAGTAAGAACCCCTATGTAATTTTGAAAATGTGCTTTTTTAAAAACTCTTGATTTTTGTCATCACTTGTTATTTATTTGTCTCTAATTTCAACCAAATCCTAAACAAAAGTTTATATTTTAAATGCCTATGAGCTTGCTATGTGTTCGTAGGTATAATACTTTTAAATAATATCATAATATATCATATTATGTTATGTTGTTGTATAATACACTAAACTATAAACACATACATTCATCATAAAAATTTACGACAATAAAAAATATAAAAAGCATTATCTATATATCAGAGCTGTATAAATTTATAATTTAGGTATACTCATTTTCAATGAGCATTGCTTTAAAATAATTTGCTCTATTTTACTTATGTATATTACTTCATAAAATATTATTGCTTCTGCTCTCGTGAACTTTTACTTAAATTTAAATGTTAAGCTCTAAAAGAGTGAGTATACTAACATTTTTATACCCGTATGACTATATAGTCAAAGGGTATAATAAATTTGCCATTACGTTTGTGACGCAGAGAAGGAGGGGGCTAGATATAGACTCAAGTGTATGGATCGGATCAGAATCGAAAAATAAATCGATTTAGCTATATATGTCCGTCAATCCGTCCGCACGATAACTCAAAAACTAAAACAGCTAGGATCTTGAAATTTTCGCAAATGTGTTTTTTTGCAATAGCCGTCATCGCTATTTAAATCCAGCCATTTTGGTCCATGGGTTCGGGTAGCTGCCACACAACTTTTTTTTTTATATGAGCATTACTCTCCACCTAATGAAGCTGGGTGTCTGAAATTTTGCTAAAAATAGTTTAGTTTTATGGCGAAAGTTTCTGCAAAATTTGGTTGGTCTACTGCAGACGGTTCGACTAGCTGCTATACAACTCCTTCTTTTATACGAGCATTCCTACGCCTAATAAAGATGTATCACAAATAAATAATATACAGATGTCTCAATTCGTAAAAAAAATGACCCCAAGTAATTTTAGCACATAGATGTCGCTACTATGACCGTTTGGAACTAAAAATTAGATCTATGGTGAAATAAGAAATTGATTAAAAAAATCCAAAATATACCATGCACAAAAAAAAATCTTCTGTGGTAAAAAATTTTACTCACCACTCACTCCATTAGAAATTAAGCGTTGTTATTGTTTTCGAGTCGATCACATTTTTATCTATGTGGTAGTTCTACTGAACTTATATAATGTAACATAAATAAATAGAATATCGCTGTGTACTTAGATTAGATTATAATAATTATATATGGATATGTGGTATAATATTATTATATGAATTATAATATACATACATACAAATATATTAATTGTGTATTCATTTATTATAATATATAAGAATAAAATAATAGAAGTTGAAAATTCAAATTCAAAAGTTGAAGGAAATTTTTTTTAAAGGTAAGTAATTTTTTAAGTATATTTTTTTACTACATTATATTATAAGAAGTATATAATTTTAATAATTTTTTATTTTTTATCAGCAATAATTTAAAATGGCTTGGCAAAAACGAATTTGCCATATTTTGAGTTGCAAAGCGGACTCAAAAACATTTCCTGACCGGCAATTTTTTAAGTTCCCTAAAGAAAATTCAAGGATGTATAGGGAATGGAAGGCTGCAGTAGGAGAATTTAACATGAGAAGAGTTAAAAAATCTCTTATATGCAGCAAACATTTTCAAAGTAGTGATATAGGTACGCTATTATTTTTAAATTTTTTAAATTAATTATTAAAGTAGGTAGCATCTGTAGTATTTACGAATGTAGTATTTCGTTTTTCTTACCTAAATATGTACACAAATTATCATAAAAGTAACTATATTCATGGAATATTGATGTATAATTAAATATTTAGCCAGTTTTTTTAATTTAGTAAAAATTAGTTTTTCACGGTTATCATATTTTGGCGAACATTATATAATTAATATATATAATTTGGCGAAAATTATATAAATATATTAGTCAACTATGATTCTAACTTCTTTTTGTTTTGGTTTTTGTTCATATTATATTAGTCGCTGTATGTAAAAATATTCTCGATTGCATTGTATTGTAATAGGAAAAGATTTATGGAAGAGTTTATTTTTTTCTTTCCTAGTATTTTACTTGCATATTCTTCTTATCTCTGAATATTTTTTCAAATTATGTAAAAAAATTTTATATAATTAATCCTGTTAAGTTTCCTTTTTAATTGAATTTTTTTTTCTACATGAATATGTACTCTATGTATATAATTACTGTATGATACGAAATTTAATTCTTTTAAATTAATATTAAATTTATTAAAATGCAGGTATACGACGTTTAAAAAAAACTGCTGTGCCAAAATTTGCGCTAGAGAAATATGAAAATTCATATTTCGAAAATGATGATGCCCTTAATGTTAATCATTTTGATCGAACTTATGCACGAGTTAACTATTTAAAGCCGACACTTCTGAATGATTTGGACGAAAGTGTTGATATTGAAGAATTAAATAGAGCTGCAAGAGTTGTAGATTCAAATAAATTCCAAAATGAATTTTTAAAGTGTGAAAATTGCTGCAAACAACAGCACTTTTACATTAATTCATTAAGAAAATTGAAAAAAGAAAAGAAAGTTTTGACAACAAAGTTGAATAACTTTAAAAAAACGAAAAAGGTGCATTTAAGAAAAATTAGTAGATTGAAGCAGATCAATCAAAATTTAGAAAAAGAAAACCGTTTTCCGTTAGAAAATTTAATTGACCGATTACCCGTAAGTAAAAATTCTAAAATATTTTCTAAATTAATTCTTTCTGACAAAAATAAAAATTTCATGGAGGACGAAAAATGGATTTCTCAAGTTATCTTTTTTCGTTCTTCAGCAGGTTACAACTTTTTAAGGGATCAGCTTGGTTTTCATTTACCACATCCCTCTTCTTTGCACAGATGGATAAAAATCAAAAGTTTGTTACCTGGAATGGACATTAATGTCTATCAGGAATTAAAGAATTACGTTAATTCAAATTTAAATGAAATTGAAAAGGAAGTAGTTCTTATTTTCGACGAAATGAGTATACAAATGAATTTATCATATAATAAACATAAGGATATAATAGAGGGTTTTGTAGACTACGGGAAAAATACAAGATTAAATGAATGTGCAAAGTCGGTTTGTGTATTCATGGTTAGGAGTATTTGTGGGAAATTTAAGCAACCATTATACTATGTTGCTTGTCCAGGTAGTATACCAAAATGTCAACTCGAGTTAGAGTTATATAAATGTCTGGAGATTTGCAAAAATCTTCAATTAAATGTCAGAGCTATTTGTTGCGACCAAGGTCCAACTAACCGTAGTCTTTTTGCTAGTTTGAATATTTCACAAAATAATTCCAGTTTCTTATATAAAGACCAAAAAATTTATTTTATGTACGACATTCCTCATCTTTTTAAGAGTGTTAGAACCAATTTAAATAAACATAATTTATTTACTAGTGATGGGGAAATAAGCTGGAAAGTTGTTGAGTATCTATACAACTTAGAAAAAACAAATACTACCAAAATGTGCCCTAAATTAACTAATGCACATATTAATCCTACAAATTTTCAAAAAATGAGTGTCAAACTAGCTACACAAGTTTTAAGCAGAAGTGTTGCTTGTGGAATCGAAGCTCTTATAGCATTAAATAAATTTCCACTTAATATCAAAAAGTTTGCAAAACCAACAGCGGAATTCATTAAAAAGATGAATAAACTTTTTGATGTGTTGAATGGGAACCCACCACTTCAGCGAAATGAATATAATTTTAGTTTTCTTAGAGAAATGAGAGAATATATTTTAAATATTAAACCAATGGGTCCTGCAAGAGAACCTTTTTGTTTTAAAGGTCTGGTAATCACAATTGACAGCGTTCTCAAACTAACTGCAACATTATTTTCGTCTAATGACAATATTTTTTATATTTATGCCAATAAGTTGAACCAAGATCCACTCGAAAATTTATTTGGTAAGTTGAGGGCTAGAAATGTTAATAAAAACAATCCGAGTGTTGCCGAGTTTAGCTCCTCATTTGCCAAAATAATTTCTTTAAACATTCTGTTTAAATCAAAATTTTCAAATTGTGAGGAAGACGATTGTGATTTCCTTCGCCTAGATTGGGATATAGTTTTGCAAAATACTGAAGAAACTTCTTTCAATTTATCCAATGGGAATGAACTATCTGAACAAAGCGATGATATTCAAATTGACGACATTGAAAATAATATGAACGTAGGTAATAACACAATAGCAGTAGAGGTACCTAATATAACCGATGTTGCAACAAGGTACTTTGCGGGGTACTGCATTTTCAAAATGTTCAAAAAAATAGGTAAAAATTGTGAAAATTGTTCTAACGAAATGTTAAAAAACAAAAATAATTATAATTTAACAGAAATTCTTATAAAATTAAAAGAATATGAAACTTCAACCAATTATCCAATTTTATCATGGCCTTCAGAAAAGTTCTTTCAAATATGCCGCTTGCACGTAAGTGTCTTTTCTCAATATTTTCAAAAAACACCCTTCGTACGAAACTTAAAACAAAATATCGTCAAACAATGCGAACAAAAAATAAATTTTCATTTTCCCGATTGGTTTCAGAAAGATAATAGTTGCTATGAACATAGAGTCTTATGTACTGATTTCTTAATTCTAGTTTTACTTTGGAAAAATAGCAAGTGGGTTTTGGACAAGAAACAAAATCAAGTTCAAAATAAAAAATTAAGAAATACAATGCATATTTAATTGTCTGTCCGTATTTTTAGCAATCTGTATTCGTCAGTTTGTCTGTCTGTTTAAAAAAAAATAAAGAATATCAATTAATTTTTGTCTGTCTGTCTTTCCGTCAATCTTCATTCCCATGTGTTTTTTGGTCTGCCTAAGAAAACTAAAAGGAATTTTTAAACTATAATAAAAAAATAAATTCATTTTTAATTGTCTGTCCGTCTGTTTATCTATCTGTACATCAGTCTGTTTGTGTGTCTGTCTAACAAATAATAAAAAACAACTGCTCTTCTGTTTTTCAGTTTAAAAGTACATACATACACATATATATATATATATATATATATAATGTATTATTATATGATTTTTTCATTTGAATTCATTTGTTTTTTATCTGTCTATCTGTCTATTGTCATTTATCCATCAGTGTGTTTGTCTGTCTGATATTTACGAATGATTAACAGCTAAGAGCTATTTTTTTTTTGTTTCCCTTATATTAAGTACATAGCTAAATTTCTTTAATAAATAATTTCCATAAAACATTAAGGCACAGCAATTTTTTTTAAGGTCGTAACTCGTAAGTATATTTATCTATTGGTTTGAAATTAATTATGTTTTAATTTTGTTTTATTTTTTATTATTTATTTTGTATAAGTATATAATTGTGAAATAATTATTTTTAAATTTATTTTTACATTTTTTTTTTTACTTTCTTATTTGTGAATAATTATGATGGCTGTTTTTATTTTTATTTTGAATTGTTTTTTAAATTTTTTTGTTTGCATATTTTATTTAATTTATAATAATAATAAGGGTTTTTTATGCCAAATGGAATTTTATTACATACATTATGTATTTTGAATTATTAATCATTAATCAATAATTTCCACTTGGCTTTTTCCCTTTATAAATAAAATTTAAATTAAAAGGAATAACAATGTAGTTTTTTTATCAAATTTTATAGGTACTTTATTAGGTGCTGAGTGCTGACTACATTTAGAATTTACGCATAATAATTTTACTTAATCGTAGATTATGTATCATTATTTATAGGTGAAGATTACACTGAATTAAATTCTGAACTTTATTATAATTTTGACTTTTAAAAGAAAAAAATATACCTACACAGTTGTTTCGGCTTTTTTCGTTTTATTAAAAAAAATAAAATAGAAATTGAATTTTTGAGTTGATTGGGTTTTTTTTATTTAGAGAAAAGTAAATTAATTTATGGAAAAATTGAAAAAAAATTTTTTCAGATAGGTATCAATTTACTTTTCTCTTAAGTATGTACGCACTCACATATTTATTTTTATTTCTCAACAAAAATCTATTCAGTTTACCTATTAACAATTAACAAACATCTATACCCGGTGTACGGGATTTGAATTTTTCACACTAAATAATCTATTTTGCTCTTATAAAAACTTATAAATTTAGACTATTCTTCAGTTACATTTGCTAGACAAAATTAAAATTTCGTTGTTTGTCCTTCGCTATAACTCTATATATATTACGGCAAAGAGATATGCACATACATATGGATGCCTGTATGTAGGTATGTATATCAAAAATTTTAAAACTCTTATTTTTTTTAAAACAAAGCAAAAAATTTTTATATATTTCATAGTAAAAAAAATAACACAAAAAAAACAAAAACAAAAGCAATAAAAACTATACAACATCCATATAAAAATGGCTTATTAAAAAAAACATATTCATTCAAAAGTAATATTTTCATCTATTTGTGTTTTTTAATTTATAAACACATGCAAATACCAAAAATTATACATATATAGATAAAGCAAGTAGAACAAAAAATCTCTCACTATATTTTGTGAAATCCAATGCCCCACGAAAGAGAAAAAACGATATTATACATTTGTAAAAACATATACCTTTCTCATCCTACACATTGTTTTATATTATTATTATTTTCTTAAAAAAAAAAAGAAAAAAATAGTAAAAAAAAGTTTAGAGTTGGTAAATTAATTTTATTTTTTAATGGGTTTGTGTGTTTCAATGTAATACTGATAAAACCAAATGCCAATGTATGTATATACATATATTTAACTACTGGCTTAACTAACCAAATATAAATAATACACTATATTATGTATGTATGTATAAATATTTATTTTTCTAATTTTCAATCAGATTTATATTTTTGAATTATTCATTTTACCTCTTTTACGTATTGAAATAATATATAAATAATAAGAGCAGACAAACGAATTTGTTTTTTGCTTTCAAATGAATTTTTTAGAATAGACTAAATTTAGGAACTTTAACAGAATGAAAATTGGATATTTCGTGTGTACAATTAAAATTCCGTACATCGTATATAAAATTGAATACTTGTTGAGAAATAAAATTAAATAGATGAGATGGGAAAAGTAAAATAATATCTGGAAAATTTGGTTTAATTAAAAAATAAAAACACAATCAATTTAAAAATTCAATTTTAATTTTATATTTTTAGAAAAAGGAAAAGGCCGAATTGAAGTTATATAATAAATAAAACGAGGAAGATTATAGTTGCCCTTGTCAACTTTTAGATACCCGTGCATACCCACTATATTGTATAAAATAAACCATAATTTACTTCCCTTATACATTTAACTCATTACCCCATAATTTTGACGTAAAAAAAAAAAAAAATAAAATTAACAAAAAAAAACAATAAAATTAACAAAAAAAAAAAAAAAAATCACAAAACAAAAAACATAATTTTCATTCATTGTCCCATAACTTTAGCTTAAAAAAAAAAAAAAAAAAAAATACAAAAAACTTTAACAAAATTTTCATTCATTGTCCCACAACTTTAGCTTAAAAAAAAAAAAAAAAAAAAAAACAAAAAAAAACAAAAAAAAAAAAAAAACAAAAAAAAACAAAAAAAAAAAAAAAACAAAAAAAAAAAAAAATTGGCCCACCCTAAAAGTCCGATGGTCCGAGTGATGTCCAACTTTGCCAAGTAACTTGCCCTATTACTTTACCTGCCCAATTTTAATTTTACCCTTGTAGCTTCATTAGATTCAGAGTTATTGAATCGAAAACTTTGTATGGCCGCCCCCAGAAAATGGGGCCCGTAACATTTTGAAACTTCATATAAGTACTCGATTCATTATATAAATAACCGTGTGTAATTTTTATCGTCGTAGTATAATTAGTTTTCAAGAAATTCATATTGGTGCAAAGAAGTTGTATGGCAGCCCCCCGAAAATGGGGCCCTAACATTTTGAAACTTCATATAAGTGCTCGATTCATTATATAACTAACCGGGTGTAATTTTCATCCGCGTAGTATAATTAGTTTTGAAGAAATTCATATTGGTGCAAAGAAGTTGTATGGCAGCCCCCCGAAAATGGGGCCCTAATATTTTGAAACTTCATATAAGTGCTCGATTCATTATATAACTAACCGTGTGTAATTTTCATCCGCGTAGTATAATTAGTTTTGAAGAAATTCATATTGGTGCAAAGAAGTTGTATGGCAGCCCCCCGAAAATGGGGCCTTAACATTTTGAAACTTCATATAAGTGCTCGATTCATTATATAACTAACCGTGTGTAATTTTCAGCCTCGTAGTATAATTAGTTTTCAAGAAATTCATATTGGTGCAAAGAAGTTGTATGGCAGCCCCCCGAAAATGGGGCCCTAACGTTTTGAAACTTCATATAAGTGCCGGAGTCATTATAAAACTAACCGTGTGTAATTTTCATCCCCGTAGTATAATTAGTTTTGAAGAAATTCATATTGGTGCAAAAAAGTTGTATGGCAGCTCCCCGAAGCCTTGGTCCGATTTTAACCAAAAACAATAGGGAACCTAGAAATTGTCTAAAAATGACTTTGTGTGAATTTCAAGACTCTAGCCCTTTTAGTTTTTGAGTTATCGTGCTGACACACGGACGGACGGACGGACGGACGGACGGACGGACGGACGGACGGACAGACACACATAGCTAGATCGACTAATTTTTCGATTCTGAGCCGATACGTACCCTTGACACTATATCTAGCTCGTCTAGATCGATGCGTTACAAACGGAGGAGCAAATCTAATATACCCGATGTCATATATGTATGCACGGGTATAATGAATAACGTTCAATTTGGCATAAAAAACCCTTTAAAAAAATGAAATTAAAAAAATTATAAAATTGTAGCTACTATGTTGCATAAAACTATAAGAATAAAACAAAAGTAAAACAATAATTCTATGTAGTAAAACATAACCAAATTAATATGTAACAAAAATAAATTATTTAATATTTTTCATTGAACAAAAGCTGATCCACCTGTTCCACTTCAAGATTCAATGCTCTGGTGACAAATTGAAGAGTGTGAAAAAAAAGATAAATTAGAAATTTTTAAACATTTTAAATGAATAAAAAGATAAATTAGAGTAAAATTTTAATTTTATGGCTCTGTAGGTATAAACTATTGAAAACCTAATCTAAAAATTTGTTGAGAAATTAATAATTTATTAGTTAAAATATATGAAAATAAAACGACAACTTACCGCTCAAATTTGAATTTTTCTTTAATAACTTTTTGGCTTTAACTCTTTAACCCCTTTGAAACTAGCCACCGCAATGTAATAGGTAATTTCACAATGAAACGGCAAGCCACCAAGGGTTAAAATATAAATCCCCAGCCATTGAAAATAATACTATGAAAAAATTGCCTACACCATCTTTCTGTGTTTTTTTATCCCGTATGACTGTAGGTCAAAGGGTATAATAAATTTGCCATTACGTTTGTGACACAAAGACGCAAAGAAGAAGAGGGGGTAGATATAGATTCAAGTGTATGGATCGGATCAGAATCGGAAAATAAATTGATTTAGCTATGTATGTCCGTCCGTCCGTCTGTCCGCACGATAACTCAAAAACCAAAGAAGCTAGGATCTTGATATTTTCGGAAATTCGGTTTTTTGCAATAGCCGTCATCGATATTTAAATCCAGCCATATTGGTCCATGGGTTCGGGTAGCTGCCATACAACTTCTTTTTTCTGAAAAGTGTCTGAAATTTTGCCAAAAGTAATTAGTGTTTATAATAATGATATAATGTTTATATAACGGTCATATGGGTATCCCAGCGTTGACAGAGTCAGTCTACACTACTACACTCTTCCTCGTTTTAACCCTCGGTTACTGTCCTCTATTTTCGTTACGTAGTTACTATCCAGGGGTGGAAAACACCCCATACATTCAAATGCGTATTTGAACTGCTATAACATAAATATCTTAAGGCATTTTTTTTCCAGATTAAATCAGTAAAAATTCTACAAATTTAGATATATAAACTTCATTTTATTAAAAACTAAATAAATAAATATATAGTAAAAACAAAAAATACTCCATTTAATAAGAAAATAAAAAAAATTAAAATTAAATACTTTTTAAATTATCCCAAAATCTATAATTTTCATGCCACGTTCTTGCAATTGGTTGTTTTTGAAAGCAGAAATATAACAAATAAAAGTTTATTAACAAAATTTTTTTCAACAGGAACAATTTTTTAGAGAAAAATTTTATTAAATTAATGTAATTTATCTCACCAGTTTTCAGTATTAAAAAAAAAAATTCCAAAAACAAATTTGTGATTTTGCCTCCAAATTGTAGCAATTCACACAAATTAATTTTGTACGCTTTTGTAGCTATGGCAATTCAAATATTAATTATTTTTATTTAATATAATAATATAATATTATAATAATAAAAAAAAAAAAAGTTCCCAATTATAACTCAAATATCTACCATAATACAAAATTTCGTTATTATGAATAAATTTTGTGTCAATATTACTGTCGGGGGTGTAATATACCCCATTTTGTAAAAAAATTTTGTGTCAAGATTACTGTCGGGGGTGTAATCTACCCCATTTTGTAAAAAAATTTTGTGTCAAGATTACTGTCGGGGGTGTAATCCACCCAGACCCATTTTGGATTGCATTTTTCGAGGTCTTTTTTTATCAAAGCCCACATTTAATTTACACAAAATTAAAAAAAAATATCCAAAACGAGATTACATATTGGTTTGAGATCAACTACTACAATTTTTCGTATGTATTTTGTCTTGTAAACTTGATTTGGGTGGATTACACCCCATGGACAGTAACCGAGGCATAAAATCATATTAAAATGTAAACACATTTAAATGAATACAAACATAAATTAAACGTTTTAACATAAAATCATATTAAAATGTAAACACATTTAAATGAATACAAACATAAATTAAACGTTTTAACATAAAATCATATTAAAATATAAACACATGAAAATGAATACAAACATAAATTTCAATACACTTGACTTGATCAACACGTCTATTGATCATATTGTATATTAAAAAGTTTATATAATTTTTGGTGTTGCCATATTGAAAGACTAATGTAATTTCCTAATTTATCAACATATAAGATTTTAAAAACTTACATATAAAAACTTTAAAGAATTACTTTTTCTAAAAGTTATGTAAGATTTGGAAATTATTTTTTGAATATATAAAATATTTAAAGTATAACTTATATTATAATTTAATTATAATTCATATTATAATATAACTTATATTATATAAATATTATAATTTAAAATATAAAATATTAATACAACAACGAAAACTATTTGTTAAAATTCTTAAAACTACTAATCAGTTATAAATTTATAAAATATATTTTTTAATTTTATTTTATGATTTAGAGCGTTTTGGTAAAATATTTTAAATTTTTATTTTTAAAAAATTTGAGTACCTAGTTTCCTTTTAATTTAACTAAATTAGCTTAACTAAACTGATACGCGTATTTCGTCTACTACTTGCAGACTTCTACAGTGTTTTTACTCGAATGACTAATCAGTTGTACTAATCAGTTTTCAATTTCTAAAAAATTAAAATTGATGTTTTTTTTAAATATTCAAGTTTTAAAAACTTAAATTAAAAAAAAATTTATTTTTTAATCATACAAATGATATGGCAATATTGCATTCATTTACATACACATCTTCATAAAAAAAAAAAAAATTAACTCAAATATTGTACGACGATATTAATAGTTTGATACTTGGTTAAATGGTTTGATACAAAATCAAAATTCTAAATTATATAACTAGTAAATAAGTTTTATTTGAAAAAAGTAATAAAAAATAAAAGAAAACAGAGTTTATTTTTAAAATTTTTCTATATAAGCTTGTATTTTATCATTAAAATTTAATAATCTTATTATTTTTATAAATGATACATATTCCGCATATTTTTTGATACCTAGAAAAACTATAAAGTCAAACTCTATGAATAGTGCAAAAAAGCATTAGTGAGAAAGAGATAGCATATGGGGCAATGGTTTTAAGAAAAAATTTAGAGAATTCTTATTGACATTTTTTGTTCTACTTGCTTTATCTATATATGTATAATTTTTGCAAATACTTATACCACCTTATACGATGAGTGGTGAAAGTAAAAGGTATTTTTGCCTATGGTGTAATTTTAAATAAATTATTTCAATTTTATTTAATTCTAAAACCAATTTTGTCAATTGGTTTCGATCTTAACTAATCTTAATAAAATGTCTTAGATCAATGTCTATTAAAAATTAATGGACCTTAAGAAATGGAACACTTTTTTTGTATGGAATGAGACATCTGTATGTTATTTATTTGTGGATGTATGTTTGAAATTTTGCCAAAAGTAATTAACCGGATGATGTAATGTATATGTTACGGTCATACGGGTATCCCAGAGTTGACCCAGTCTACTCTACTAACCTTTTCCTCGTTTTTATTGAAGTAAAAACAGTAAAGTAAAAACTAATTTTTATGCTCAAATAATATGAGCAAGAGTGTTTGTTTGTAAATTAGATACACAGATCTGTGAGATTTGATAAGATTATTTATACAATCGTCTCATGCTTTACTTTTATTTTAATTTTTGTTTTTGCTCTTATGAGCAGGAGCTCTAATTTTAAAATTAAAGCTCGTGCTCATTCGAAACTTTCAAAAAATGAGCTCGATAGCGCTCGTTCGAGCAATAAAATCAAACAATGGATTTTTGACATATTTTTAAAATATTTTGACAATTGACAGCTGACTTTTAAGTTAAGATTTTCGTACTTTAGGTTTTGAGTTTTTGTTAGCATATGGTGAAGCTATTGGGGAGTAACTAAAAAGTTCGTTCTAGGCTTATCTTGAAATACAAGCTAGGGTATGGATATAACATTTTTATTAACAGATCATGCGATTTTCAAGTATTTTGGAACTTAAATATGTAAACTAGTTTATACCAGTAAAAATACTGGTATTAAGTACTATAACAGTATTTTTACTGGTTTATATTTTTTTTTATTTTTTCCAGTGTCGATAGGTATTTGCAATTGTAAATTCCATATACGACTACTTAAGACGTAACGTTGATTTAAATTTAATACATCGGATTCGTTTCATTAAGTCCATCTTTGTTGGAGCTTGACAAATATATTTTTTTAAATTTTCTTTTTTAAAAAAAATTTATGAAGCGTAAAATATTTTTTAACCGACTTATTATTTATTATACGAGTAAAATAAAATTGAATTTACAACAAAATAGAAGAACTATTTTTCACTCAATTAATCATAATTTCAAAATGTTTTTTAACATTAAAATATTTTTAGAAAAATTCCAAAAATATTTTTGAAAAAAAAAATTTTATTGTGCAATAAAATATTACAAAAATTTTGCTCATTATTTAGTTGTTTTTGTTAGTGCACTTCTACACAATATTTGTAGTACACTCCGTATAAGAAAAGACTTTTTGGCAAATTTATTTATAGATATATGACGAAAGTATGTATATCTTATTAAAAGAGACATTTTTTTATTATTGCCATATTATATTTTTTAATATGATAAAAATTAAATGATAAACTTGTTGTTTCAAATAATTTACCACAAAAACGGTCCTTTTATAAATATATGTAAAATACATGTGAAATGAAGTCGAACCGATGCTATTATGAATAAGAATCAGTAACTTTATCTTACTATAAAAAAAATGTTTAATGTTTTTAACATTAAAATATTTTTAGAAAAATTCCAAAAATATTTTTGAAAAAAAAAATTTTATTGTGCAATAAAATATTACAAAAATTTTGCTCATTATTTAGTTGTTTTTGTTAGTGCACTTCTACACAATATTTGTAGTACACTCCGTATAAGAAAAGACTTTTTGGCAAATTTATTTATAGATATATGACGAAAGTATGTATATCTTATTAAAAGAGACATTTTTTTATTATTGCCATATTATATTTTTTAATATGATAAAAATTAAATGATAAACTTGTTGTTTCAAATAATTTACCACAAAAACGGTCCTTTTATAAATATATGTAAAATACATGTGAAATGAAGTCGAACCGATGCTATTATGAATAAGAATCAGTAACTTTATCTTACTATAAAAAAAATTAATAATTCTATCTGACATTGATAATAAAATTGAATCGGCTTAATTACAACAGTCACATAATGGAGTCGAATTACCCGTTCCATCGCATTACAAAAAAAACTGTTCACAAAATAAAGTCGAATGCAAAAAAACAAAAGAAATAAAGCTGATTCTACTCTTACACCAAAAACAATGGAATTAAAATCGAATTAGAAAATCTACCTTATTTCCAAAAAAAATTGAAAACCCAAAATAAATGAAATAAAGTTGATTAGGTTTTATTATTAAAAAAAAATTTAAATCGGATCCCAAAAACTGAATGAAGAATAATCGCCTTTTTGACTTCTCAATCGTGCGTATAAAAATATGAAACTATTCTGAAAAAGGAATACCCTCATTTTAATATTTCCTCATGGTTTTTTTTCGAACATATCTTTTCAAGAAAGCATTCGAAAACTACCAAAAAGCCCACACCACACAAAATATTGAAACTTTAACTTTGTAAGTAGCGATCAAATCCTTCTACTGATTCGGCTAGGCGAAGCGTCTTTACTACCCAAAACAAAGCAAACAAAGTCGAATTAGCAATGCTATCTTATTTCCAAAAAAAATTATCAAAGCATAAAGTCGAAAAAAAAGGTGTAAAACAAAATTTTCGAATTTCAATGTTGAACAATTATTTTAGAGTTCAAATGACATGTTTAGAGCGGGTTTGGGGGTACAACCTCCACTATTATAAATGCTTTATTGTTGATATAATCAGGGTTAAACGCTTTTTGTAGAACATTTGTATGTGTGTGTATGTGAGATTCTAAGTAATATTGAAATTCTCTGATTTGAATCCAACTCTAAAATCAGTCCTAATTCTTTTTCTCACATGTCATATTTATAAATTTTCTGGAAAAAGTGAATAACCTCTGATTTTCAATCCCGCTCTAAGATTCCTCCTAATTATTTTTATTGTACATATGTTTGAAATAGAGGAAATAAACAGATTAATGAAACCATAAAATTAACAAATGGACTTTTTGGCAGACGACACTTTGAAAATCGGCATGAACTCCGTATCCCAGTCGATTCGACTTTATTTCATTCACTAATTCGACTTTTTTTATTAAGCCTTCAGCATTATATTTTATTATATACCTGTGTTGAAGGTTTTCCTTAATTTTAGAGGGCTTAAAATTGAAGAAAGTCTCTCTAAATCTTTAACAATTATTGTTTATATAAAAATATTCTAAGAAAATACCCAGATTTTGGAGTCACAATTTAGTTCTTTTAGCATGAATATTTTTAGAGGGGGGTTTGACTTTTTTATCTCTTGTAGTTTGTAGTTAAAGTTTCTGAGACTACGCATCTTACAAAGTCTATTATATTTAAGAATTTTAATTAATACCTTTCAATTAATTGGATTATTTAAGAAGTTTATTCTGTCAATCCATCTTCTTTATTCCTGATACAAAAATAAAATTTTGATTTTTTAATTTCTGGACAAACTTTGAATATGTCAAATACATTATAATATCGAAGGTTCAAAAAACTGTGTAATAAAGCTGACGTATTTATCGCAGCAGCATTTAGGACTTTTTATTAAAATTTTACAGGTATATTAAAAATATTTTTTTCAACATTTCTGTATTTGACCAAAAGACATTCTTTGATGTAGATACCATTTTCGGTTTTTTTTAAAAACATCTTGAAATTTTTTAACCAAAGTCCAATTATTGTTTTTTTTTTTTATAACTTAGGAAAAGGATTGAAATCGAAAGGAAATTTACCTTTTAATGACTGCAAAACAAATTTTTGGATCTCTGTGTCTGTAATTCTAAAATATCTCAGAGCTAATCTCTGTATTTATAAAATCAGTATGTATGGAAAAATTATTTGATAGTAGTGAAGTTAAAAATGTACCTCATGGAGAGTATTCAAATGTATGTATTCTAAAATCCCAAATATCGTATAAAAGTCTTGTGTTAAAACTTATGAAATCATAAAACTTGTTCGAAGTATGGCCGAGTAATAAAAATTTGATCAACTGTTCTAAATAAAATTAAATCTAAAAAACCTTATGTTCTAGACATGAATTTAATTGTGGCATATTAGGAGGAATTTTGAGCTTGGGACTTCTGACAGACTTTCGAAATGAATCAGAAATCTTATAGGTCTACAGGTGAATTTCCACTGTAAGAAAAAAGCCACAAAATTAAGAGATAAAAAGTCGAATGGGACTTTTCTCTTTTTTAAGTGTGTCAATAGAGTTATGAGACTTCTTAAATAATATTTGTTAATGTATGTAAAACTTGTATGAAAAATTAGTAAAATTGTACAAATATATATATACTTTACATAAGTATATATATATTTGTACAATTTTACTAAAATGAGTGTCCTGGATAAAGGCAATCCTTAATTTTATCTCCAACAACTCAACTCAAAATGTTAAATATGTTAAAATCAAGTCTATAACAATCCAGAATTTTTATTTGTTGAAATGACAAACTAATGTCATGCACAAAGTTTAATTAGCAAATCTGAAGTAAAAAATGTACAGCTTTAGTTGCGACATTTTCAAAGAACATCATTTAGAAAAATTCAGTTCCTGCAGATGATATTTCTACAAAGAAATTATTTATGTTCCACTAAAAATAAAGAAATTTTAAAATTATTTCGATAGCATTAATACTGTATTCCGGTACTTTTCCACAGTTTATTTGGGATTGTAAAAATAAATATAGTATCCAATGGCAATAAGTTCTTTATTCTTTGTCTTTGTTAAATACAACCAAATTTGAACCAAATATTTTTGTTAAGCAAATATTTACTTTATAAAAAACTAAATTTTTTGACAAAATTTAACTGAAAAGTAAAAGTTTTTTGTACCCATTATACATATATTCAAATCATATATTCAAAAACTTAACTTTGATTCACAAAGTAAAAAAAAGAGGGAAAAAGACAAATAATAATATTTTATTATATGTTTAATGTATATTGCAGAGTTGTTTAATTGTTTTGGCGCATTTCCTAAAAAACAACAGCAGTTTTTATTAAAGAATATCATATGATTTCCTTAAAAAGTACTTTGTATTAAAATTAATGTAAAATAAATTTATGTCACATTTATTATATACTGGTAAATATTCGGTAACATCCAAATTTCAAACTTTTTAAAACGTTTTAATGAGCGTTTTCTTGCGGGTGCTTTGACAAATTCCTTATAATCAAAATATTTCTAAATTTTCCAATGAGCTTAAGAATTTAAATTTGAAACATAGCTCAGAACTGGTTGACAATGCAAATTATGCAATTAATATATACAAAACAAAATAAACACGGAAAAATTAATTTTCAAATATGTTTTTTTTTCCTAATTAAATATTTTATGAACTTTGATGGAATCAAACCCATACTCCTTCGGCTAAAAACCAAATGCTTATAGAAACCTGCAAAAGCTCAATTAAAATTATTGCATAATTTTAGGATGAATTTTTAATTATTAAGAATAGTGTAAAATACTATAGTATTAAAGTTAAGGAGCAATTATAGAATTGGTCCCTACCTCGTTTAAAAAAACAAATTTATCCCGCTATTTATGGCTCGACAAAAACGAAACGAAAAATCTTCAAAAGAAACACAAATAACGAAAAATCTTTTAAAGGCTCTGTAACCAATCCTCCTGAAAAATTAAAACTTGATATAGCTTTTAGCTGCTTCAATATTTCTGTCAAATTTTTTGGTAATCCTGAACAAACGCAAACAAATTTTGTATTTATTACACATAATCCCAGATCCAATTTATATTAAATAGATTTAACGTATGTAAACCGTTCCATAAACTGTTACCTACATTATTAGTAGTATTATTAATCTGGGTTAAATGAATTTGAAAATACAATTTTCTTTTGAAACCTTCACGGTTCGTAGAATGTTTTGCTGATTTGATAATTTGGATAAAACTAATAAAGAGAAAAAGTTATACTTTTAAAAAATGCTAAATGTATAAAATTTATACATTTTTAGGAATTAACAAATTACTCAAAACTCTCTCAATTAAATCCAATTATATTTGATAAATTATTATCCATCAGGACTGATACATGGATACATTCTCCATCATTATCCCTGTTTTAGTTAATTTCTCTGAAATAATTGTTATACATTTTAAAATTTTAGTCTTTTCTATTTCAAGAAATTTGCATTTATGGCTTCATTTTATATTTATTAGTGAAAATATTATTTATAATATATTATTTATATTACATTAGATATATATTATTATTATTATTATTTTATTATTATTAATATATTTGTCTTGAATTAATATATTTGCCTAGAATGAGGTGTAACAAACGCATTCAATTAAATGTGTTTTGTTGGATGTGTTTAATTATAAAAAAATAAATTATTAATGTTTTGTTGGATGTGTTTTATTTTAGAAAATAAAATATCGAAAATTATCATAAGCAGGCCAAAAAAATCTTTTATTCATTTTTAATAAAAAAAAAATTTTATATGAAATAAAATTTATTTATTAGTTTATGAATTAATTCATTTCAGCCTTAAATATCACAGATGATTTTCTGGAAATTTTAAATAAATAGTTAAACATTTTGTAATTAAAAATTAAGAAAACTATGCTTCACATGAACGTTTGTGTAGTAAGTCTTAATTATTCGCTTTGATGCATTGCTTGCCTTGCTTAAGCAAATAAACCAAGCAATGTATCAAAGTAATCTCAAAGATTCCCTCATTTCTCTCCCATCTCGCTCTTAACTCTCCGTCATCTATCCCTCTTTCCTGCATCTTTCCCTCATAATCTTTTGAATATTTAAAATCTTTTATTAATTTATTTATACGCACTAAATAAAAACAAATTATTTGAAATTAAAAAAAAACGAGGAAGAGTGTAGTAGAGTAGACTGTGTCAACTCTGGGATACCCGTATGACCGTTATATAAACATTATATCATTATTATTATAAACCTTAATTACTTTTGGCAAAATTTCAAACATACCAGCTTTATTAGGTGAAATATAATGCTCATATAAAAGAAGGAGTTGTATGGCAGGTAGTCCAACCCTCTGCAATAGACTAACCAAATTATGCAGTAACTTTGGCCATTACACTAAACTATTTTTGGAAAAATTTCAGACACCCAACTTCAATATACCTATAGAGTAATGCTCATATAAAATAAGAAGTTGTATGACAGCTACTCGAACCCTTTGCAGTAGACCAACCAAATTTTGCAGTAACTTTGGCCATTGCACAAAACTATTTTTGGCCAAATTTCAGACACCCAGGTTTAATAGGTATAGAGTAATGCTCATATAAAAGAAGGAGTTGTATGGCAGCTACTCGAACTCACTGCAACAGACCAACCAAATTTTTGAAGAAACTTTGGCCATAAAACTAAACTACTTTTGGCAAAATTTCAGACACGCAGCTGTAAAAGGTACAGAGTAATGCTCATATAAAAAAAGAAGTTGTATGGCAGCCACCCGAACCCATGGACCAAAATGGCTGGATTTAAATTGCGATGACGGCTATTGCAAAAAAACGAATTTGCGAAAATTTCAAGATCCTAGCTCCTTTAGTTTTTGAGTTATCGTGCGGACGAACGGACGGACATACATAGCTAAATCGATTTTTTTTTCGATTCTGATCCGATCCATACACTTGAGTCAATATCTATATGAATGCGATATGTATACATGCTATTAAATATTATTGTTGAATGAATTTTAATAGATTTTTTTTTTACTTTACAAAAAGGTTTTTTATGAATGATTGTGTGCTGTTTTTGTAATTTTAGAAAGGAAAGTGTGGAAATGTGAAAAAGAAAATCTGAAACAAAAAATATTTTGTAGAATTAAAAAATTATAGAAACGGTAAAGATAAATGTTTATATTCTTAACGTTTTTAAATTATATAGGTACTTACATAAAAATATATAAAATATTTTTCTCAGCTTTAATTTTTGTTATTACACTTAATTTAATACGTTTAAACTTATACGGTTTTGTAAAATTTTAATATTTAAAATGTTAGCAAATAATTCTAATATTTAAAATGTTATCTTCTTATGTTGTATACGGAAAAAGATATGATTTTATTTTTAAAAACATATACGAATAATGTTGAATAATGAATGAGCTATCTGAGAAACCGTTAAAATTAGACCCTTTCTTCCAGAACAATTTTTTGTTTGTCTCAACATTCTCAATCACTCAGCTCAAGGAAGATTATTGAGAGCCGAAGACTCATTATACCCATCACGCATTAATTTTAAAATTTTTTTAATAAGTGCTAATTACTGACAAGCAATCAATGTATTTTAAAATTCGCTAATTCTAATTTAAAATTTAAAATTCTTACCCATTGTAACACATTTTTCTATTCTTTATATTTCGAAAACGGTGAGAGATAAGAAAAAATTATTAAGTACAGAATTGAAGAGCTCAAAACATAACATTATTTTCAAATATGCTTTTCCATGTACCCAAAATATCGGGTGTTTCAAAAGAAAATTGAGTTTAATATAAATTTGTTTTTTGTAAATCACCTCAAATCTTGCAACTGTTATTGTTTTTTATACTAATAATGTTCACATGCAACATATGAACATCATTAGTATAAAAAACTTAAAGCTCGTAGTTCACTTTACAAAAAATATACTACTTATTCCATTGCCAGTCAGTTCAAAAGTTATAGATTTTTTTATGAAATTTTTCTAAAAACCCCTTACTAGTCCTATAACGAATTGGTTGTTAAGTGGAACACCCTAATAAATAAATTTATCCTATTTTCCACACCACCAAAGAGGTAAAGGATATGGCGCGTTTTTTTTCGTGGTATCCCCAATAGGCCTAATCCATTTAGTTCTTGCTGTATTATTCTTTTAAAATTCTTAGTCTTCGTTCGCTAGTACTTTTTTTTTTTAATGTGGTTCTTTCGAAAATCCATAAACAGTTTTTTCTAATTAAAATCAATAGAAAATATTCTACAAATTTTAATCTATGTTTATAACATGAATTAGCTTCATCAAACCATTTAGGTAAATCATTTATACAGCTATTTTTAATTTTTTGTAAGATTCCTTCTTCGTGAGAGCTTGTTTTCATAATTTTATCAAAGTTATTTGTAAAGTTTAGACAAATTTCAAAAAATTCATTTGTGGGTGCTTTAAGTGATCCAAAGTCGGTATCATTTTTAAAATTCTTAAAATATATCAAAAGTTCTTTTTCATTTGACATTTTTGCTATTTCATTATCGAGCAAATTTTTAGCGCCAATCACTGCAAATATTAATTGAATTATGTTTTAAAATTTTTTTTATTGCAAATCCTGCAAAATATCTTGTTGCATTTTCTGATAAAAATTTTGTTTCTGCTGAGTCCGGCTGATTATTAATAATTTCTGTATAGAATCTGTATTATCTATAGAATCACTGTAAGTATTTTGAGTGCAATAAATACCCTTTAAATCATTTTCATTTGTCACAATATTTTCATTCGATTCTTGTAAAATATTTTGCCAATCTACATTAAGCATATTTTCATTATCTTCTTCACAGTTGGCAAACTTAGAACAAAATACCATTTTTACACCAATTATTTTTGCTATTATTGATCCGAACTCATGTGCGGATGGATTTCTTTTTTTGAAACGTATTAAACTGAATAAATTTTCAATTACGTTCTGATTCAGTTTGTTTGTGCAAATATAATACCAATCATGATATTCATCGAACAAATCATTTGACAACATAAGAGTAGCTTTAGTTGTTTTTATTAATCCATCCAAGCAATTTATTCTTATTTTTTTATTTGGCACTTCAAATTTAAGATCCTGCAAATATTGTATCATACTTAACATTAAATTCCTTACATGATTATTTTTTTGCAAACCAGCCATATATGGATTCTTATTAAAAAGTGACTTGCTATTTAAACAGTCGAATAAATTATTTCATTTTTCAAAAACTTCCGCTGTAAATATAGCGCAGTCTTTATCTTCATAAAAATTAGATTCAGCATATGTTTTGATTCCAGCAGAAATACTTGCACTTAAAACTTGAACAGCTAGCTTTACACTCATTTTTTGGAAATTGTTTGGATTTATGTGATTCTCCGTTAATCTAGGACAAACACGTGTAGAAGATTTACTATCTTTTTCAAATAATTCTGTAACAATATTCCATTTAGCACACTTTTCTGATTTTCTTAAAGGGTATTTCATTAAATTATTTGTAATAGATTTGAAAAGGTGAGGAGTGTCGTATAAGCAATAAATTTTTTAATTTTTATGTAAAAAAAGCTCCAAGCTGTTTAAAAAAAGATTTATTAGTACTTGACTGGTCACATATTATAGCACTTATTTTTATTTTCAAATCCTGTGTCAATTTTAAAATTTCCATAACGGTAAAATTTAATTTACTTATAGGTATGTAATTTTCTCTGACAAAACATATCCCAAGATTTGTTTCCAACTGTCATGCAAACTTCGTATCATAAATACACAAGCTTTTTTAGCTACTTCTGGCTGTCGCTTGTCTGAACCACATGCATAATCAACAAAACCTTCAATTTTATCATATCTCTCACTATAAGTAAAATTTCGTTTTATTGCCATTTCATCAAATATTAATGTAACTTCTCTAGACTGATTAGGAAGCTTAGAAAAATATTCTTTAATTTTTACAAATAATTCATTTGGTAATATTGAAGAAGTTAAGCTTTTTATTGGCAAATTATTATAGATACAGCGAACGGAAGGTAAACGAAATTCAAGTTTTTCCCGTAAAAAGGTATAAACGGCTGTTGATAAAAAAAATATTAGCTGAGATAATTGTTTTTCCTCCTTTGAATAATATAAATCATTCTTATTTTGCATCCGATATCTTAACTGCTTTTCGTTTATTTAAAATTTTGTTTTTGCCTTTTAATTTTTTATATTCATTTTTTAAAATTTGATTTTCGTTTTTCAATTTGCCCGTTAATATTCTATAATACGCTAAATTTCTTTCTTCTTTATGACAATGCTTACAAGAAGGTACATTATATTGAATTGGGTTCGTTTCCCAATTCATTTCATCTAAATTTTCCATAATAATATCATCATCAATAATTAAATTATTTGGAACAGTATTTATTTCTTCTGACAAAAAAAGTGAAGGACAAGCCTCCGAATATAATTTCCTCAGCCCAATATGAGATTCCTCAAAATGACAGCTGTAAATATAAGGACATTTTAAATTTTTTATGTAGTCAAATGATTGCCAACAAGCACTAGCCCACTTTTCATATATTGCAGTATTCTTTGGTGGAAACTTAAAAAATTTTAAATTTTCTTTTCGAGAAGTATTTTTGCAACTTCGTATGCAACAATTTCTAATCAACAGCATCTTGATTTAATAAATGATCTATTAGGAAACACTTACCTGTATATTATTTGAAGATAGTAAACACCTTCTAACTTGTAACACTAGTACTTTGTATTACTTGAAACTTTATTTTAACTTTAAATTTTAAAAGATATAGTATTTATTAAAAGTTGGAACGTAATATAATTATTAATTAATAATTTAAATTTTTATAATTTATTATAGGTAATCTAAACTGAATCAGTTGAAACACAAATCTATAATGATAATAGATCTGTTCAAACATGAGTTTTGGTGAAAAATAAATTTAGAGGTACTTGTGTTTCCGAAATTTTATTTAATTAAAATTTATATTTTTTAAATACCAACACTTGTTATTAAAAAATTCAAATTAAACAAGTGATGAAAAAAAACCAAGGGTTTTTAAAAAAGCACATTTTCAAAATTATATTGTATTACATACTGATTTTAACTTTGGAAATATTTACTTGGAAATAGTTACTACTGACTGACTTATAAAACTTACTGCTAACAGTAAATTTTTTATTTAAAAGTTGTTATAGCCCTTCAATGGGGAAGGTTGCCAAATTTCTCAAGAATCTAACTTCAGCCCCCCCCCCCCTATCCTCTAATTTTTTAGGTTCTAGGAATTAAATTGTGAATTACACAAAAATTTGGAATTTTACTTAGAATTTTATTATCTAAGCAAAAATGGGTAAAACTGAGAGACACTTTCTTGAATTTAAGGAACCCCTTTTAAATTTAAGAAAAACCTTTAACATATGTCAAAATATAATGTTGGACCTTTAAATTTTGTATATTAATAAAAAAAAAATAGGACAGGTATTCAAGTTACAGGTGTTTAAAAATAGCAAAATTTCAATTTTCGAGCCCTTATAGCTCCTAAATAAGGGGCTTGACAAAAAATTTTGTTAACCGACTCCTACTAATTTCTGAGTATCTAACTTCTCCCAAAATTTCAAGACCCTAGCTTGAACCGTTCAGAAGATATGTGTGGCCAAAAATTTTGCGAAAATTGAGTTTTGCGTATTGTTAAATTTTAGTACCGTATGGCAACCCTAAACATTTGTCTTTTGAAAATTTATAAAGTTTATGAAACCAGCTATCATTTGCCGTTTTTAGATTGAAAATATATGTAACAAAACTCTTGTTATAAAAATTTAAATATAGGGCTTTTTCCAACTTTGGGGGGCTGTAGCCCCGTAACAGGTGGGGCTACAGAAAAAAATTCTTCTACGAAATTATTTTTTTTGCAAAAACTACCCATGGTTAAAATTTCTTGTCACTATTTCAAACGGTGTAAAAGTTTTTGTAAACATACGGAAGGACGGACAGAGTGAAGCTATATAGGCACATTTTTACAAAATTTTTTGAAAATGTGCTAAAAACCCTTTTGGTTTTTCCGGTACACTTATTAATCCATACATTCAACATCCATTTATTCAACAGGTAGGTATATACAGTAGACCAAAATGTCATCGTACCCTCGTAAATTTTTTAAACAAAGTGGAAAAACTAACAGGTAGAGATAAAATTAAATGAAAATAATGATTACAGAGGCATTTATTAGGTACCTAATGTAATATGTATAATATGTAATATATGTAATATAATATGTACCTAATTCAAATTCTAATGCACTTCTTTAAGTACCTATTTCAGTTTTACTGGAACACATTTACATTATTTTTTCTTTAATGTGTCTGCACGTCTTTCTCTATATGCATTATTTTATTCATATGCAAGAAATTTTACATTTACAAGAAATTTAATTTTTTTCTTTATTAGATTTCTATTTTCTGAATTTAAAAGATCATATACTCATTCGATAGCTTCAAAATATTTTTATTCGATGGCTTCAGATATTTCAAAATTTTTATTAAAAAAATAAAGTCAACAAAGCTCTTATTTTGTTTTTGTTTTTTTTTTTTTTTTCGTTATCTAATTTAATAATGAAGAGAGTATAAAGCTTTAAGTTTTTTTTTTTTATTTCTTTCTTTTTATTTTAAAGAGCTTGCATTTTAAGGTTTTTGTTTTATATGGACTGTGCACATCTAGTTGTATTCATTATCTCTGGTCCAACTTTGCCAACTAACTTGCCCCATTACTTTACCTGCCTAGTTTTAATTTTAACCTCGTAGCTTCATTAAATTCACCGTTATCGAATTGATAACTTTGTATGGCAGCTGCCCGAAAACGGGGCCCTAACATTTAGAAACTTCATATAAGTGCTCGATTAATTATATAACTAACCGTGTATAATTTTCATTCTCGTAGTATAGTTAGTTTTGAAGAAATTCATATTGGTGCGAAGAAGTTGTATGGCAGCCTCCCGAAAATGGGACCGTAACATTTTGATACTTCATATAAGTGCTCGTTTCATTATATGTATGTAACAATGTGTAATTTTCATCCTCGTAGTATAATCAGTTTCCAAGAAATTCATTTTGGTGCAAAGAAGTTGAATGGCAGCCCCCCGAAAATGAAGCCGTAACATTTTGAAACTCTTAGAATTAATTTATAAATCACAAATATATTAAACATAAGCAAAAAAAGCATCATATAATCATATTGATAAAATGATCATCTTGATAGATAATAGTCATCATATTGATAATGATTATATCTCTTAATATCAAAATACAAAGCATGCAAAATATTACACATATACATATTATATGAATACATATAAATTATTTATGAAGCCATTTACGATTTACTTAAAAAAATCTTTGTGTTCTTTTTTGCTTACTTAAATTTTTTTAAACTACGCATCATTTAAATCATATGAAATCGTAACTCGAAATCGTTATCTACAAAAAAAAAACAACAAAACAAAAAAAAACAAAATTCATATAATTTCATGTTAAATACAAGATGCATAGCAAAATTTGAAATTTTTATATGAAAATGTTGGAGTTAAAAAAGTTAGTTGTTGGAGAGCTACCCGAAATTTTGGTCCGATCTTAACCAAAAAAAATAGGGAACCTAGAAATTGATTGAAAAATATTAAATAAAATAAATATATTTTTGAAAATTTCAAAACTGTAGCTCTTTTAGTTTTTGAGTTATCGTGCTGACACACAGACGGACGGACGGACGGCGGACACAAATAGCTAGATCGATTCATTTTTCGATAGCCGATACGTACCTTTGACACTATATCTAGCTCGTCTAGATCGATGCGTTACAAACGGGTATAATCACCTTGCCGGTCCTCCGTAAAAAATTTGAATCTGTGTCTATAAATCGAACATTGAGGGTCTCAGTCTGTTGCCTTTCCTTCCCAGTTTGTCCTTCTCGTTTAATGTGATATTTTTCATAAGGAATTCTTATAAAACAATAAGGACTTTGTGGCGTCTTCTCGGTGCATTCATGACGCCTGTGTAGTGATTATTGATCACAATAATAATTAATATAATAAAATTTAAAATTTTTAAAATTTTATTATTATATTATATTTCAAATAATAATAAATTTTTCTTTAAATTTTTCAACTAAATATACTTTGAAAAACTATTAAATATTTTTAATTGGTAATTGGCGTTTATAATTATTAAATAGTTTAATGGTATTTAAATTGAAGTTTAATAAAAAAAAACAAGAAAAACATTAATTAAATTTTCTTCAGTTTTTCTTTTCCAAAATTTCATTGATGAAAACATTTTTAAAAATTTTTTACCCGTTTTTTATTTCTTTAGATTTCCTTTCAATTCATTTACTAAGAAATTTAATAAAATTTAATTATCAAAAACTATTTTCCAACTTAAAACGTAAATAGATACACAGGGTGGTCCATGTTCGCTTAATATAACAGACTTTTAAATTTTTTAATAATTTTGAAAATGGTGAGAGATGGGAAATTATTTGAAATAGTTAAAATTTGATTTCCAATTGTGCTGGAAAATGTATCTATCCTAAATAAAAGGTGTTCCAAAAGAAAATGGGGTTTGAATCAAATTTTCGTGGCTTTGATACTCTTGGGAATTGAGGTACACAAAATTTAAGGATTTGGGATGTTAAAAAATTTTCCCGCATTATTTTTTGCTATATTTTACTTCCCCTAGCAGCTACATAACGGATATTCTATTTATGTCGTACACCCTGTAAATCTAATAAACCTACATTGAAAAAAATTTATATTACGTATTTTTAAATGTATATTGAGTATTTTAAAAGTAAATAATTGAATTGATGACGGAAAAAATTAAAATTAAAATAAAGAAAAATTGATTTCAATTTTGTATTCTGAAATAATCCTGTATTTTTTTGCTGAAACAAAAACTTTTTTAAAGTTTTCACATCATATAAAAAATTAAAATCTTTCTGTTGTTTTCTTTATTTGTATAGGTAAGTTGAGTTTAATTTTGGAAAATTATTTAGAATTATATAAAATTCTAAAGTAAAATAATTTAATATTTTTTATTCCTCTTCCACTCCTTGAGGGAGTAAAGGGGAGAGGGAGTATTCACTTAGCTTACTTAGACTAGGCTTCAATTTTTTATCGTTATTCACCAAGCCGTTGATTAATCGGCTGTAGCTATTGTATAAGATCATGAATACACAAAAGTTAATTTTGTGCGCCATCTATTATCTTACACAATATTTAATTTTATAATTACATATATTAAATCTTATCTTATATTACGATATTAACTACGACAATATATTTATATAATTTTGCAACATTTATTCATTAGATATGATTTGACCGCGGTTTGGACCCGAGCCTTTAAAATGAAAGGCACCTTTAAAACTAGGCCATTGATCAGATAAAATTAAAATATTAATTATATGATAATATTAATGACGGCTTATTCGGTCACAAAACTAGCGGTGGCTAATTATAAATACAATAAAAAATAGTTGTTTGTGCGAAAATCGCGCTAATTCTGACCGGTTTGTTAGCCATGTAGGTATATAAATTATTATATATTTTATTTAAATTGGAAAAATTAAAGTTAAAATTCATTTAATTGAACAGGATGTTCTTTTCTTGTTACAGCTTTTGTTCATACAATTCAAACATGTTAAATGTTTTGCAATCTCTTATAAGCTTCAAAACCCTGTATAGAAAATTGGAACGTCTTGATTGATAATTTTTTAGTCTTGATTGTTCGATTAGTTTAATGTTGTATTGGTATAGCTGAAAATAATGGCAAAACTTCCGCAAAGGGGTTGTGAGCTATCAAGATGACGTCATCACATAACGGTACTAAATATCTCAATGTTTTCGAATATATATACCATTAGTGGCGATGGCGCCATCTAGTGGTCGAAAAATGCATTACAAAATGTTCCTAAGATTTTGTAGCATTTTTATTAAAATGTTATATTTTTCCTGTTAGTCCATAAACTGGAACCAACATCTTACACTATTGTAGGGCATGATATTGTCTTTCATAAACATCTTGTTTCATCTGGATCGGTGCTACCATTTTTGAGATATTGCAATTTAAAGTGAAAATTTAAAAAAAAAAAAAAAAAAAAATCAAACTTTCAAAAAAACTACTATAACTGTGAAATTTTCAAAAACACCCTGTATTATTATTATACCATTAGAAAGGTCTCTCTTTCCAACGGTATATAATAAGTATGGCATATGTTGACAAATAGCCCCACCAGAGAACATAAATGCAAAAATGACGCAACAATTTTATTAAAAAATACATTTTCATACTTTATTTGTCATAAATTTATTTTGCCTTTTTGGCAAATTTAAAAATGTAAGAATGCATTTTAGGTTTGGATACAATATTGAGTTTGGTTCTGACAATTTGTTTTGAGGGATTTTGGAGGTGACAACCTCAAAGTTTTAAAATTTTTTTTATTTAAATATGTATGTAAAAATATTATTAGAAAGGCCCTTAGGCTACAAAATCAGAAGTAATTTTATTTGTGAAAATAGAAGCAATTTAATTTTCCAAACTTTTTTATTTAAATAGTTAGGAAGGAGTTTTAGAGTTGGTTTCAAAAGCAGGGTTTTACGCTTTTTCCAGAATATTTATATATGTGTATATGTGGGATTCTCAATTAGGAGGGATTTTAGAGTTGGATTCAAAAGCAGGATTGCCGCTTTTTCCAGAATATTTATATATGTGTATATGTGGGATTGTTAGTTGGATTCAAAAGCAGGGCTTTATGCTTTTTCCAGAATATTTATATATATGTGTATATGTGGGATTCTCAATTAGGAGGGATTTTGGAGTTGGATTCAAAAGCAGGTTTTCCAGAATATTTATATTTATTAATTAGGGTTGATTATTTTTTGTATGAAATAGCTATGCCGAATTCTCATACCATTCTTTTCATTATAGTGTTGGATTCAATATCTAGTTTCAATAATTGAGTTAGCGGGGGTTCGGCGGCGGCAGCCCCCGTAATGAAAATATAATATTATTTAACATGTTTTATTACAGTGTATTAAAAAAATTTGAAACTTATTAATTTTTTTAATGAAATAGGTATCCGAATTCTTATACCATTCTTTTCATTTTAGTGTTGGATTCAAAATCTAGCTTCAATAATTGAGTTAGCGGGGGTTCGGGGGCGGCAGCCCTCGTAATGAAAATATAATATTATTTAACATGTTTTATTACAGTGTATTAAAAAAAATTAGGAATTTATTAATTTTTAGAATGAATTAGGTATTCGAATTCTTATACCATTCTTTTCATTTTAGTGTTGGATTCAAAATCTAGCTTCAATAATTGAGTTAGCGGGGGTTCGGGGGCGGCAGCCCCCGTAATGAAAATATAATATTATTTAACATGTTTTATTACAGTGTATTAAAAAAAATTAGGAACTTATTAATTTTTTGAATGAATTAGGTATCCGAATTCTTAAACCATTCTTTTCATTTTAGTGTTAGAATTTGTATCAATTTTACTATATGGCTTTATTTGGTAAAATTTTAGAAAATGATATGGCTTTATTTCGCATTCAAATGCGAAATAAAGCCATACGTAAAAAAATTCTCGATATGGCTTTATTTCGCATTTGAATGTTGTACAGGTTGTTGGAACAGTATAAGCGTAATTTTATATCCAACTCAAAACCCTGTCAATCTTCAAAATCTTAGTATATAAATATTCTGGAAAAAGCGTATAATTCTGACTTTATAACCAACTCTAAGGTCCTTTCTAATTATACTTTACATAGATATAAATACCTCAAAAATCCTCTAAACAAAACCCAACTCAATATTGTATCAAACTATAAAGTACATTCTTAAATTTTAAAATAAATATTTCAAATGGAAAACAAAAAGGCAAAATAAATTTATGACAAATAAAGTATGAAAATGTATTTTTTAATAAAATTGTTGCGTCATTTTTGCATTTATGTTCTCTGGTGGGGCTATTTGTCAACATATGCCATACTTATTATATACCGTTGGAAAGAGTTTTAAGAGACCTTTCTAATGGTATAATAATAATACAGGGTGTTTTTGAAAATTTCACAGTTATAGTAGTTTTTTTGAAAGTTTGATTTTTTTTTTTTTTTTTTTTAAAATTTTCACTTTAAATTGCAATATCTCAAAAATGGTAGCACCGATCCAGATGAAACAAGATGTTTATGAAAGACAATATTATGCCCTACAATAGTGTAAGATGTTGGTTCCAGTTTATGGACTAACAGGAAAAATATAACATTTTAATAAAAATGCTACAAAATCTTAGGAACATTTTGTAATGCATTTTTCGACCACTAGATGGCGCCATCGCCACTAATGGTATATATATTCGAAAACATTGAGATATTTAGTACCGTTATGTGATGACGTCATCTTGATAGCTCACAACCCCTTTCCGGAAGTTTCACCAAAATAATTTGTAATAATTTGTATTTTTGAAATATTTAAGAACTTTATATTGGGTTCAAGGCATTGGTATAACAAATTAGAATAAATTGAAAACCTATTTTTTACTAAATCTATGCGTCTTAAAACTAATGTAATTGCTATAAATGTAATGTTTTTTTTTTTTTTTTTTTTTTTTTTTTTTTTTTTATTATAATTTGTAATCATTTAATTCTTACATCAGTATTACGTAAGACTCTGCTCGAAGCACAAGTGCATACGGTTGCTTTTTAAAAATAAAAACAAAAAAAAAAAAACAATATAACACAAATAATTTCAAATTAAATTCAAAATCACTATATTATTTACAACGACAAAACCAGACTTATAAAAATAAAAAAAAAAAAATAACGGGAATTATTTCTACACTTTGATAATAAACAAGTATATTTATAAAAATTTTTAACCAAAACATTATAAAGTAAATTACAGTGCTTAGCAGTAGTATTAAAAAATTAAAAATAAAATATAAAATAAAATTCTTTATTTCAAGAGTAATAGAACAAATATATTTATACATTTATAATAACTCAAAACTAAAAAATGGGGTTGGAAGCTCCCCCCACAAGGGGGCTTCTCAATCAAAATCAATTTCTTTTTCGGATCCAAGAGGATTACTAGATTTGTCAAGAACTCTAGTAAATAAAAGTCAATGTGAGAAATTTTTAGTAATGAGAAGAATAGATGAAAATAAAGATATGAGCAAAGTGTCACCAATACTTTTGAAAAATCATAATATTTAATCGGCTTATTTTTTCCCATACAAATATAAACATCCTTTTTTAGAACAAACTATTTGACCAATTTTAATGAAACAACAACCAAAAGAAAGGTTTTTTTTGTTTTCATAGGACAATCATATTTTTTTTTAAGAATATTTCGTTTTTTCAGGTGAAAATCCGTCTTTAATTTAACGTAAATTTGAATTTAACGGTCACGCTTTTAAAAGTTGAGGCTCATGACTCTAATATTATGCGCCGACTTTCTGTGTAAATGTAATTCATTTTCGGTTTTAACGCAGCTAAATCTAAATCAAAAGATTATATGCGCCGACTTATGTCTTTCTTTTTTTTATTTAGTTCAATTTTCAATGAACAAGGAGATTTAAATTTTTTTAAAATTTTTTTTTGTTTTTGTTTTTTCTTTATCTTAAAAAGTGAACGAAAAAAATGAGTTTCTTCGAAATGAAAGCAATACATTTGGTTTATACAGTAGTTTTCATTTATAACGAACTCGGTTCAATTTTAATTATAATAACCGTAACACTTTTTGCCAATTAATTAAATTTTACCTAAAAATGTAAGTTGTTTATTACATTTATATTTTTTTTATTTAAACTTATTATATCTAATAATGTTGCTTGGTGATTATTTTAGTATTTTTATATATATTTTTGAATTTAAAAAAAAATCATAATAACGTATCAAAAATACAAAAAAAATTTCATTACAAGAAAAAGCAAATATACATCTATAAACATAGAGGTGAGGCTGACACATCAAATAAAAATCTAGCAAATAAGTTCAAAGTGCCCATTATAGAATTAGCACAATCTACAATGTTCAATTCTTATACTAATTTTTCAAAATTCACAGCATTTTTTTAAAACGACATTTGTTTATCACGACAAATATTTTCTGTCTCTTCATGGTCGTTATAAGCGAGCTTTACTGTATTTTTTTTTTTGCTATATGTTTGCAGAAACAAAAAAATTACATTTCTTAGGAAAAATTATGTGTTCTTTAGGAATCAACCAGAATAAATGCATACGGCGTGCAGTTTCTGTCAAAAAATTTTGAAATAAGTAGGTATGTTATGTACTGTACTTCGGAATTTAAAATTTTAAAATTTGACAAAGCGTATAAAAATATTGTAATTGTTTTTTCTGATGTTGCTACGATTAAGTTTTCAAAATAAAATATTTTAAAATAATATTTTTTTTTAAAAAAACATACATTCCAAATAATTGAAAATACCTATAATATGTTCGCAAAAAAAAACTAAAAAATAATCTTCAACTGAAATAAAAGTTGACGTATAATTTCTGTCAAAAAATTTACAAATAAATAGGTACAGGAATTTACATGAGAGCTGTTCGAAATGAAAGCAATACATTTGGTTTATACAGTAGTTTTCATTTGTAACGAACTCGGTTCAATTTTAATTATAATAAACTTTACACTTTTTGATAAAGATTAAATTTTACCTAAAAATGTAAGTTTTTTATTACATTGATATTTCTTTTATTTAAACTTATTATATCTAATAATGTTGCTTGGCGATTAATTAAGTGTTTTTTATTTAGTTTTGAATATAAAAACAATCATAATAACGCATCAAAAATACAAAAAAAATTTCAATAGAAGAAAAAGCACTATACCTACATAGGCTTGAGGCTGACATCAAATAAAATGTTAGCAAATGAGTTGGAAGTGTCCATTCTAGAATCAGCACATTCTACAATGTTCAAGTTATATACTAATTTTTCAAAATTCACAGCATTCTTTTAAAACGACATTTGTTTATTACGACGAATATTTTCAGTCCCATAATGGTCGTTATAACCGAAAAGTACTGTATTTTGTTTTTGTTTGCAATTTATTATAATACAGTAGGTACTAAAAAAAAAATTTTTTGTAAATCGTAAATTGTGGTTGCTTTTTGTTAAGTTTTTTGTAAAATTAAAAACCGAATTCTGAAATATGCAGAAACTTAAAAAAAAAAATAATATTTATTAAGAAAAATGATTTGTTTCTTATGGATCAGAAAAAATCAGCATGTACGGCATTCAGTTTCTGTCAAAAAATTTTGAAATAATTAGTAATGTAAAAAAATTTACATGAATAGCATACCCGACGTATTTAAAAATTTAAAAATTGACAAAGTGTATAAAAATACATATTGTAATTGTTTTTTCTTATGCTGCTGCGATTAAATTTTAAAAATAAAATATTTTAAAATAACATTTTTTTTTAAATTATTTAGTTTAAAACATACAAATATTCAAATAAATTGAAAATACCTACAGTACAATATGTTTGCAAAACTAAAAAAATTATCTTTCTCAAAAAAAGTTATTTGTTCCTTAGGTCCTAACCTATATAAAAGCGCGCAGCGTATAATTTCTGTCAAAAAATTGAGAAATAAATAGGTTCATAAATTTACATTAGAGCAGCGAAAATACGCGTAACGCAATGTACTGTATCTCGGATTTTTAAAATTTACAAATATTGACAAAATGTATAAAAATATTATTATTGGTTTTTCTTATATTTCTAATATTATGTTTTAGAAAATAATATTTTTTTACAATAATTTTTATTAAAAAACATCTTATATTCAAAATACCTATAATATGAAATTAAAAATATTTTTTGTAGGTACTAAATTAAAACATTCAAATAAATATTTTTGATAAATTAAAAATTGTACGCGCATATCGATTTACCGATAATGGATATGTAGACAGACGTATTGACGTACTGCCGTATAAAAATTGTACGTCGTATGTTTTGATTTCATTCTAATAATTGAAAAGTTTATTTCACACTTTCAACACCGAATAATGTTTTTTTATAATTAAAAAAACTATTTTTAGATTTACTTTGACAAAACGAACGAATTTTATATATCAAAAAGTGTACATGAAGATTATATAGGCGTAGTTTGTAAATGGAACGCTAATTTTTGTTTCAGGAGTACATAATTGTCAGATTATCATCATATATATATTTGACATTTTAAAACTACCTGTCATTTGAGAAGTTAATTATATTTAATAGTATTTAAATATTAACAAAGTGAAAAAATTAAGGTTTACTGCTGATATAAATATAAAGAATATTTTTTAAAATGGAAGGGGGTAAGTGCTTATTGGTTATCAAATAAAAAATATGATTTAACATAACCTATTCAAGAGAATTTTAATTAAAGCCATCTACCGGAAATTATTTATCTACTCTTTCATATACTCTTTTACAAGGGCTCAAGTAGCTGGCAATAGTTGAGAGTAGAAAAGAGTTTACTCCTCTTAAAGGAATAAAAGCAATAATATTTATTTGTTTTAAGAAACTTATGAGTCATGGCTCATGACCATGTATAGAAATATATTTTTGTCAATAAAAAACTTAGGAAATATAAAATAAATAAACTAGACAAAAAGGTATAAAGTTAACTAAGCAATTCAGAATCATTTTTCGCATGTTTTCAGAACTTTAAATAGGCATACATTTGTAGTAAAAATTTAGCTATGTAGCTATTAAATTTAAAAATGAAAAAAGGGTAGGAAAAATTTATTCTTTGATTTATTGAAAAACTTTTTTTTTTTGCTATAAATCTTAAGATTGAAATTTAAAAAACGACTTCGGTCAACTTGCCTATTATTTGTACTTCTGGCAGCTTCAATATAATATAATACTAATTACTAAACTTATGAATTATGATATGTTATATTTTGTTGTACATATTATGTATTCATAGAGTTTTTTAATTAGGATACAGAATACGTACAACATAGTTCATATCGTACTAAAATGTTTTGAAAAAAGAACAGTTTGCTATATGAAGGACAGCTTTAACTCGAATTTTGGGTTCTTGACTTCAATAAATATATGTATATGTTTAGAAATATGTATTTATTAGAATAATATTTATATGTATTTAGAATTTTAATTTAATTTAACTGTACCAATTTATCCTCTCTTTAAAGCGGCTTAAGCTATAGAAATAAAACTCAAAAATCGGTACTTAACAACGTTTTAATAATTAAGAAAAATTATAAATTTTTTTAAAGCAAATTTCAAGCGCAAGAACTGTTGACAAGACTGTTGGCATAATTTTTATTATGTATAGTCTAATATAATTTACACAAAACGAATTTTATATGTTAACTTAAAAGCAAAAATAGCTCGAATTTCGAGCACAGGGCGATACTAGTATTATTAAATCCGTTGCAGGAGAAGTGGATAGATGTACCAAACTTCGGGATGGTACTGTATTAATAAAAACAAAAAACTTATCGCAAGCTGAAAAAATTATACAAATCAAAAAATTAGATGAAACAATAAATGTTAAAGTTGAAGAGCACAAAAATCTTAATGAATCGAAAGGTGTTGTCTTCTGCCCAGACCTAAGATATGCTACTGATGAGGAAATTAAAGAAGATATGAAAGAACAGAAAGTGGTTGCAATAAAACGTTTCAAAAAGAAAACTGAAAATGGAGAGGAGGAAACAGGGTTGTTTTTGTTCACTTTTGGCACCACAGATTTACCAAATACTGTATATATTTGTTTCCAAAAGTATGATGTAAGAGCTTATGTACCCCCGCCTCTTAGGTGCTTTAATTGTTTTAAATATAATCACCTAACTATAAATTGCAAGAAAGAAACAAAAACTTGCCCAAACTGCGGTCAAGATCAACATTTGAAAGACATAAAAGAAGAATGTAAAAATCCCAAGAAATGTGTAAACTGTCAAGAGGATCATAATGCCCTTGATAGAAATTGTCCTCGAAACTTAAAAGAGAGAGAGATAAAATCAATTCAAGTCAAAGAAAAAGTAGATATTAAGGAAGCTATTCGAAGGTTCAGGATAAGAAATCCATTAACATCAACTTTTTCCAGTATTCTAAGTACAAACAAACAATGCGGTTGTAAGTGTAGCTGTGGAGAAGAAAGTCAATCCATGAAAGCACCTAGTATTAGCAGAACTGATACTCCTAGTACCAGCAAATTATTAAATGATGTAACTTATAACTCCCTCAATAATGTAAGTACAAATAGTTTATATCAAATAAAACAATTAGATAATAATAAAATTTTGTTTTCAAAAAATATAACAAAAAAACAAAAAAGAGAATTAAAAAAACAAGAAAAAAAAATTAAAAAGAAACAAAAAACTGACTTAAATTTACAAAATTCAGAAATTAGTGTTAGTGATGACGAATCGTCATTAGATCAAATGGAAATTCATGAATAGTATTGTTCAATGGAACTGTGATAGTTTCTATTCACATATAAATGAGTTTAATTTATTAAAACAAAAATATGATCCAATGGTCTTTTGTTTACAAGAAACCAAATTTAAATTCGAACATATCCCAAAACTAAAATATTATAATTCGTTTTTTAAAAATGTTCTTTCTGACACTGTAGCACACGGTGGCGTAGTTACCTTCGTTAATAAAAAAATCAGTAGTGAACATGTACCGTTAAATACCACACTACAAGCCGTAGCCATTAGAATATTTACTCCAGTTAAATTTATAATATGCAATTTATATTTACCGCCTTATCAAAATATAACACAACATGAATTAGAACATTTACTAAATCAATTGGACTGCCCTTTTTTAATTATGGGAGATTTTAACTCCCATAGCTACTTATGGGGGTCTAATAAAAGTGATAAAAAAGGTAAAATTATAGAAGATATTATTAACAGTCATAATCTTGTACTTTTTAATAATGGTAGTCAAACACACTTATCTTTTTCTCATAAAACCTTTAGTGCAATTGATGTCACTATAGGTAGCCCTATATTGTATAATTATTTTGACTGGCAAACTGACCAAGACTTGTATGGCAGTGACCATTATCCAATTATAATGAATGTTATTGGTTTTGACAATTCTTTTGGATGTAGAGATAGATGGAATATAAAATCGGCAAATTGGTCAAAGTTTAATAAAGAACTAGATTTTAGGAAGGTTAATTTTAAAGATATTAATAACTACGAAAATCATATCACAACAAGTATTTTGAGGGCAGCGCAAAAAAGTATTGAAATAAAAAATCACAGTAATCTTAAAAAAAAGGTACCATGGTGGAATAAAGAAATAGATAATAGTATTAAAAATAGAAAAAAACATCTTAGGAGATACAAAAGAACAGGTGACCTTATTGATTTTAAAAGCTTCTTGAAATATAAATATGAAAGCAGGAGATTGATCCGTGACAGTCGCAAGAAATCTTGGGAAAGTTTTGTTGGATCAATAAATAGCAACACATCTCCTTCACTCGTTTTCAATCAAATTAGGCGAATAAATGGTAAACAAAAACAACCAGGAATAACTGCGATATTTCAGAACGAAAAAATAATAACAAATAAGAATGAAATAGTTAACAGTATGATGGAATTCTTTAGTCAAATGTCGAGTTCTGAAAATTACAATGGAAATTTCAGATCATTTAAGGTAAATAATGAAAAAACTCCAATTAATATTGGTCTAGATTCCTCCCAACATTTTAATAAAATTTTCAGTTTAACTGAATTAGAAAATGCGCTTAAAGATTGTTCAGGAAGTTCACCTGGGCCAGATAACCTACATTATGAAATGTTTAAGCAGCTTGATATTGGACATAAGAAAGAACTTCTCAAATTCTACAATCAGATATTCCTTTCTGGACATTTCCCAAACAATTGGAGAAAAGCCTTTATGATCCCTATACAAAAAAAAGGACTTGATCCCAAATACCCCAGAAACTATCGCCCAATATCGTTGACAAATTGCTCTTGCAAAATTTTAGAACGAATGGTATCAAAGAGATTAACTTGGTTTTTAGAAAAGAATAACAACTTCTCAATTTACCAATCCGCTTTTCGAAAACATCGAGGAACACTAGATAATCTGTCTTATTTGGAATCTCAAATAATGACTGGATTTTGCCATAATAAACACACCTTATCTATCTTTTTCGATTTAGAAAAAGCTTTTGATATGGTGTGGAAGAAACTTGTCATTACAGAACTTATACAATTAGGTATCAGAGGAAATATTTTAAAATTTATAGATAACTTCCTCGCAAATAGAAAAGCACAAGTATTAATTGGAAGAACATTATCCTATGAAAAAGAACTTGAAAATGGAATTCCCCAGGGATCCGTCCTGAGTGTTGTTCTGTTTAATGTTGCAATTAATACTATAACGAAAATAATCCCAAAAAATGTTCAGTATTTACTTTATGCTGATGACCTTATCATCTTTACCACTGGTAAAAGTTTGAAAAAACTGCAAGCAAAATTACAAAAATGTTTGAATCAGCTTTTAAAATGGACAAATAAAACAGGCTTTAAATTTTCTGAAAATAAAACTGTTGCTCTGCTATTCTCGAGGAAAAAGAAAAATTTATATTACCCTGACCTCCAGTTGGGTGGTAAAAAACTCTCATATGTAGATAAAACTAAATTTTTAGGTTTAACTTTCGATAAGAAGCTGAATTGGAAGGAACATATTAAAAATATTAAGGCAAAGGCCACCAAAAATATAAATCTATTAAAAATACTTTCTAACAGCAATTTTGGATCGGATAGGAATCTATTACTGAGACTTCTAAACCTCATCATACTTCCTATACTGGATTATGGATGTTTTATTTATGATGTAGCTAACAAAACATCAATTTCCTCTTTAAATGCAGTACAAAACTTAGGAATCCGCATAGCTACAGGCGCTTTTCGTACGAGTCCTGCGGTAAGTTTATGTGCAGAAGCTGAGCAAATTCCTCTTGATCTCAGACGAAAAAAATACCAACTTAAATATGGACTAAAAGTAAAATCTATGGAATATCACCCACTTCATGAGTTTTTAAAAAATAATGAACTTTATGATAAAATAAAAAACAAAAATAGAAATGTCCAACCAGTTTTTTCTCGAATCCGTACAACTATTAATAGCATAATCTCAAATGAATGCGAAATCGAACTACAAAAAAGCCCAAAAAATCCTCCATGGCTAATTAAGCCCGTTAAAATAGATCTTTCTCTCACAAAATTTAAAAAAGAAAACACAAATGCAATTGTATTTAGAAAATCTTTTAGATATTTGATAAGTACCAAATATAAAAATCACTATCAGCTGTTTACGGATGGATCAAAAATTGAGGACCAAACTGGTTGTGCATTTACTTCAACTAATATGAAACAGAAAATTAAGCTCCCCAAACATACAAACTGCCGAAATGTATGCCTTATACAAGGCAATTGTTTCTATAAATAATAATTTTCTATCGAAAAATATGATAATCTGTACAGATTCGCTAAGTTCTCTGCAAGCATTGAGTAGTATATCTCCAAAGCACCCTCTAGCCCAAAAAATTATTGATGAACTATTTAAAACAAAAAATAATATTACATTTTTATGGATTCCTGACCACGTCGGAATTTCTGGAAATGAAGAAGCTGATTCACTAGCAAAACAAGCATTAAATGAACACGAACCTGTTGACTCTGACTTTAAAATAATTCTTTCAGATTATAAACAGAAAATAAATGAATTGATTAAAGAAGAATATAAAAGTTTTTGGGAAAATATTAATAATAAGCTGAAAATTGTAAAACCACAAATTGATAAATGGAAAACTTTAGACAGCGTCACGCGAAGGGAATCTATCATCCTAACCAGGCTTCGAATAGGTCATACAAAATTTACGCATAGCTATTTATTTACTAGGGACAGCCCTCAACCAAACTGTGAATGTAATATTGACACACCCATTTCTATTAGACATATCTTCACAGACTGTTCACTATATTCAAGAGAAAGAAGTATGTTTCATATCAATTTTGACTCATTATCTGATGATAATCACATTTCTAACAATAATATCATGAATTTCCTCAAAAAAACTAGATTATATGACAAAATATAAATTCATATTATTACTATTATTAATATTATGTTTTTTTATATTCCCAAATCATAAATTATCTAATAATCAATCAATTAATAATAATTTGTAATTGTTTTTAAATAGTTTTTATATGATCATTTATAACAAATCAATGAAAATAAGAAACAAGTAAAGAAACAGTCAGTCGGTGCAACCGACTTAGAAATACCCTACACCTTGGTTCAAATTTAAGGACATATCCATAAGTCATTTTAACACCATAGAAGCTGTTATTAATTTGATCGTAAGACATAGCTAACCAAATTAACTGTATAATACTAAAAAAATTTTCTAATTACCCTATCTATTAAAAAATACTACAAATTCTTACTAATTTATCTATTTAAAAATATTAAAAAACAAACAAACTTGAAATAAATGAAAATATATTTATTCCAATTCAATTACAAAATGAAAAAATTCTAATTATTAAATTTTGTGATAAAAAGATAATCAAAGCATAATATATTTAATAATCCAAATTTTTAAAAATTGCAATTATTTTAAATGGTTAGTTTATATACCTAATAGAAAAGCTTATAAACGCAAAATATGCAATAAATGTATTTCTAAAATACAATTAAAAATTTACACCTTTTCATATAATTCATTTAAATATAAAAATAAATTTTACATAAATGCAGCAAGTACCTTTGAACATAACTGAACCACTACAATTAAGTCTAGATTTCGGAGCAACATAGGACATAGGAAATATATTCTTTGGCTTCGAAATTAAACTCGACCACAACCAATTCCCATGGTACTTTCATTACTAATAACCTACTGTTAAATTTCATCAAAATACCGGCATTATTTTTTGAGTTATGGTGTTTGTAAGATATATGTTTGTTAGTCCTTGAACTTTTCAAGAGTTCCAGGACCCGAAATTATGGTACGATTTCGCCCATATGCAGTCCCGTCATACTTTCAATACTAGTTAACCCTTGTACACAATTGGAACGCTCTATCTTAATTTTAAGTTACTAGTTTTATTAATTTCGATGATAAGCTTTTACACATTGGGGGGTCTAAGAGAGGTTCTGAACCACCACTCTAATTGATCCCAAATTAGGGGGGCACGCAAGAAATAGTAAAGAACACCCTTGTGGCAAATTGGAAGCTTCTACATTTGTTTCAAGTTACTATCTTTATTAATTTCGAAAATATGCTTTAAGGGCCTAAGAACTGAGTGGCTGGTCCCCGATCCACTACTCCAATGTGGCCCAAATTTCAAAGACACTTACGAAATAGGAAGGGACACCCTGATACCAAATTTGGAGGTTCTATCTTCATTGGTTTTGGAATTATGCTCGTTTGGCCTAAATTCGATCAAAAAGTTCTAAGTTCCGAACCCATTGTCCAATCCTCACCGTACGTAATCACCGCCGTAGTTTTGCTGCCAATAACCTACAGTACAAATTTCATGAAGATAGCCTCATTAGTTGTTGAGTTATCGTGATTTTTTATATATGTTCCTTAGCCCTGACATCGATTAAAAGGTCCGGAATCCGAACCGTTGGGCTGATTTCGCCCTTATATAGTCCGCGCTGTACTTATAGTTCTAGTTAACCCTTGTACACAATTTGAACGGTCTATCCTAATTTTAAGTAACTATTTTTAGTAATTTCGATTATAAGCCTTTAAAACTTGGGAGGTCTGAGAGGGTACAGAACCACCACTCCAGTTGATCCCAAATTAGGGGAACACGCAAGAGATAGTAAAGAACACCCTTGTGGCAAATTGGAAGCTTCTACATTTTTTCAAGTTGTTATCTTTATTAATTTTAAAGATATGCTTTAAGGTCTTCGGAAATGTGTGGCTGGTCCCCGACCCACTACTCCAATGGGACCCAAATTCACAAGACACTTAGGAAATAGGAAGGGACACCCTGATACTAAATTTGGAGGTTCTATCTTCATTGGTTTCGGAATTATGCTAGTTTGGCCTAAATTCGATCAAAAAGTTCTAGGTTCCGAACCCATGGTCCAATCCCGACCTTACGCAATTCCCGAAGTAGTTTCATTACTAGTAACCTACAGCACAAATTTGATGAAGATAGCGTCATTAGTTGTTGAGTTATCGTGATTTTTTATATTTGTTCGTTAGCCCTGAAACCGATTAAAAGGTCCAGAATCCGAACCCATGGGCCGATTTCGCCAATATGCAATCCCCGCCGTACTTTCAGTCCTAGTAACCTACAGTTAAAATTTCATCAATATAGCTCCATTATTTTTTGAGTTATCGTGCCTACGGACGGACGGACGGACGGACGGACGGACGGACGGACATGGCTATATCGACTAAGGCGGTCACGCTGATCACAAATATATATACTTTTCCATATCTAGCTCGCTTCCTTTAGGTGGTTACAAACACCATACCAAAGTTAATATACCCCTTTACCTATTCTATAGGTGTAGAGTATAAAAAGAATTTATGTTTATTATATATTTATTTTCTGAATATTTTATTATTTTAATTTTTTTTTTTTTTTTAAAGAATAAATATATTTATGTTAATTATTCTAACAAATTTTAAAAATATAGCATTTAAGAAAAATTTTGTAAAAATACTATTCAAGAAATGTTAATACCTTGCTTATTAAACCTTTTTTTTTTTTAATAATAATTTAATTTTCTGTTCATATTCTAAAATCAAGTATCTAAAAATTAATCAATTAATAATAATTTTGTAATTGTTTATAAATAGTTTTTATATGAACATATTCATTTATAACAAATCAATGAAAATAACAAAAAATTTTTATGTTTATTATATATTTATTTTATGAATATTTTATTATTTTAATTTTTTTTTTTTGAAAAAAAGAATAAATATATTTATGTTAATTATTGTAATAAATTTAAAAAATATAGTATCTAAGAATAATTATTTAAAAATACTATTTAAAAAAATGTTAATACTGGGCTTATAAAACCTTCTTGTGTTGAAAGTCCAAAAAAAAAAAAATTTTAAATAAATTAATTCTTACATCAAAAGCATCCATAAAATATTAGATGAAGAACAGCTTTAACAAAGATATTTATACGTGACACTTGTTACTGAAACTTCAATTGTAAATTCGTAGGTTTTTTATAATAACACACCTCTAACGGATTCTTATGTGTATAGAATACATTTTTTATATTTTTTACAATTAATCTTGAAAGTTTGGGCAAACTTGATTTTTTGGCAATATTTTGATACGTAGCACACTTATTTGGAGGACTGCACCTGTTTTGATTATGTATTTAAAGCTTCAATATTTTATTAAATTTTATTCAGGAACATTACCATTGTTTTATACTCTATAATCTAGTTTGTTTATTGTAGTAATAAAACAGTTTTCCGTGACTTTTCTTTTAATCACATTATCCATGTGAAGAAAAATAATATCTTTTTATTTTATTAAATATTTTATTATAAAAACCACCATGCTTTTTAATTTTAACATTATTAACTTAAAAAAATAAACAATTTTTTTTTAATCTAAATTTTGTGCAAAGCAGCTTTTAGAGAGAAAATTAAATCTTTGCTTTTTTAAAGAGCAGGAAAATGAAAAGAAGATTTGAAAAAGACGCAAGAAAATTTTAAATTGAATTTTCCGAAAATTTTTAAATAAAAAAATAATTTTTTTAAAAAACAAAAACCACAAAGATATTTGCATTTCCGCTTTTCAAAATGAGATGAAAACTTATTTTTATATTTCAACTACTTACTTTTATTCAACATATCACAAAACTTATATATGTAGATAACATAATAAGTAAAAGAAAAACTAACAGAATTCTAAGAAGGAAATGTAGATAACCATGAGTAGCAATATGTTATTCTGTGCTCTGAAATATGAAATACGTACTTTGTTAATTTATCTTACCCAAAAAAAAATGTGGGTTCTTAAATTAAATCAGTTTTATACCCGTATGACTATATAAAGAAGGAGGCGGAGTATCGAAAAATAAATCGATTTAGCTATGTATGTGCATCTGTCCGTCCGTCATCACGATAACTCAAAAACTAAAGGAGGTAGGATCTTGAAATTTATGCAAATTCGCGTTTTTGCAATAGCCGTCACCGCTATTTAAATCCAGCCATTTTGGTTCATGGGTTCGGGTAGCTGCCATACAACCTCTTTTTTTAAATGAGTATTACTCTGTACCAATTACAGCTGCGTGTCTCAAATTTTGCCAAAAGTAGTTTAGTTTTATGGCCAAAGTTTCAAAATTTGGTTGGTCTACCGCAGAGGGTTCAAGTAGCTGCCATACAACTCCTTCTTTTATATGATTATTCCACTACACTTAATAAAGCTGTATGTTTGAAATTTTGCCAAAAGTAATTAACCGGATGATATAATGTATATGTGTAATATGTCAAAGTAATATTTTTAATTTTATTAGTTGGTAACACTTTTTATACACTGTCAATTAGGTTTAAGTTGTGATAATAAAATAAATAGAAATGATTCTGGTTTTGAAGTAAGAAGAAGAAACACGTTTTTTATTGGAAGCTCAGATACTACAGTGGCGACGAGGAAAATGGCGAAAGTAAAAAAACAGAATTCAACCATGCTAGGAATGGATTTATATACTTCAAAAGAAGCTTCACCACAAAGGGCTATTCTCACTAATTTTGTGTTGAATACTCGACAATTTGAACCAACAATTGATGATTGGCAAATTTTCAAGGAAAAATTGAACCATTTATTCAAAATCACAGATGTACCATCAGAAGAAAAAGTAAGTGTGTTAGTAACTGTACTTTCACCTAAAGCATATAAGTTAGTTAGAGACTTATGCACACCTTACAAATTGGAAGAAAAGACATTTGAAGAGTTATGTGAAATAATGGACAAACATTATTCACCTGTAAAAAATATTTGGAGGGAAAGAAAAGTGTTCTTCGGTGCAGTACAAAATTAGGACGAATCCATCACTATGTGGTATGCCAGAATCATGGAGTTGGCAGCAAGGTGCAACTTTAAAAATGAAATCAGTGTTTTAATCAAAAGCAAATTTATTACGGGTTCCAAGAATGCTATTTTTGAGCGTTTATCGGAAGAAAAGGCTGATGCGGATATTCAACATCTTTTGAATTTAGCTCAGGTGAGAGAATCGAAGGTCGACTCAACTTATGAAAATTCCAAGATATTTGCAATATCGAATCAAAACCACAAAAAGGCAATGGTTTGTTATAGGTGTAATAAAGCAAACCATACTGCCAACACGTGCAAATATAAAAAAAATAAATGTTTTAGTTGTGGAAAAACGGGACATTTAAAAGCCGCGTGCAGAAACAAATCAAAGGGAGAGATTAATTCTCTACACATCAAAAAAATAAAAAGCGATGAGCAAAACAAGGCCAGTTGTAGTAAAGTTAAGAAAAAAATATGTAAAGAAAATTTGTGTATAAAAAAATTCTAAAAATCCTTTTATAATTTCAGTGTTAATAAATAAAAAACGAGGAAGAGTGTAGTAGAGTAGACTGTGTCAACTCTGGGATACCCGTATGACCGTAACATATACATTATAATATCATCCGGTTAATTACTTTTGGCTTTATTAAGTGTAGTGGAATATTGCTACTCGAACCCTCTGTCGTAGACCAACCAAATTTTGCAGAAACTTTGGCCATTACACTAAACAATTTTCGGCAAAAATTCAGACACCCAGCTTCATTAGGTGGAGAGTAATGCTCATATAAAATAAGAAGTTGTATGGCAGCTACCCAAACCCACTTCACTAGACCAACCAAATTTTGCAGAAACTTTGGCCATAAAACTAAACTACTTTTGGCAAAATTTCAGACACGCAGCTGTAATAGGTGCAGAGTAATGCTCATATAAAAAAAGAAGTTGTATGGCAGCTACCCGAACCCATGAACCAAAATGGCTGGATTTAAATAGCGATGACGGCTATTGCAAAAAAACGAATTTGCGAAAATTTCAAGATCCTAGCTCCTTTAGTTTTTGAGTTATCGTGCGGACGGACAGACGGACGGACGGACCGACAGACGGACGGACATACATAGCTAAATCGATTTATTTTTCGATTCTGATCCGATCCATACACTTGAGTCTATATTTACCCCCCCTCCTTCTCTGCGTCACAAACGTAATGGCAAATTTATTATACCCTTTGACTATATAGTCATACGGGTATAAATACCTTGTGATTTTGAGCTGGATAGTGGTGCTGGTATTTCAGCAATCCCGGAAGAAATTTATAACCAAGTGTTCAGGAAGGAAATATTGTATAAATGTCAAAATAACATTACCTCATATTCAGGTGAGCGTCTTAAATGTAAAGGATATTTATAGCTAATATTACTTTCAATCAAATTTGTGAAGAGATTAAAATATATGTAATTGCAAATGCTACCTCTAAAGTACTTGGTCGTGATTTTTTACTCAGATTCAAATTAAATTTTTCAATTAAAAAGATAAATAGTGAAATAAAAAATAATGATTTCTTAGATAGTGAGATTAGTAATTTAGTAAAAAGTTATGAAGATATATTTAATGAAAATTTAGGTGAATATAAATATAGAAAAATTTCTTTGGAAATTGGGGAAAATGTTAATCCGAAATTCTGTAAACCTAGGCCGATTGCTTTTGCGAGAAAAAAGGAAGTGGAAGAGGAATTGTTAAAATGGTGTGAACAGGGGCTAATATCAAAAGTGGATTATTCAAATTGGGGGACTCCTATTGTAGTAGTGCCAAAAGAAAACGGTATTAGATTATGTGGAGACTACAAAGTCACCATTAATCCTCATTTAAAGGATTACAATCACCCCCTACCGAAAATAGAGGAAATTTTTGCCTCATTATCAGGAGGGAAAATTTTTGCTAAGTTAGATGTTCGAACTGCTTATTTGCAATTTGTTTTGGATGAAAAATCACAATATTTATGTGCCTTAAGCACTCATTTAGGAATTTTTAAAATGAATAGGATGCCATATGGAATTAAAATTGCTACTTCAATTTATCAGCAAGAAATGGAGAAAGTTTTAGCTGGGTTGGAACATGTAATTGCATATGTTGATGATATTTTGATATCAGGGAAAACTGAGCAAGAGCTAATAGAGAAATTGAAAGAAGTTTTTAACAGATTTCGAATGGCAGGTTTAAGATTAAATAAACAGAAATGTAATTTTATCACAGATTCCATTGATTATTTAGGACACACAATTAATAAAAATGGAATTTCAAAAAATAGGGAGAGAGTAGAAAGATTTTTATATGTTAAAGAGCCTGAAAATCTAAATGAAGTAAGAGCGTTTTGTGGCATTGTTAATTATTATAGTAAATTTGTAAATAACTTAGCAAAAACAATGACACCTATTTATGAATGTTTAAAATCAAACGGAAAGTTTAATTTTAATGAAGATTGTCGTAAATCATTTAATTTAATTAAAAATAAAATCGCTGAAGACATTACGCTAGCACATTATGATTTAGATTCACCATTAATTTTTACAACAGATGCATCAAATCATAGTGTGGCAGCAGTGCTGTTGACAGTAGACAATCAAATAGAAAAGCCCATAGCTTTTGTATCACTCAAACTGACCAAGGCAGAGCTCAATTATGCTATTGTAGACAAAGAAGCTCTGGCTATAGTTTATTCATTAAAAAAGTTAAAACAATATCTAGTAGGTAGACATTTTGAATTACGTACTGACCAAAAACCATTGTTAAGAATATTCAGTCAAAACAAAGAAACTCCAGTGATAGCATCTGAGAGAATTAAAAGATGGTCTTCATTTGTGAGTAGTTTTAATTTTACAATCAAACATGTCGAGGGAAAGAAAAACATAGCAGACCCATTATCAAGAGTTCGCAATGCAGAAGATGAGAACGCATTTTTAACCGAAATAAATTATTTAGGTGAACAAATTGAATTACCTATTACAATAGATGAGATAAAATGTGGGATAAAATTAGATTCTGTACTTTCGAAGGTTTTCGAAGCTGTACAAAATAATACGCTATACAAGTTACATGGTAAAGAGTATATTCCGTTTATAAGAAAGCGTAGAGAACTTAGCACAGAAAAGAACCTTCTCTTTTGGGGAGGTAGGGTGGTAATCCCAGAAGAGTTCAGAGAAATAATCTTAAGAGAATTACATACACCACACATGGGTATTGCGAAGACAAAGTCTGTTGCCCGAAGTTATTTTTGGTGGCCCAATATTGATAAAGATATTGAGCGCCATGTCAAGTACTGCAACGCTTGTTTGAATAATGCTAAGAATCCAAACAAAAGTAGCCTAATTCCGTGGCCGATTCCCAATAAAGTTTGGTCAAGAGTTCATGTTGATTATGCTGGGCCCAAATGGGGACATTGGTTTTTAGTAATTGTGGATGCTAAGTCCAAATGGATTGAGGTATTTAAAACAAAACATGCTTCTGCAGAATTTACTCGCGATAAGCTCCGAGAAACATTTGCGATATATGGGTTATGTGACGTACTAGTTTCAGACAATGGTTCGGTATTTCATTCGTCAGTTTTTCAAAAATTTCTCAAAGCAAATGGCATAACGCACAGAACTACTCCAACTTATTTTCCACAGACAAATGGACAAGCTGAAAATTCGGTGAAAATGGTTAAAGCTGCTTTGATAAAATTTTTGGGCGATAGTTCTAAAACATCGTATGAAATAGAAATTAAACTTCAAAATTTATTATTAGGATATCGTATGACAAATCACACCTCGACTAACAAACCACCATGTGAAATGTTATTTAATAGAAAATTGAAAACCAGATTAGATTTGTTAACCACAGAAAGAGAAAATCAAAATCACGTGGATAATGATATAACTAATGTTATGAACAAAAATCAGCAAAAACAAATCAAGTATTATAGAGGTAGCAAAAATCGGAAATGTGAAAAGGGTCAAAAGGTTAAAATTGAATATTTTAAGAACAATAATTGCATCTGGAGCGATGCCGTAATAAAACAGGTGTTGGGTAAAAGAATGTATTTGTGTGAATTATCAAATGGAGATGTTGTAAAAAGACACATAGATAAAATCAAGCTGAAATACTGAGATGTCAGCACCATTATTCACCATTATTTACCATTATTTAACATATTAATTTAGTAATAAAAGTAAATTTATAGTAATTATAAAGTAATTAATTATTTAGTAATTGATGAAGTAAATGAAGTAATTAATTTATCGTACAAATTTTATGTAAATATATGAATCAATGAATTCGCTGTAAATCATAATGTAAATCTTGAATTGTGAATTAATGAATTCGCTGTAAATCATAACATAAATCTTGCATTGTGAATTAATGCAAAATGGAGTAAAGAATCTTAACCTTTACTAGAAGGGGATAGTTGTAATATGTCAAAGTAATATTTTTAATTTTATTAGTTGGTAACACTTTTTATACACTGTCAATTAGGCTTAAGTTGTCATAATAAAATAAATAGAAATGATTCTGGTTTTGAAGTAAGAAGAAGAAACACGTTTTTTATTGGAAGCTCAGATACTACAATATGTTACGTTCATACGGGTATCCCAGAGTTGATACAGTCTACTCTACTACACTCTTCCTCGTTTTTTATTGAAACCAAAATTCCTGCTTACATACTAACCTACCGAGGCCTCTCTAACGAAAAAAGATATATTTAAATTTATGTTAATACTATATAAAAATCTTTGAGAGTAACTCAATTTACTGTAGTGCAGTAATATGAAGTGTATTTTAAAGTCTGATTCCCACTTCACCGAAACAGTGACGATGATGTACAGTGTTTTTCATTGTTGTATGTATTCCTTGTGAGTGTATTCATATTCAATGATAACGATATCAAGACAACGGTCAGTATCAGACGATACAGGCACCGGTCCGTGTCGTTGTCAGCTTAAAATGTTATGATTTTAAAATCAATGGCTTCTTTTTATGCTATTATTTTAAATATGATGAAAATTTATTCGCTAATGTAAGTTGTAACCAAGCCCAGTCTCAAAGACTTAAATCAATTTCGGACATCGATAAAGAATAAGTATGTTTGCTCTTAGCATAGTATATCATCTGTTTCAAAATTGCTCAAAAAATTTATTTTAAATCCTCATAATATTATAGCTCAAGCTAAATTGAAAATTTTATTTTAATTTAATTTAATTTTAAATTAATAACAATTACTAATAATTAAAAGTAAAACTATTAAAGTGTTTATTTTTTTGAAATCTGCTCATAAATTTTAAATATAATAACTTCAGAACTTTCAAAATAAGAAATTATTAAGAAATTAAAATTAATTTAAGTTTTTCAAGGATTCGCTAAACAGAAGTATATGAAATATGAATAAGTTTTTTTTAGAAAACTTATAATTACCAAATACGCTTACGAAGAATTTTGTAGTTTAAATGAAAATTTAATTAATAATTATAACACTCTATTTGGTTTTCAAATTATAAATTAATAAAAATTTAAATATTTAAATAATTTAAAAAAAACTAATTATCATTATAGTATTAATACTAAACTTTTTTCGAGGTCCCTTTAATATATAGGCATCCATTTAATTTAAATAGAATTAATACTTGAAATTTTGGTAACTAATATTTTATTTATTTCTCTTTCAAAATATTTTAAAAGCATTTTAGTAATTTAATCTTTTATTGAGAAAATTTGATATAATTTTGATTTGTTGTTGATAAATATTTTAATAAAAATTTAAACAGATATTTTCATTCGATTGTTTGAATCATAACATAATAAATTAAATAATCTGCTCAACAAATAAACATATATGTATTCGATAATGAATTCTATAGATACTTTCTATTTAGTATATAATAAAATTTTATAATATATGATAAATATAATTTTATAATATAGTATAAACAAAATTTTTGCAACAAAACCATATGTTAAAACTATTATTTTTAAAAGATATTTATTATGAAATCGATAATATGCATGAGAAATATTTAAGAGTAAAATTATTTTCATTCAATACAAAGATAATAAATTTTTATTTTAATTTTAAAATTTCCATATGAGAGATTTCACAATATTCTTATGATATTTTCACTTAGAAGAATATTTAAATTTTTGTTATTGAAAAAAGTGGGTGCATAACACTTTACTGAAAAAAAAATTCCAAATACTTCAAAATTCAGAAAATAAAAAAATATCGAATTTAAATATTTCGAAAAAAAGAATTTGAGAGTTATACAAAACCAGAATATACGCTTTTTGCAGAGAAAAAATAATTCGGTGAGATTTTAAATTTTAATAATTCGTTTAGCGAGGGTCTAGGGGCGGTAGTCCCCTTTATTAAAATTTTCCATTGTTGAAACAGGCATACCTCATACAATGTGATAAGGAATGAAGCATGACTTTCTTTCTCATACGTGGCAGATTGTATTATTTTATTAATAATTTTATTTTTTTGTATCGTATATTTTATATTTTATCATATAATATATTTGTTCACCATTGGGATTTGTAAAGAAACAATTTTTAAAGTTCATGACGGGTATGAGAATAGAAGGCTCGGTTAGTAAGCCAAATGCTTACCTACTAAACATAAATAAAGGTTTTATTTTTCGAGAATTTATATTGTTGGGGATTTTGGTATATTTGAGAATTTTTTTTTTCAGTGAAGTGCAATAGATCTGGCAAAAGTATTTATAAAAAAATAAAAATAATTTTACTGAATTCTATTTCAAAACTATTTTGAATATAATACATACTCGTATAGATATCGTAAATATAAATCTTATGAATGATACAAAAATAGGGTAAGAACTAATATAATATATAGGTATTACAATATCATCTACTGGATAATATCCTGGATCCTAAGAATATGCCTTTTTTTTCATACTATTATAATGTGAACGTATTGTATACGATTATAAAATTAAAAAAAATTAAAAAAAAAAACGAAATTTATTTCATTCAGTTAAGAATATTATAGTTTAGATATAAGTGGATATTCTTTATCTATTTTAATTCAAAATAAATACTGATTTATATAAGCTTTATGAGAACAATATCTAAAGATACACATTTAAGATATTTTATGGCACCTTAGATTTTTTTTCGACTTTCCTAACCCTTCACTTCACTACACTTCAATTATTTTCAAAAGGGTTTCAATTTCAATATGAATTTAAACGAGGAAGAGTGTAGTAACGTAGACTGTGTCAACTCTGGGATACCCGTATGACCGTAACATATACATTATATCATCCGGTTAATTACTTTTGCAAAATTTCAAACATACAGCTTTATTAAGTGTAGTGAAATACTCATTTAAAAGAAGGAGTTGTATGGCAGCTACTCCCTCTGTAGTTGACCAATCAAATTTTGCTGTAACTTTGGCCATTTCATCTAACTATTTTTGAAAAATTTCAGACACACAGGTGTAATAGGTACAGAGTAATTAATACTCATATAAAAAAAGATGTTGTATGGCAGCTACCCGAACCCATGGACCAAAATTGCTGGACTTAAATAGCGATGACGGCTATTGCAAAAAAAACGCGAAAATTTCAGTTTTTGCTCATTTAGTTTTTGAGTTATCGTGCGGACGGACGGACATACATAGCTAAATCAATCTATTTTTCGATTCTGATCCGATCCATACACTTGAGTCTATATCTACCTCCCCTCCTTCTCTGCGTCACAAACGTAATGGCAAATTTATTATACCCTTACCCTTCCTATTATATACCTATTATACCCCTACCCTTCTGTGTGTCTGATACGGGTATAAAAATATTTGTCGATATTTTGGGTATGGAAGCTTTTTGAAAAGAATTTGTAAAGTGGTGTATCTTATATTGTAAATAGGTATGTTAGATTTTGTTAATTGGTTATATTATCTGCTATGAAAATTTTATTTATTGTATAACTACTTATATACTCTGTTAACAACTAGATTTTTATTTAAATCTTGAAATTAATAGATAAAACAAATAGATAAGTAATGAGTTAAAAACTATCTATTAAATCAATAGAAATTTTAGATACAAAAATTTAGTATTTAAATAAAATTTAATACCATATTTTATATTAATATCTTAGATTAATTAAAAATATTTACAATCATTTTGCGCAAAGTACTTTTTTTGTTTTTTTTTGTTTGTCCTTATTACTCCTCTTGGGAGCATAAGATATCTACTAGGCATCTCCATCTGACTCTATTCAGAGCAGTTATTTTTGCTTCCTCCCATGTTTTTCCAATTGAGGTTAGTTCTTCCGATATCGTTCGCCTCCAGGTGTTATTGGGGCGGCCTCGTCTTCGGGTTCCTTGTGGGTTCCATTCTAGTGCTTCCCTTGCTATGCTATCTTGCGGCTTTCTAAGTGTGTGCCCTATTCATTTCCACTTCTTCCTTTTGATCTCTTGTCCAATTGGTTCTACTTTGGCAAGTTTCCATAGGTCCTTGTTATTTATTGTGTTTGGCCAGTATATTCTGCATATTATTCTTAGACATTTGTTAATGAAAACCTGTAGTTTCTGTGTGATGTTGTTCGTAACTAACCAGGTTTCACTTCCATATGTTAAGGTGGTGTTTACGGAGGTTTCAAATATCCTCAATTTTGTTTCCCTGGACATTTGTGCGCTTTTCCATATTGGCTGTAAGCGACCGAACATTTCCTTGGCCTTTTTGATTCTGCTTTCGATGTCTGCGTTTATGTTACCGCTGTTATTTATGATGCAGCCTAAGTAGTGGAAATTATCTACATAGTCGATTTGTTTGTTGTTCATCACCGGACGGCGTGGGTTGTTGATGTTTATGGCCATCGCTTTCGTCTTTTCCATATTTATTTCTATATTTTTTATTTTATTTTTATATTTATTTTTTATTTGGTAGATGGTTTATTTTAGCTTGCATATTATTTATTGTGTGTGATAGCAGGCAGATGTCATCGGCATAGTCCAGATCTTCTAATTTCCCGAAGAGATTCCATGTTAATCCAGTTCTTTTGGTACTAATCTCTTTCATTATGTCATCTAGCACTAATGTGAAGAGGATTGGTGACAGTGGACAACCCTGTTTTACTCCTATATTTCTATTATTTTTTCCGGCACATTTAGGTTTCTAAGTGGTTTCCGTATGGCTTTTCTGCTTATACAATCGAACGCTTTCTTGAAATCGATGAAAATCAGGTATAATGGGGCTCGCCATTCTATTGACTGTTCAGCGATGATTCTGAGCGTATTAACCTGGTCTATGCAACTTCTATGGGGACGAAAACCTGCTTGCTCATCTCTTATTTGGCTCTCTAGGTTCTCTTGCAGCCTTCTTTGTATTATTGTTGCCATAATTTTGTAGATTGTGTTTAGCACTGTTATGCCTCTCCAGTTGTCGCACTTGGTCAGATCACCTTTCTCTGGAAGTTTGATGATTATTCCATTTTTCCACGTGACCGGTAATCTGCCCTCATCCCATGCTGTTGTGATGTGAGGTTCTAGAAGCTCGGCTGATTTTTCTGGATCTATTTTTATAATTTCTGCTGGGAGACCATCTTCGCCTGTTGCTTTGTTTATTTTTAGCTTTCTTATTGCCTCTTTGATCTCTGCTTTGGATGGTTTGTTTATTCTGATGTTGTAATTGTTATTGTTATTATTTGTGCAATTTTCTGGTCTGGTTTCTTCTAGGTTGGGGTCGCTGTTATTACTGGTTTCTGCGAAGTGTTGTCTCAATATTCGGGTTTGTTCTTCGGGACATGCTATTAGTACAGCATTTTGGTCCTTGATTGGGTGATTTTTGTTGTTTCTTCTGCCAGTGAGCTGGTTCACGATTTTATGTAGCTCTCTTGTGTTGTTGTGTATTGAAGCCGTTTCAGCCTTATTTGTGAGATCGTTAATGTATGTTCTTTTATCTCTTCTTGCAGCACTTTTGACTTGTTTAGCTATATTATTGTATTGTTGTCTTATAGCGTTATTGGTATTCAATTGCTGTTTTAGGTTGTTTCTTTGTGTTATTAGATTCCAGGTGTTATTGGAAATCCATATCTTTCTTTGCGGCTGAATTGTCCCTAGGTGTTCTTCTGCTGTGTTTTTGAGGGTCTCGACAATGTGGTCCATGTGTGTGGTTGGTCTATTGGGAGGGTTTGGCGTATTGTTTCTACGATGTTATTTCTTATTTCAATGCTACGGAGTTCTTGGAGGTTTGTCTTTCTTTTTATGTTTCTTCTGGATCTTCTTTTGTATTTCTGCCATATTCTTACATCTTCGCTTATTAATTCGTGGTCACTTCCTATATCTGCACCTCTCTTGTTTCTGACATCTTGCAGTGTGTTTCTCCATTTTCTGCTGATACATATATGGTCAATTTGGTTTTTCGTTTAACCGTTTGGTGAGGTTCATGTATACTTATGCATGTCTTTATGGGGGAATAGCGAGCCGCCGATAATTAGTTGGAATGTCTGGCATATGTCTATAAGTCTTCTTCTGCTATGGCGCTACAGTCCGTTGTCGAGCCTTGGCCTCCTGAATCATGCTCTTCCAGTTCACGCGATCTTGGACAGCAGTTATCCAATTTTGCTCTTGCAGCATTGATACAGCGTCTGACTCGACTGCATCAACCCATCGATTTCTCGGCTTTCCTACTGGTCTTTTTCTATCTATTTTCCCGTTCAATACCTTTTTTGGAATGCGGGAATCTGGCATACGTTGTATGTGACCGGCCCACCTAAGGCGCTGTAGCTTGATGTATGTCACAACATCGCTGTCGGTGTATACATTGTATAGCTCTGCGTTGCGTCGCATTCTAAATTGGCCCGATAATTTTACGAAGTAAAATTCTTTCGAACGGGAAAGTAGGTTTGCCGTCGCTTGGGTGATCATCCACGTTTTACTGCCGTAGCATAACACCGGTCTGATAAGAGATTTGTACAGCTCAAGTTTACATTTTCTGTTGACTTCTCGAGATCTCATTATCTTCAACACAGAGTAGTATGCATTATTTGCCTTGCCTATACTTCGAGTTACCTCTGATGTTTCATCGTTTCCACTTGTTATCTCGGACCCTAGATAGACAAAACTTTTTACTACTTCCACGTTGTCATCACCAAAAGTAATGTTTTGTTTCTCTCTCTGGTTACGTCTGGATACTACTAACATTTTCGTCTTATCGATGTTTATCCTCAGACCCAGTTCTATAGCTGTTTTCTCTAACTGGATATAGCATTCTCTGACACCTGCCTCTGATCTTCCTAGTAGATTTAAGTCGTCTGCGTATACAGCTATCTGGGTGGTTTTGAATAGAAACGTGGCATTTGAGTCAGATGGGATTTTCCTGACTATATGCTCCAGGGTAAGATTGAAAAGCATAGGCGCGAGTCCATCCCCCTGTTTCAGTCCCTGTTTGATGTTGAAGGGTTCTGTGAGGTACCCTTGGATTTTTACCCTCGCGCTTGTGTTTTGCATAGTAGCTTTAATCAATCTTACTAGCTTTGGTACGCCAAGGTTGCTTAAAACTACGTATAATTTCTCCCTTTGAATAGAGTCATAGGCGGTCTTGAAATCCACGAAGATTTGATGTACATCGACATTTCTTTCCCAGCACTTCTCCAATACCTGCTTCAGCACAAATAGCTGGTCCGTTGTAGACCGTCCTGGCCTGAAACCGGACTGGTATTCACCTATGAAGTTTTCGGCAAGTATTTCTAAGCGGGCTTTCAAGATGTTAGTGAAAACTTTGTAGGAAGTGTTAAGTAGCGATATCCCTCTGTAATTTTTACAGTTGAGCTTGTCTCCTTTTTTGTAGATTGGACATATAATACTTAGTTGCTAGTCAGCGGGTATTTTTTCGTCTTGCCACACCTTTTATTATTTTATGAAGGATTTTTGTACCGTTTCTCCTCCATCACGCAGAAGTTCAGCCGGAATGTTATCTGCACCAGGAGCCTTGTTATTTTTCAATAGCTCTATGGCATTGACCACCTGTCATAGCAATCGTTTCGAACTTTTATTGGCTGGAAACCAATAGTTTCTTCAGAAGCTCGATGCAGGGTCGTTTTTAAACTATCCCACATTTCATTTAGCTCCATGTGTTGCAACTCCTCTAGATTTAAGTTTGTCTCGATCGACGCTTTGTACTCGTTTTTCACGGATGTTATATTGAGTTTGCTTACGTCCAGCTTCGTTGCATTGTGTTTCCTCAATGCTCGTTTGGCTATGATTCTGCTCCTATATCTGAGTTTCACAAGATTGTGATCCGATACACAGCAGGCTCCTCTATAGGCTCTTACATCCATGATGTGGGATGCCCCTCTCTTTTCAACTAAAACGTGATCAATTTGGTTAAACGTTTTTCCGCTGGGAGATATCCATGTGATCTTATGAATGTCCTTGTGGGGGAAGAATGTGGATGATATAACCATTCTTTTGCTACTCGCGAAATCAATTAATCTTTGTCCGTTTTCGTTGGTGGAACTACGTAGGCTGTGTTCTCCAATCGTGCCTTTGTATACTTGTATACTCATGTCCCCGAGCAGAATTTTAATGTCGTTCGATGGTATTTGATCGTAAACAGCCTCCAATTTACTATAGAAATCCTCCTGTTCCGCCTTATCCTCGGTAGGTGCATGAGCGTTTATCAAGGATACATTGTGCAATCTTGTTTTGATGCGGATTACACAGAGTCTCTCATTCACCGGTTTAAAATCTAGGATCGCCTGTTTGTACGCTTTGTTAACTAAAAATGACACGCCGAATTCTCTCTTTCCACCATCTTTTCCACAGAAGAATACAGTGGCTGCTAAGATCCGAAATACCTTTGTTATGCCATTTTGTTTCTTGAATTGCTGCTATCGCTATTTTATATTTTATTAGTTCTGGTAGCAGTGATTTTAACGCTCCTTCTTTGTTCAGTGTTCTCACATTCCATGTTGCAAAATCAATATTCATTTTCTGTTGCTTGGGTCGATGCCGTGTTTCCATTTGTATCCGAGGCTTTCATTTAGGTTTCGTAACAATATTTTTAACTGGATAGGGCTGTTAACCGTATGCCAAACCCCCATCTTTGGAGGGCCGTTGGGTTTGAAGAGTTGCTTCAGAATTTGCCATATAATGCGTTGAAGTTCTCATAACTATGTTACGAGTTCAACTGCATTATATAGCGTTTTCCTACTTCCTGAGACGCCGATATATGTGGCCATTCAGGTTGCAACTATTCTTCCATTCTCCGTTCTCAACCGGGCTTGGGACCGGTTACGGCGGAGTTTATGAGTCTCTCTCTAACTTGATTATCTGATCCTATTTTAGCATTGAAGTCTCCCATTAGTATCGTAATATCTCCTTCCCTAAAGCTGTTTCCGTTGTTAGTTGTTCATAGAAATCGTCTTTAATCTCGTTTTCTGCGTCTTCTGTAGGTGCGTAGTATTGTATTATCGTTATACTTTTACTTCTTGTCGCAAATCGTGCCATGAGTATTCGATCTGATATTGGCTTCCAACTGCTTAGTGAGTTACGAAAATTCCTTGATATTATGATACCTACTCCGCTTTCACCACCCCTATCTTTTCCTCTGTATATTAGTTTGTTACCATTTGATGTTATTTCTTCTCCACTTTTGTTCCACCTCATTTCTCTAATTTGAAGGATATCTAATTTATATTTGTTCATTTGTTGTTCTACTTGCGCCAGTTTGATGCTTCACGTAGCGTTATTACATTCCATTGTCCTATTCTTGTCCTTTTGACTGCATTAAATGTTGTTACCGTGAATTCATTATTGTATCCGAGGCTCTACCTTGTGTTTCGAATCGTTTTTTCCTTTTTCAATTAAGTAAATGCTTGGTCTACTGTAATCTATCTACAATATGTCGCTTCTTAATTTTTTCCTTAGTGTGATCTATCGGTCAAGTAGAAAAACCGTGTCATGTTTTAGGTACTGCCAGATTATAGAGTATAGCTGGAACACGCTTAGGTATATTTTTATATTATTTGTTACTAATTATTTATTATTATATTTTTAGGTATAGAATTATTATATTATAATTTATTATATATTAATTTATTATAATTATTAATTTTATTGGATATGGTATCTCCCACCAGGATTCGAACCCGGGACTGCCACAGTGTTTAGATTGCAAGGTTGCTCTCTAACCACCTAGGCTAAGGAGGAGATATATAACGAGAGATATATACTATCTATACTTAATTTTTACGTAATCATTATCAAACCATTATTTTAGCCAATGGCTACAAGGTATGCTCTATAAAATGTTAAGGCTTGTAAATCTTCAGCAAGTCAAACTGTAATAACAAAGTTGTCTGCAACTTTTACCAAGCCCAGGGAGGGCTTTAAGCAATTCAATTGGTAAAATATTATAAGAAACAATTCCCTGGAAATGATATTTTTTTACCAGCCTGTTCCAGACTTTTCCAGCTTTATATTATATTTCATAATTTCCTCTCATTTTTGTGACCACAAATAGTAGACGACGTTCAAATTGAATAAATCAAACTAGATGAACTGCTTGAATCTCTCCCAAAATCTCTCATCTGTGTGTTCAATTAGGATTCATGACATAAAGCTCTGCTAAATATTTCCTTTTAGGTGTTTTTAGCACATTTTCAAAAAATTTTGTAAAAATGTGCCTATAGTTTCACTCTGTCCGTCCGTCTGTCCGTCTGTCCGTCCGTATGTTTACAAAAACTTTTACATCGTTTGAAATAGAGAAAAGAAATTTTAACCACGAGTAGGTATTACAAAAAAAATAATTTCGTAGAAGAATTTTTTTCTGTAGCCCCACCTGTTACGGAGCTGCAGCCCTCCAAAGTTGGAAAAAGACCTATATTCAAATTGTTATAACTAGAGTTCTATTAGGTGTATTTCCAATCTGAAAACGGAACAAGATAGCTGGTTTTATAAACTTTATAAATTTTTAAAAGGTAACTGTTTAGGGTTGCCATACGGTACTAAAATTACCACTATGCAAAACTCAATTTTTGCAAAATTTTTGGCTACCCATATCTTCTAAACGGTTCAAGCTAGAGTCTTGAAATTTTGGGAGTAGTTAGATCCTCAGAAAGTCGATTAACAAAATTTTTTTGCCACGTCCCCTGTTCAGCAGTTATAAGGGTTCGAAAATTGAAATTTTGCTATTTTTAAACACCTGCAACTTGAATACCTGTTCAAATTTTGTTTTTGTGATTTACAAAATTGAAAGCTCTTTAATTATATTTCAACATGTGTCAAAGGTTTTTCTTAATTTTGAAGGGTGACGAAGCTACAGCCCCCGCAAATTCCAAAAAAGCCCTATATTTAAATTGCTATAATAAGAGTTCTATTAGCTATATTTTCAATCTAAAAACGTAAAAGAGAGCTGCTTTCTTAGGCTTTGCAAAAATACATCACTAAAATGTACAGGGTTGCCATACGGTACTAAAATTTACCATTATGCAAAACTCAATTTTTGCAAATATTTTGGCCACACATATCTTCTAAAGGGTTCAAGCTAGGGTCTTGAAATTTTGGAAGTAGTTTGATCCTCAGAAATAAGTAGAAGTCGGTTAACAAAATTTTTTTGTCGCGGCCCCTGTTTTGGAGCTATAAGGGCTCGAAAATTTAAATTTTGCTATTTTTAAACACCTGTAACTTGAATACTTTTATAGTAACATTATACTTTAACATAAGTTAAAAGATTTTCTTAAATTTAAAAACGGTTCTTTAAATTGAAGAAAGTGTCTCTCAGTTTTAACCATTTTTGTTTATATAGTAAAATTCTAAGTAAAATTCCAAATTTTGGTATAATTCACAATTTAATTCCTTGAACCTAAAAAAGTAGGGGGAAGGGGAGTAATGAGGATTAGATCCTTGAGAAATTGGTTAACCTTCCCCATAGAAGGGCTATTAGAACTTTAAAATAAAAAATTTACTGTTTTTATAAGTAAGCAGTAACTTAGTCACCAACGTATATATTTCCTTATTAAATGTTAATACTGAAGCTTCAACATTATATTCCGATAAAATATTCAGTATGAAACACTATATTATTTTGAAAATGTGCTTTTTTAAAAACCCTTGGTTTTTTTCATCACTTGTTTCTCTTTCAATTTAATTTTCGAATTTTTCAGAAAAAAAGTCCCGAGGTATTGTTTATAAAGAATACGGAGATTGAATTGAAAGAGAAATAACTTTCCAAAGTCCTATTTATTGTACCCATATGTAAGGGTGAAATGGTTAAATTAGGTAAAATTTTAGGCTTGCCTTCAAAACCAGAGTATTCGTCTTTTCGAAATTTTAAAATGTTATGTGTAAACGAGAATCTGAATTAGGAGAGATTTATTATTATTATTATAATTAATTCTGGAAAAAGGAGTACCAGTCCTGATTTTGAATTTCTAGTTTTAAGATTTCTTTAGAATATTATTATCTATTACCTATGAAAATTAACACTCCGGGATTTTGTTTCACATGGGATCGGAGATTAAATTTAAGAAGAAATGACATTTCGGGGCTTTACTCGTTATGAGATCCAAGTTTAAATTGCAATTGAAACACCCTGGGGGCATTACTTCCTAATTACTAGGAGAAATAAGACCTCAGGGTTAAGATTACATAAGACTTACCTGAAAATCCAATTATCCAGGAACCATTTTCTTCAAATAAGCATGGGCATACTATTCTAAAATACCTCTTCAGTTAATTTCCTCCTAATATTGTAAAACCCTAATTATAAAAATTTTAAGTAAAATTTTAATTAAAAATTTTTTACATTCTCAAATTGTTTTAGTTGTTTAGGAAATTATTCAAAAACAATTCTTTGCTTATTCTATTCCAAATTTTACTGAAAACATACTAAAATATAGAACGTATACCTAACTGATTGAAATAAAAAGTAATGTTTTCGACAGTTAATTACAGTGTACGAAATGAAAAATTGATTCATCAAAATTAAAAAGTCTGATGAACTGTTTTCTTTCTTAGGTTTACATAATTGAAAAAAATTATAAATCTTGACACAAAAACAAACTTTTCTAGATTTAAATAATGTCTGAGTATATTTCCAAAAAATTTCAGTACATTGCATTTTATTAAAAACTTTCGATTAGTTTTTTTTAAAAGGATAATAATTTTACTAGAAGTTTTATGTAGTTATTAGTATATTATAAAAGCTTTAAAAAAAAAACTCATATGCAAAGTACGATATAAAAGGAATCAATTGTTTAAAAATAAATTTTTTTACAATACATTTTCCAGATAAATGATTATAGAATTTATACGGGATTTCAGTATTTACACAATCTACTGTAGTGGACTGTATTGTAATAAGAAGGACTTTATTCTTTAAAAAAAAACTCTTATATATTCAGTATCAGAAATCAAATTTTAGTTGTAAAAGATTTCGTTAGGAAATCACAACAAAAAAATTATAATCAGAATAAAGTTTTTTTGATCCTTTAACTCTTTCCGGCACAAAAATTTTATAAAATTTTATTTTATTTTATTGGCAGAGTACAACATGCCTTTAAATTTTACACTTGTGATTGTTGTGATATACATGTTGATCGTTGATAACAGAATTGCCTGTAACAAGTATACAGGCAAGTTCAGAATTTTAAACCTCTTTTGACTTGAACATTTATAGAAAAAATATTGTAAGCCGAAGTACCTATTTATAAATGACTGTTCAGTTATGAGAGATAATTAGCTAGCTACTAACACTTAAATGAACCATTTACAAAATTTTTGCATTAGCGAAGATGCAGAAATTTTTTAAAAAGTTTACGAAATTACTTTGAAAGCCGCTTCTCCAAAAACGTTAACTTTAAGAGGCATATATCGTCTATATTAGAGTTTGATCATTTTAAATCTTCGAAATTATTTATCTAATAAGTAATTATAAGGGCATACAATGCGTCTAAAAATTGACGAGCACTTTTAAATTGAATTTTAATTAAAAGAACATTCAAATATATATAGTTAAAAGAATTCCGTTGTTAAAAAAAAGTGAAGTGATGTTTTTTACTCCAAATTTTATTTTACTTTTTTCGAAATAAATATTAGCGTATCAACGCTCATAATATATCCAATATATATTTTACGTGCAAAATTGTATGCAGTAATTTTGGAGGCACATGCATAATATGTATGACGGGTATTCATGGAAATTTTCTTTTGAGCACCTCTAGCACCTATAAGTTTAAGTATTTCAATACAACAAATTCTCTGTTCTCCAAAACCATTTATTCAATTCTTTTATGTAACTCCAATACTAAATTTATTTTAAAGGTTGGAAACAATTTGTCCATTCTAGCGAAAGTTTAATTTCTATTATTATATTATTTAATTTTTTAATAAATTTATCATAATACTTTGAAAATACATTATTTCAAAAATATTAACAATCATTATAAATAATTAATCAAAAACTTATTACAATAACATTAAACCGAATTTATGAGTAGATATTATCAATCTATAGGTAACCTACTCTTAATTTTTTAATTCCTAACCCAAAAAAACTTTTAACAAAAATTTCAATTTATAATGATATTACAATATTTTTGAAAACTTTGCAAGGTAATAATGATAAATTGGTTATTTTATAATAAAAGTGAAAGTCTGAGCTTAACAGGAGATTTCATAACAATTTAAACTAAAACTGACGTAATAACAAAACCATGAGATTCTTAAACCTCTATCATCTCTATTAAATAGTGTTCGGAATCTGCACCAACAGTTCGGCATTATTGCTCCAACACTTATCACTTATCAAATAATCACAGTTTTAATGAGTGTTTTGTACTAATCAAACTTCATTGCTTTGCAAATATGGTCTTGGTGCAACATAAATTTATCAAAAAAATGATAATTTGTCTAAAAATCTAACGTAGATAATATTAAAAATTAGTTACATAGAGTTCTCTTGTATATTCTTTTGAACATCACTCATTTGGCCTTTGCACTTTAAAATTAAGAAACTAATATCGAACCAGACAAAAATCAGAAGAAACTTAAAAAAAAAATTTTAAAATATGCTTAAAAATTTTTTTTCAGATTTTCCTGCAAATCACTATCAACAATGATAAAGAGATTGTAAACAAGTTATAAATTATTGAAGATACTTGAATTGGTTAAAGAGTCATCATTACATCAACCTTGAAATTATCCCTGATGTAATCTTAATAAATCGAAACAATTCAAACATAAAAAAGTTCTAAAAATAAAAAAAGTTTAAATTGAAAAGTAAGGCGGCATGACATTTGTCCCTTTGTCATTGGTCCCCAAGGGACTAATGACACATCCAAATATGTCATTAGTTCCCGGGGAGTAATAACACACCTTAGTGTGTCATAAGTCCCTCAAAATATGTGACATTATTCCCCGGAAAAATTTTTTGTTTGGAATTATAACTAAATTGTAACAAAACAGATAATGTTGCCCTTTTCCAAAAAAATTCAAAAAGGTTTTGGAATTATTACTAAATTGTAAGAAAAAAGAGATTGTTGCCATCAACATTCAAAAGGGCAACATTATCTTTTTTGTTAGTCCCCATTTAAATTTCTTTATCAAAATCAAGAACATAATCAATTTATTTATTTAAATTTAATGCACCTGCTTCAATGATTACAAGGGTGAGAGGCAATAAACCTACGATAATGTTGATTGTTGTAATCCTTTTTCCAGAAAATTTATTTATTAAAATCAAATAAATTATAATTAATTATTAATTAAAATAAATTAATAAATAAATTTTCTGGAAAAAGGCAATATACCTCCATTCAAAATGTTGTTATTGCGTTTACTTAAATCAAAAATTTTAAACTTACAATATGTATACGGTTTTTAAAAATAAATTTGAATTTTCGTTATGTTTCTATTGCAATTATCAAACAAAATTTTTAAATTATTCAGGAAATTCTGATTTGCGTATATTCAGTCAAAACCTTATATGTCATTTCTCCCCGGGAACTATTGGCACATTTGATTGTGTCATTAGTCCATTGGGGACCAATGACAAAGGGACAAATGTCATGCCACCGAAAAGTAATAGTTTTTTCTCAGATTTGTTCAATTAAATATATGTAATCTAAAATAGTTAACATAAAATTGTGTTTTAAATGTTAGTAGCTACATTATTATTTATTTTATATATTATTGAATAAATATTTTAAGTTAAAAACGAGGAAGATTTTAGTACAGTAGACTGCGTCAACTCTGGGGTATCCGTATGACCGTATAATATGCACTATATATTCCGATTAATTACTTTTGGCAAAATTTTAAATACATAACTTATTAGGCTTTTAGTTATGTACAAAAGAAAGTATTAGTTGAAGACAGCTCTTTGAACCTCTTCCGCTATACTGACTAAATTTTATTCAGACGTTTGCCATTAAAGTGCACTCCTATTGAACAAATTTCAGACTTCCAGATTTATTAGTAATTTATAATGTTAATGCTCCTATAAGAGAAGAAGTTGTATGACAGATACTCGAACCCGGGAGAGAACTCTATATAAAAATGTAAACTTCTTTATTTTTTGAGTTATCGTGCGGACGGACATACGTAGCTAGATCGATTTGAAAAACTATTGGACACTAAAAGTCGACTGATTTCGAAGATTGAAAGTAGGTAATTTTGAAGTGAATTTATTTGGATGCGTGTTATTTGCCTGTATTTCTTGATCATTTGACTGTATTTCACTTGCCTGCATTTCATTTGCTTGTATTTTGTAAAAGCATTTTTATAAGCCCTTTACAGTATATATTCATAAATATATGCATGCAAGATTCTGAGTTAGAAAGATTTCTATATGTTGGTTATAAAATCAGGGTTTCAAAAATTTGTTTAGCAGGAGCTTTGCAGGCCATATTATTGGAAGTGTATATTTAAATTATATAAAATAAAGTTTAGTTGGATTCTATAAAATATTGGATGGAGCTTTTCTATATAAAAGATTTCTATATGTTGGTTATAAAATCAGGGTTTCAATAATTTGTTTAGCAGGAGCTTTGCAGGCCATATTATTGGAAGTGTATATATAAATTGTATAAAATAAAGTTGAGTTGGATTCTATAAAATATTGGATGGAGCTTCTAATTTTGCTAAAAAAAGCCATTATTTTAATTTCAACTCACAATTATAAATTTTTTTTTAACAACAAATTTATTTAATTTCATGTATTTTTTCAGCGTTATAGTTAACTTTTGCACGAAACAATGCATCTTCAATTTCTAGTACAGTTACAATTATTTGAATTTTCAAATTTTTGTTCAACTAGATCAGAAACTTCGAAAATTTTATTGTTGTTGTATTTTTAAAAATAAGGAGGACAATTTTTTTATAGAATAGGTACCTGCTTAAAATTGGTTCCTCACCCTGTGCTTAAAGCTGATAAGGTTTTAAGGGTTTAAAAAAATTCATCTGACCAACTTTGAGTGTAAAAAATAATCTAACCTATGATAGACAATGTTACCAAAAATATGAGTTAAACGCCAATAAGTGGATTTTAAGGATACTATGTACATATAAATATCTATCTATAAAATTAAATTCAATGGAAATAACATTTTACAATAATATCTTTTCTCTTCAAAGACACTTTAATTTATCTTATTTACTTACAAAAATTTTCTTTCAAGACCTTGATATTATGTAATCGTATCTTTTATTGCTTTAAATTCAAATACAAAATAATATAAACAACAACAGTAAGAAGAAAACAATCAAATAAAGTATTCCTTAGCATTTGAAATAAAAATCTATTTTTTTTAACCCAAGGTACCCCTCTCTTCGGATATTAAAGCTAGTACAAAGTGAAATAAAATTAAATCTAGAATAGTACAAGTGCATACAAATACTCCACGGTTGATATAAGTACTTTTAAGTTAAATAAAGGTTAAAAATAAAATATAGTTAAAAGAATTATAAAGGAAAAGAAAAAATAAAAATAAAAAAAATTTCCTTGGTATTTATTCAGTTTTAAAATTTTTACAAAAAAAAAAGAAAATTAAAGGACAAAGGATAAAATAAAAATGGAAATTAATGTACAATAATGTATAATTTATTTTGGTTTTTTTTTGTTTTTCTTTTACAGTTAAAAATTTATAAAAACGAGGAAGAATGTAATAGGGTATACTCTGGGATATCCGTGTGACCGTAATATAGAAATTATATCATCTGGTTTGACATCATTTTATATACACAACATTCAGATATGAACAAAAGAAAATATAAGTTGAAGAGCAGTCCTTCGAACCTCTTCCACTACACCTTCTTTACTATATTCAGACTTTGGTCATTTTAGTTAACTACTATTGAAATAAAGTAATGCTCTCATAAAAAAAAAGTTGTATAGCAGCTACTCGAATCAGTGGAGCAAACTGTCTAGACTTTGATAGCGATGACGGCTACGAGTTTATGAAAATTTCAAAATTCTACCTCCTTTATTTTTTGATTCTGAGCCGATCTATAAATTTGAGTGTATATCTACTCCCCTCCTTCACTGCGTCAAAACGTAATAGCAAGTTTATTATACCCTTTTGAATTATAGTCATACGGGTATAAAAATGTAGAAAATCTGTTAAAATTTGAAAAATGTTTATTTGTACAGTACTACAAAAAAATATAACTATACATTCTCTTTTACGCGATAGATACGTTCCGAAAATGTCCGTGCAAAAAAAATCGCGTAGAAAAAAATTTAAAGTGTAAACAAAAGTAGAGGATTGGTTCCACATTCTAGAAATCAACAAAAATAAAGGTTTTAAATAAAGGTAAAAGGTTTTAAGATGTCTAAAGCCGATAATATTGTTACTACGATTGTCTGTTTCTACAAATAAATAAATTGAATATCAGTCTTATCACTCGAAATTTTTTTATTTCCTACTCACACTTTCCGCACTCTCAATTTCATGTATTGATGTATGAATATGTATATTATGTCATATGAGTTTTAAATCATACTGCTGTAATGTTGGTGTGGTCTTGGTCAAAAAATCAGTTATTGATCGTTGCGTTTAGTTTTTCGTAAGTTCTTTGTGTATTTCGCGGTAGTTAGTCAAAGAAACTCAAATGCATTATATGTTTTGAAAAAAAGCATATTTTTTCATAAAATTATTTTGTCGAATTTGAATCTGTTAAATCGAATTTAATCATGTTTTTAAACTGTGTTATTTAAACGTTCGTGAAAATAATCAGAAATAAATTATTTTTTTAAATCGCGTTATTTTAAATTCGCTTAGAAAGTAATTAGGTGTATACTTGTAGATAGTTATTTATTATTTAAATTAGGTCGATTTACTTCATAAATTTTAAAGTAAAAAGAAAATATAAAATAAAAATAGAAATAAATTTAAAATGCAATTTATAATTTTAAGCAAATTTAATACAACCAATTAGAATTTTAGATAATGCATTATATAACGATGTAACAACACTCAGACAATATTATTTATATACATTACCAATAAATTAATTTATATATTTATTTTTGTTTTTTTATTTATTTATTTATTAGGTATAATGGTAGATGAATGGATCCGGTAGCTGTAACCTCTGTTACCAATTTTAAATTTGGGCGCTATTATGTTATTTTTTTAATTTATACGTTCTCTCTTAGATATGATCTTACGAGGAATTAAGCCTCAGACTCTTTGTTTGAAAGGTGGACATTCTAACCACAACGTCATAGTTCGGATTATATTACATACCGAAATGCATTTTAGGTATTTACGAGGCTATAAATGCCAGTTAGTATTGCTGGTTTCTTCAATTAAATGATATTTTAACGGGGTTTTTGTCATAAGACTTTTGATTTTATTACGTATCCAGACATGAGGATGTAAATTTTGAATTTGTGTATCGGAAATTGTAATTGTGAAATCGGGTATAGATATCCCAAAACTGTAATGCCCTAGATTAAACAAATTTTGCGTAAGATTTTTAAACAAGTTTCAGCCCAAGTTTTTCAATTCGCTCGCAAGAGATTGTTTATCAAAAACATGTCATTATTAAACAATGGAATAGTTTTATTTAGAAAATTTTATTCAATACTATTTAATTAATATTATTCTGTTGTTATATTATACAACAATTTACGATACCAAAGTAAATATACTCTGTTCACATGAAATTTGACCGTAATGAATTTGGTCTTTTTTAGCACATTTTCAAAAAATTTTGTAAAAATGTGCCTATAAAGTTTCACTCTGTCTGTCTGTCCGTCCATATGTTTACAAAAACTTTTACATCGTTTGAAATAGAGAAAAGAAATTTTAACCACGGCAAAACAAATAATTTCATAGAAGAACTTTTTTCTGTAGCCCCACCCGTTACGGAGCTATAGCCCCACAAAGTTGGAAAAATCCCTATTTTAAATTGTTATAACAAGAGTTACGTAGGAGTATTTTCAATCTGAAAACGGCAAAAAATAGCTGGGTTGTATTACAATATTTTAAAGAAATGTTTAGGGTTGCCATACGATACTAAAATTTACCATTATGCAAAACTCAAATTTTGGAAAATTTTTGTCCAAACATATCTTCTAAACGGTTAAAGCTAGAATTTTAAATTTTGGAAGAATTTATATCTTTAGAAATTATTAGGAGTCGGTTTACAAATTTTCTTTGTCGAACCGGGGGTTCGGGAGTTAGGAGCCATAAGGGCTCGAAAATTGTTATTTAAACACCTGTAACTTGAATACCTGTAACTTGAATTCAACGATTTTTTTTATATATATACATAATTTGAAGCTTCAGCATTGTTTTTCTTAAATTTGAAAGGGTTTCTTTAAATTGAACAAATTGATTATACAATTTTAGGTAAAATTCCAAATTTCCAGCTCACAATTGATTTCCTAGAACCTAAAAGAATGGACAGGTTGGGAGAGGAGGGGGTGGGCAGATCCTACATAAGTTTGCTAAAAAAATAAATGATAAAATCAGTAAGAAACCCTATATAATTTTGAAAATGTACTTTTTTTTTAAATTAAATTGGTCTTTTTTTGATCAACCCTGTTTGTTGGAATCCAACTGTCGGATCACCTTATTCGGAGAAAGCTTCACACAGTTTTTATAGTAGAACAAAAATACAGCAAGAAACATTAAAAATTTAGACACTTAGAAAATTCAAAAGCCCCCAATAAAAAATAGTCCTCAAAAATGTTCGTGCCATTTTTAAGACTTTTCTATATTTTTCACCTTTTAAATGCCTTCTATAGAATCGGGGACTAAGTTTTTTTAAATCAAGTCGGTCGGTTCAACTTCTGGATTCCAAGACACGGTGGGATTTTTTAAATAAGAAAAAATACCAAATTGGTTTGTAAGTAGACAAATTTCATGTGAAAAAGGACCAAATTCATGTGAAAAGAGTATATTATATATATTATCATTTTGAAAGTCTTTTTAAAATTACGTTAAAATAATTATTGTTATTTTATTTGTTAAATAATGTTAAAATTTATTTATAAATTATTTATTTCATATATGATATAATGTAGATAAATAATATTTTAGATTTATATGCACTATTGAATTATATATTATATAGATTTTGTATATAACCAGTTTATATAAAATTGGTTTTTGATTTTAAAATCAGACATTGTTTAAATGGCAAACAAATTATTGTGTATAGTAATTAATTAAATAACATGTAATAATAATAACAATAATAATAAAAACAACACAGCTATGTAAATAATTTAAATTTTTCAGTTATTGTGTATTATCCATTAATAATATGAAATTCTATATAATATAATTAGATTAATAGTTGTTCAAGGTTATATGAAATTTTTAATAAATCGATTTTTCATCGTTACCTATTTTAATACCTAGTTAAACTACATATTATTATATTGTTAAATAATACAAATATAGAATTTTATATTACAAAATATCAATATAAATTTAATATATAATAATTATTGTAATTATTTTTTATTATTTGCGTGTCTTTTATATTTGAATTTTATTGATTTTAATTACTTTACTTGAATTGAATTTTGATTTTAAATAGTTTTTAAATGATTTTAAATAAACATGAATGGATACATTTATTTAAAAGCAGAGTGGAGTTTAGCATATTTATTTTATTCAAAAGGTATTAAATGCGTAAAATTGATAATTTAAATTAATTCGGAACTATTTAAAAAAATATTTAAAAAAGTTAATAAAAAAAAAATTAAATATTTAATGTTTTTCAGAATTAAATTCAGTATTCCTTTAACATATAAATCTCGCGATCGACCGAAGACCAAATTTCAGCCTTCTTTAAATTTCATGTAAAATTTTTCCATATTGTAAAATTGTAAATTTGATGGGAATAAGCCCCAGGTAATTAACATTAATTACTTAACGCTTACAAAATAATTGAAATAACAAAATATAAAATGGTTTTAGATAGATACAATAATGCGAAATCTCTCAGAAGTAAATTTAATAGACAGAATCCAGTTTTTTCAAAATTTTGTTTTTAGTAAATCGCGTTTTTTTTGAAAATCTCCAAAAAGCTTACGAATATTTGTAAAAAAATATTATTGAGGTATTTAAAAATGGATTAAAACTCCGGATTGTTGCCTTTTCTATGAACATTATATATATGTAATTGTGTTAAAAAAAATGAATATTGTAAAAATAAGATTTTGTCCTTCGTAATTTTATAAAATGAAATTTTGAGAAACAAAAAACTTTCGTATCAAAACCCATATAAAACTTATTTTCTTTTTACAAGTGTCCAACACATTTCTATTTCCCAATCACGCCTTCCTTTTCCTTCCAATATATACCCAAGTCATAGACAGGTTAATAATAAAAAAAAACATTCACTGTTTAAACAAAAGAATCGAAAATCACTGGATAGTTCTTCTTTATGACTTCTATTATCAAGCTTCCCATTTTTTTGATTCTCAACTCAAATTACCCAACTTTTCACTTTAATTACTGCACATTTCAAAATAATTACTCTATTTTCATCTATAAGTACTAAATGTTCCATTTAAATTTAAAAATTTTATTCCATTCTGGAAATTTTATTCTATGAAATGAATTAATTTTGTAAAACAATAAGTTAACAATATTAAAGTTTATTAGAGATTTTTTCATATTGAATAGAACTTAAATTATATTAAAAATTATTTTGCTATTATTTTGTATTTAAATTCAAAAGTGAAAAGAATGGGGGCTTAAAGCTAATTCTATTTTTGTTCTATTCAATATGGAAATATCTAAAGTTTAAATAAATATAATGTAAAACAGGACGAAATAATCTATACTTTAGGTAGGTACTTCAAAACCAAAAATTATAGAATAAAAGAATACTTTGAGTACAAATAACAACACATTAAATTGTAAAGCCATTCAAAACAAGTGATAAAAAAACCAATGGTTTTTAAAAAGCACATTTTCAAAATTATATAGGATTTCGTACTGAGTATTTTATCATTTATTTTTATAAAAATATAAATAATAATATAGTCTATCGTCGGCCCGACATGGGTTAACAAATTCCAAAACCGTTAATAGTGTCAACTCAATTCTCAAAGAGCATCACGCATACAAAATTTGAAGTCAATCGGTCAAACCGTTTTCATTTTAGAACAAAGAAGTTTAAATACTTGCAGCACAGCACCAACTTGGCGGCCCGTTAGAGCAAAATTTTTGGGCCACGATTTCTTTCCGTACCCAAAAACCCCTATATACAAATTTTCATGAAAATCGGCTGGGCAGTTTAGGAGTCTATTCGCTACAAACAAACAAACATACAAACAAACAAACAAACAAATAAACAAACTTTCGCTTTTATATATATAGATGGTGAGAATGTGAGTGCGTACATTATAAAATTAATCAATTATTATATCCGTATGACTATATAGTCAAAAGGTATAATAAATTTACATTTAAAACTCAGTATGAAGGTTTATGGTAAAAAAGCATAAAAAAATAAAAAATTTAAATCATATTTCATCAATTCATTATTAATTATGAGTAATAGTGGTAATAGTCAAATCAATACCTACTTAAAGTATAATCTTGATGTACTCAAAAAAAACTGTTAAGAAGTATCGATATATAACGGTTGAGCTCCAATGTTAACATTTTAATTTGGAAATGTGTGCGTGACTAAGTTACTGATTTAAAAAAATGCGAAATATTTTATTTTTAAAAATTTGGATAAATATATATTTATGTTGCCGGTGCTTAACAACACTAAGACAGGGGAGGTGTCCTGAGCCGTTCAAAAGTTATGTGGGGCCAAAAATTTTTTAAAAAATTGAGTTTTGGATAACGGTAAATTTTAGAACCGTATGGTAACTCAATGCATTTCCTTTTTAAAATTTAGAAAGCTTATAAAAACAGTTGTCTTTTACCGTTTTCGGGTAAATAAAAGCCTTTATAAAACCATCATAAAAGTCTTGTTATAAATTCTTAAATGAAGGGTTTTTTGCGATTTTGAGGGGCTGTAACGGGTGGGGCTTCAGAAAACAGACTACGCGTTGTTAAAATCTTTTCTCAGGCAGAGTTAAAAATGGAAGGAAGGACAGAGTGAAACTATATAGGCATATTTTTTTTCAAATATTTTGTCGGCCCGGCGGTTGGCACAAAAAAATTTTGTAAGGAAATTCCATCCAATTTTTTAAAGTGTTATTTTTTTATTCGGCCAAAAGAAAGTTTCCAGAAAATTTTTCGTCGAATTTCCCTAACCGATTGCGGCCCAACAGCTTTTTAAAGATTTGTTCGTTCCTTTACTCCAAATGACAAAGGGTTTGATTTATCTATTTCGAATTTAGTATACGTGAAGCCATTTGACAATGGAGTTAGCTCGTTAAACGGACTTGGAATTTGTTAACGTATATCATCATAACGTTGAATTAAAAAAAAATTTGGAAGCTAATTATGCTGAGTTTTGTATAATACTTTTTTAAATTAGGGGAGGTTTAAAAAAAATTTTTTTTAAGTTCTGTTAACCTATTGCGAAACAAAAACTTTTTAAGAATTTTTTTCTAAATCATCATGTGGGTTCGAGAATGGTGGGTTTTTGCAACTGAATTAACATTTATGTGCGTATAATACTAATAATAATGAAACAAGTGAAATTTAATAAATTTGTTAAAAAATTGATAGAAAAATCCTACGAAAATTAAAAAAAATTAGTTTTAAATTAGTTTTATACATTCTTAAATTAACAAACATAAAAGTCTCAAATTAAATTTAATTGATGGTCAAGAAATATTTAAGATTCATCTCTACAGTTCGACAGTACCTCATTGGTTTAACACCTGCAAAAGTTAAATTATCATTCAATTATAAAAACACAATCACTAAAAAATTAAAAATCTTTTAACAAAACTGTACTTAATAGCAAAAAAAATGTTTCATTCAATTAAACTAAATTCCATGACATAGTAATATAAAAGACCTAGGTACTCTTCAATTTTAAAAACCATTTTTTATATGCTCTCTTTTCAAAAGACACTTTAAATATATAAAGTATAGAAAAATGTCTATTCAACTTCAATTTAAAATTTTTTCAATTAAAACTCATATTTACCAACTCTCGTTGGATATACTTTTTCATTGCAAAGCATTCACTGTGTGGTAGATAAGTTATCAACAACTTGCACACATTAAATTCACTTTTATTGGGGAAAATAAACTTTTTTATGATTTAATTGTAGGTGATTCTAGGAAAAATTAAAAAAATGTATAAAGTATTAGTTTAAAGTGAGTATAGGTACCTATTTCAATAACATTCACATTATACGAGTATTATATCGCTGCTTTAATGAAAAAATGTGTACATATGCAATGCCTTAATTTAATTATATTTTAAAAAGAAAGTAAGGTCTGAACTTGAAAGCAATATTAACATTTAACTTAAAAATTATACTTAATTACACTGACTCCCAAAACCTTATTAACACATTTATTAAAAGTCACTTTTGGAAATGAATCTGTATAATTCTTTTAAAGACCGAGTTACAAGGTTCATTTTAAAAGAGGGATGTGGTTTAGTTTGAATTAAGTTTAACATTTCCCTAAAGAAGCTTTACAATTATGCTTCTCAATTATTTCTAACCTTCTATCCTTCCTTTTTAAAATATAAATATGTTCTAATATTCTCCTTTCCCATGACCTTTTTCCTTGAAATAAACATATTTTCATATCAATTCTTAGCCTTTATTTAAAAGACCTTTAAAGGCCCTATCTTGGCATCCAGAAATTGAAAAATGAAGTCCCCAATTCTGTACTAGAAATAAGAAAAGAAAAAAAAACTTTAAATAAGTCCTGAAAACTGACACCTAAGTTTTGGGAGCTATTTTTTGAAGAAAGACTTAAGAGAAGAACTTTTTTAATCCAATTTGATGTATTTAGATTCAAATATATTGATCCGCCTAGTGGATCACAACGAAAAGGGTTGATTAAAAAATATGAACTTAATTTAAAAATTTAGGACTATTTGTATTTAAAAAAGATACCAAATGCATTTAAAAAAGGACGAACTTTATGTGGTAAGAGTAAAAAACTTTATTAGATCTGTATTGGTAAAGTATGCTTTTAAACTTCTGTTAGAAGCCCAAAATTATGGGATGGTTTGTCTAAAGGTGCATTAATGTTGGAGCTACACTAAATGTTAAGAGCGTTGATAGAGCATTGCATAAAAAATTTATATTGTTTATCGATGGTCGAATCGATACTCCAATATAAACACCTCTATTTAAATCACGTTTTCATGTATTCACAGCGTACTTTTACCGACTTATCGCAGCTCCAGCATAAACGCATTGTTACACTCGTTGGACACCCAATGGAATCTCGTAAATTAGATGACTTTCGATATTTTCTACAAATACTCGTAAAAAAAAATATTTTCAGGTCCATATAGGTAATAGAGAGCTCTTCTAATTTTGTTCCATGTGCTTATTTATTTTTTGAGGAGAATATATTCGTAATAAATTAATTTCTCACCAAGCTCATATTAGTATTACATAACAAATTATAATATAAAAATATTATAATAATACACTTAATAAAAAGTAAATAAATAAAAAAGTAAATTCGCGATTTACACGATCCCACCTCGTTTTAAGAACGAGGAAGATTATAGTTACCTTTTTCAACTTTCAGATACCCGTGCAAACTTTGTTATTCGTTATTTGTTTGATTTAAAAAAATAATTATTTTGTTTTTTAAATAAAATTTATTTATCCTTTTTGATCGTTTTCGACTTATAACTAAGACAGCTTGAACAATAATAATTCTATTTTCGTTAATACAAACTATTAATATTTTTGTCTTATTGTTAACTGACCAATAGGAAATTACAATATTTATTACTTAATGGCCAATAGAAAATTAACTAATAAAGTTTAAAGATCCTCTGTTTTTAGAAAAGTAATTAAAGATAAGATTATAATCTTTAATTACTTTTCTAAAAACAGAGGATCTTTAAACCAAACTTATCTTTTACTTTCACATAAGAAATTCGAATCCTAAACATCTGTTCTTAAAATATTTAATATTTATATTTTATTACTTATACATAACTTCTCCCTCCTTTACATTAGAATTCTCCTGAATAAACATTTTATTTTTATTACTATTACCATTATGATTATGGTTATTATTTTACTTATTAATAGAGTACAGATACTAATTGTGATATTTTTATTTTTACTTTTTTCTTCTTTTAGAATTTTTAAATTATTTTCATATTTTATTACAAGATCTTCAAAATTAATTTATCTGAAAAATTTTTTATTTCTATATTAGGATAATAAAATCTTTCTTTTATCATTTCTTTTTCATTAGAAAATTGTTGATTTAGAATTTTTAAACTACAGTTATTGAAATGAATTAATATATTTCCCGATAACAATGTTTTTCTTTTATCTCACGGTTGGTCTAAAATTATGTTATGTGCATTTTTAGCACATTTTCAAAAAATTTTGTAAAAATGTGCCTATATAGCTTCACTCTGTCCGTCCGTCCGTCCGTCCCTTTTTACCTACGTTTGACAAAAAAATATCAGGAATAGATAGGTATTGCAATAAAAATAATTTAATGTTAAAACTTTTTTTTGTAGCCCCCCCCCATTACGGAGCTACAGCCCCACAAAGTTGAAAAAAGCCCCATATTTAAACAGTTATAATTAGAGTTCTATAAGGCATATCTCCAACCTGAAAAGTAGGGTAACAGACAGCTGTTTTTATAAGCTTTACAAGTTTTTAAAAGCCAATTGTATAGGGTTACCATACGGTAATAAAATTTACCGTTATTCAAAACTAAGTTTTACAAAATTTTTGGTCCCTCATAACTTCGGAACGGCAAAAACTAGAAACTTGAAATTTTGGGAGAAGTTAGATCCTTAGAAATAAGTAAGAGTCAGTTAACAAAATTTTTTTGTCACGCCCCCTCTTTAGGAGCTGTAAGGAGTCGAAAATTGAAATTTTGCTATTTTCAACCACCTGTAACTTTAACACCTGTTCAAATTTATTTTTACAAATATGCATAATTTACAGCTGCAGCATTATATTTCAACATACGTTGAAGCTTTTTCTTAAATTTGAAAGGGTCTCTTTAAATTGAAGAAATTGTTTCTTAGTCTTAACCATTTTTGGTTAGATAATAATATTCTAGGTAAAATTCCAAATTTTGTTGGAGTTCCAAATTGATTTCCTAGAACCGGAAAAAAATGGAAGGGTGAACACAGGAGGGGGGTGAGCAGATCCATCATAAGTTTGCTAAGCAAAAATTTGGGAACCTTCCTCATTGAAGGGCTACTAGGTCTTCAAAATTAAAACTTATGTTCTTATAAAACAGTAACTTATTCACCAGTGTAAGTTTTTCCAAAATTAAACGTTAACATTGAAGCTCCAACATTATATTTTGCACTTATTAACAGGTTTTCTTGAATGCATTGGGGTTGTATTCTAAGTATTTCACTATTAGTCATATAATTAATTATTAATGAAATAACAAAATTATAATATTATCATAATATATATTTTTATAAAAATAAATGATAAAATACTCAGTAAGAAACCGTATATAATTTTGAAAATGTGCTTTTTAAAAACCCTTGGTTTTTTTCCCTCACTTGTTAATTACAATTGTTTGTGCATCTAGTGACAATATTTCTGTTACATTATATTTAATTAACTTACAATTATTTCTATAGATACAGTGCTTTGATAATGACAATTCATTAATTGTTTTAAGTTTTTCATATTTATAATCTTTATTATTAAAATTAAATATGACTTCTTGCATATAATCTATTTCTTTATTATTTACATTTGGTATTGGTATTATTAATTTTAATTGAACCTCAGTAAAGATTTTTGGAATTTTAATTGCTAATATTAATAAATTGTTTTGAAAACTAGCTACACCTAATCTAATGTAATGTAATTTGAAAAAATCAATATTATATTCTTCAATTTCTCTGTTAGTCAGTATGTTTGGATGTAAAATACCGTGTCTTGCTGACGCTAAATTGTCTTGAATGTCTCCTATTTTATTTTTTAATAACTGTATTTTTAATAACTGATCATGATAAAAAGTTTCCATAGTACCTAATTTAATTTTATTTATTTCTTTCTCGAACAGATACCTATCACTTAAAATTGTATCTTTTCACATTATCAATGTTTTATTGAAATTATCATTAATTCTGATTTGTTTATTAAGTTGATCAATTGCTTTAAAATTGTTTAAATCTATTGTCGTCAAGTGCTCTTCTATTTTTTGTCTGTCCTCTTCGTCCATTGCTCCAAATAACCATTTAGAGGGGCTTCCTATTATATTTACGAGTCCTCTTTATACCCGTATGACTATATAGTCAAAGGGTATAATAAATTTGCCATTACGTTTGTGACGCAGAGAAGGAGGGGGGGTAGATATAGACTCAAGTGTATGGATCGGATCAGAATCGAAAAATAAATCGATTTAGCTATGTATGTCCGTCCGTCTGTCCGTCTGTCCGTCCGTCCGTCCGTCCGCACAATAACTCAAAAACTAAAGGAGCTAGAATCTTGAAATTTTCGCAAATTCATTTTTTTGCAATAGCCGTCATCGCTATTTAAATCCAGCCATTTTGGTCCATGGGTTCGGGTGGCTGCCATACAACTTCTGTTTTTATATGAGTATTTCTCTGTACCTATTACAGCTACGTGTCTGAAATTTTGTCAAAAGTAGTTTAGTTTTATGGCCAAAGTTTCTGCAAAATTTGGTTGGTCAGTTGCAGTGAGTTCGAGTAGCTGCCATACAACTTCCTGTTTTATATGAGCATTACTCTATACCTATTAAAGCTGGGGGTCTGAAATTTTGCCAAAAATAGTTTAGTGTAATGGCCAAAGTTACTGCAAAATTTGGTTGGTCTACTGCAGAGGATTCGAGTAGCTGCCATACAACTCCTTCTTTTATATGGGCATTACACTACACCTCATAAAGCTGGTATGTTTGAAATTTTGGCAAAAGTAATTAATGTTTATAATAATAATGATATTATGTTTATATAACGGTCATACGGGTATCCCAGAGTTGACACAGTCTACTCTACTACACTCTTCCTCGTTTTTCTCTTTTATGTCTTGGTACTAATGTAAGAACTTTATTTGTTAATTCTGTTAATTCTATTTCTAATACTTGTTTATTCCTAATATCTAATTCTTGTACATTTTTTGTCATGTCATTAATGATTTCAAATATTTCTGTTGTATTGATTATATGTAGTATTATATTTGTTTCTGTTACTATTGTCCACTAATCGGTGTTATTAATACTAAGCATATCAACAGCGTTTGTTTTCTCTGAAAATTTTAATTTTCTTTTAATATTTGATACATGTATATTATTTAATTTCGATTTTCTATATTTAGGTAATTGTTTATGTCTATTAGCTTTATAATTTTTTATGAACCCTTCTCTTCTAGTTTCCTCATAATCTTCCCTCTTTTTATTTAAATTTTCTATTTTTTTTATTTTTGTCGTTTCCATATACATTTTAATTTTTTCGAAATCTACTTTACGATCTTGAACTTCTTTTGGTATGTTTTTTATTGTAGAATGAAATCTTTCATTATAACTTCTAACGGCTTGTTGTATTATTCTTTGTGTGGATAAATTATTATTAAGTAGTTTAATTACCCTAAATTTTTCAGCTAAAGAGTTATGGAACCGTCCAATATAACTATTGCCTGTGTGACTATTAGATTTTGTCAGATGCAGTACTATTCTCTGTTCTTGTAAGAATTCTTTGATTTGTATTACATTAAACTCGTTATCTGCAATTATTTCCTTTGGTTTACCTATCTTACTAAAATGACTTTCTAATTGTTCTATTAAGGTCAATTGATTTTTGTCTTGTAAGTCATAAACTGTACCAAACTTGGAAAATTTGTCTATTATAGTCATAAAATTTAATTTCATAATAGTATATGTGTCAACGTGGATAATTTCATTTATGTCGCTTGGTGTAAATGTTTTTTTAAATTTTGCTTTAATTGGACGTCTGTCGTATTTTACTTGTTGACATACGTCACATTGGTTAATTACAATTTGAATAACATTTAATAATTTTGGATAATATATTTTATTTTTTATATTATTATAAGTTTCTTGTATACCCGAATGGTTACTTTCTTTTACATGATAAAACAAAATTTGTTTTACTGCTTCTATCTCTGTTTCTATTTCTTGCGCTCTAAATGAACATTTGATAAATTTTATTTGTTGTGTATTTGAATACATTTCGCGAAGTTTTTGTTGTACTATATTATATTGTGTATCTTGCAATTCTGAATATATACCTACTAAACCTTTGTTAAATGTCTTCAAAATATTTCTCCTAAATTATTGAAATCATAATTCGCTATATAAATAATTTTTCTACCTAAAACTGTTTCTGTTTCTTTAGTTTTATTGTTAGTTATAAGAATTTGGGTTTTATATTTATTAAGGATTTCTTCCTTAATTGGAATATGGTCTAACAATTCTTCCTCTGCGGAATGCACTGTAGCCATTGTAACGTTATCATTCTCATTTTGTATAATGAATAGTAAATTTAATTCTGATTCTTCTTCGTAATTGTTTAGAGAATTTTCTGAATTTACTTTATGTTTTTCTTTAGGAAACGGTTTGTCTTCTTTGTTTAAATGGTTTAATTTCAAATGTGTCCATATGTCATTATCTAATGATTCTAAAGTACAAATTTGTTCTGATAAATATGGGTTATTTAGAAATTTCAGTTTTTGATTATTTAGTATAATTATTCCTTTTTCTAAGTCTATTGTTGTATTAAGTATTGTCAATAGATCATTTCCTATTATAAATTGATATTTACGTTGTGGTAAACTTTTCTTTTTCCAACGTATTAGAGCACCCTGAGGGGTGATCAATTGATCAGGTGAAGGTGTATGTACTTCGTATTTAATTGAATCTTTACCACTAATTGTGGAAAAATGTATTGGTGGTATTTCTATCTCTCTAAATCCTAAAACTTTATCATCTATAATACTTAAAGTTGAGCCTGTGTCTATTAATGCTTAAAGTTTCGTTTGTTTATGGTAATCTGAATCATAGGTAGTTCTTCCGATGCTACTTCATAAAAAAACTCTACGTTATTTGATTGATCCTTTTCTACATTATCCAATTCTTCCTGCCTTTGCCTAGTATAGCCCTGTTGGTGGCGATATTGGCCCGGGTTATCTCTAGGGTTTCCTGACACTTGGTAAGAATTATTATTATTTGAAAGGATATTCGCTATATCCATTGGCTCTATTTGATCTTGCCTAGTATAACTCTGTTGTTGGCGATATTGGCCCGAGTAATTTCTAAGATTACCTGATCTTTGATAGTACCATTCAGGATTGCCATGATTATTTTTATATAATCCTGAGTTGGTATATTTATTATCATAATTATTTTTAAAATTATTATTTTGCCTAAAATGTTCATAATTATTTTTATTATTTCCGTTATTATTATTATTATAGCTATTTTTATACGGCCCTGAATTATTATTATTTTTATTTTGTGTTCTGAAATTATTATTCCTACTTAAGCTTTTGTTAAAATTACTACCTTTTTTATATTCGTTTCTGATACACAAATCTTCAAATCGTCTTTTTCTCATTATTTCTTTATACTACCTAACTCTTTTATTTCGTAAATTTTATCTAATAATACCCCTTGAGTAATATCTTTTATAATATTGATTAGAATACTATCTACATTACTTAAATCTATGCACTGATCATCTTTATAATAAATATTAACCTCATCTGACTTATATTTAATATCTTGAATTTCATCGCAAAGTTCACTTACCGAATTAACTCGGATGTTATTGATTCTTCTATAGATGTCCATTGGTTCAGTATCCGGTTTGTATCTCATTCTCAATACCAGCTTAACTGCATTCCAATCTGAAGGATCAGGGATGTTTATAACTACATTCTTTGTACTTCTTTGCATTACTTTAGTACTACTAGTACTACTATAGTACTACTTTAATAAAAGTATATATTGAAAAAAAAATTTTTTTTTATTTTATTTGTTTTATCTTCTGTTTACTTATTAAAAACAAAACATTACATATTATCAACAAAATTAGATAATAATACTCTAATAACATTGTTAATGCAAGTTTAGAGTTTGTAATGGACTTTCTTTTTCAAAAAAATCATTCTAGTTTATGTATTTAAAAGGATAAGAGATGCTATTGGATATTAGAAAATATGTTTTATTATTTCAATTTGGTAAAAATAAATTAAAATAAATGTCTAAAAAATTGCGGGATTTTGAAATAGAGGAAATTATTGACGAATTGTGTGCTAGTGAAGATGAATTCGAGGAAAATGAGTATGATGTACCAGAATTTGAACTATTTGAAATAACAAGGTTATCTGCAGAAAAAAAAAACAGAAATTGATATTTTGAATGAATTTTTAATTGATCAAGCGTCAACTTCAAGAGTTGAACATCGAGATTTAAAATCTGAAGATCGTGAATTAAAACAACGGTATAAACCACATTTTATAATTGGTTTTTATTTTATTGTATTTTAATAATCGTTACAAACAGGTATGGCAAAGTTTTGTGGAAGAATTTAGATTCTGAGTTTTCTGAAATATCATTTATGGGAAATATCAACTTATCATCTTATAACAACACCTCTAGCATTTTTTTAATATTTTTTTACTGATAATTTTTTGCAGCAAATAGTTGATGAATCTAGTATTTATTCTTGCGAAAAAAAACGGAAAATATATTTACAATTACTTCAAATCTACTGCAAAAATATTTGGGAGTTCTTATAATGACGTCCGTCGTGTATGTGCCAGATATCAGAAAATATTGGGCACCAGTCCTGGGTAACTCAACAATAATGGAAACTATGACAATAAATGAATTTGAGAAAATTCGTAAGGTCTTAAAGTTTAACTCAAACAACACTATGCTGTCTCGAACGGATCCAAAACATGATACACTTCACAAAATTAGACCAATTTTGCATCATCTCACAAATAAATTTTCTAGTATTCCACTTGAAGAATGCTTGTCTCTAGATGAACAAATTTGTGGAACAAAAATTAGAAGCTACCTAAATATGCCAATATATGCCAGCCAAACCGCACAAGTGGGGTTTTAAGTTTTTTGTTTTAAGCGGAGTTAGTGGTTTCACATATAATTTCGAAATTTATACTGGAAAAGATGAAACGGAAAATATTTTTGATAGAGAACTACATTTGGGGGCAAGTGCTAATGTCGTTACAAGGCTTACCCGTGTTGTGGCAAAAAATGTGAACCACAAAATTTTTTTTGATAGATTTTATACCACTGTTCCACAAGTTGTAAATAATACAGCGAAACAGAGTTCCAAATTGCAAACTGCCAACTGAAGGAGAGCTGACAAAAAAAGGAAAGAGGATTTAGCTCAGAATTTCTTGCAACAATTGAGAATGTTGACGTTTGTCTATTAACATGGAAAGATAACAAGCCCGTTAATTTATTGTCTTAATGTATTTTAATAACGTTAATGTATTTTTCATCATCTTATCGATGTAACGATAATAAACTTATGGCTTCTGTATAAAAGGGTGTTTGAAATTAAAAAAGAAAGAGAATTAAATTTATACGATTTTCGAGTAGAATTAGCTGAAACTCTTTGCAAAAAGGGATTGGCGATTAATAAAACAAAAGGTAGACCATCAGGAAGTTCTCCAAATATTTCCCAAGTATTAGATAAAAGAAAACGCAAACTTTCTAGTTCACATGTTCCACCAAAAGATATTCGCCTCGATGAAACATCTCATTGGCCGACGTATATGGAAAGTAGATTGAGATGTAAACTCCCAAATTGTGTTGGTTTTACCTTTATAAAATGTGATAAATGTAACGTATCGCTTTGTTTTAACAAAAATAAAAATTGTTTTAAACAATTTCATAAATAAATAAAATGTTAAATTAGATACAAAATCTGCAAAATTTAAAGTTTGTCTTTAAGATATGGTTTTTATCATACAAAAACCAAAAAATAATTATTAATTAATATTTAAATTTTTAATTAATTTATCTTTTTAAAAGAATTTCATTTAATTTTCTATTTTAAATTAAGAATAATTACTTTTATTTTTTTTATTATATGTATATATCATAATATTTAATCGGCTTATTTTTTCCCATACAAATATAAACATCCTTTTTCCGGATAAACTATAAGACCAATTTTAATGAAACAACAACCAAAAGAAAGGTTTTTTTTGTTTTCATAGGACAATGATATTTTTTTTTTAGAATATTGCGTTTTTTCAGGTGAAAACCTGTCTTTAATTCAACGTAATTTTGAATTTAACGGTCATGCGGTTAAAAGTTGAGGCTTATGACTCTAATATTATGCGCCGACTTTCTGTGTAAATGTAATTCATTTTCGGTTGTAACTCGCAGCTAAATCTAAATCAAATATTATATGCGCCGACTTATGTATATCTTTCTTTTTTTTGTTAAGTTCAAATATTCAATTAATAAGGAGATTTAAATTTTTTTAAAATTTTTTTTTTTGTTTTTGTTTTTTCTTTATCTTAAAAAGTGAACGAAAAAAAATGAGTTCTGTCGAAATGAAAGCAATTATTTGGTTTATACAGTAGTTTCCATTTATAACGAACTCGGTTCAATTTGAATTATAATTAACGTAACACTTTTTGCCAATGAATTAAATTTTACCTAAAAATGTTAGTTGTTTATTACATTTATATTTCTTTTATTTAAACTTATTATCTCTAATAATGTTGCTTGGTGATTATTTTAATATTTTTATATATATTTTTGAATATAAAAAAAATCATAATAACGCATCAAAAATACAAAAAAAATTTCATTACAAGAAAAAGCATATATACATCTATAAACATAGAGGTGAGGCTGACACATCAAATAAAAATCGTGCAAATGAGTTCAAAGTGCCCATTCTAGAATTAGCACAATCTACAATTTTCAATTCTTATACTAATTTTTCAAAATTCACAACATACTTTTAAAACGACATTTTTTTATTAGGACGAATATTTCTCTGTCTCTTCATGGTCGTTATAAGCGAGTTTTACTGTATTTTTTTTATTTGCTATATACAGAAACAAAAAAAATACATTTCTTAGGAAAAATTATGTGTTCTTTAGGAATCAACCAGAATAAATGCATACGGCGTGCAGTTTCTGTCAAAAAATTTTGAAATAAATAGGTATGTTATGTACTGTTCTTCGGAATTTAAAATTTTAAAATTTGACAAAGCGTATAAAAATATTGTAATTGTTTTTTCTGATGTTGCTACGATTAAGTTTTCAAAATAAAAAATTTTTAAATAATATTTTTTTTAAAAAAAACATACATTCCAAATAATTGAAAATGTCTATAATATGTTCGCAAAAAAAAACTAAAAAATAATCTTCAACTGAAATAAAAGTTGACGTATAATTTCTGTCAAAAAATTTACAAATAAATAGGTACATGAATTTATATGAGAGCTGTTCGAAATGAAAGCGGTTTAGACAGTAGTTTTCATTTATAACGAACTCGGTTCAATTTTAATTATAATAAACGTAACACTTTTTGCCAATGATTAAATTTTACCTAAAAATGTAAGTTTTTTATTACATTGATATTTCTTTTATTTAAACTTATTATATCTAATAATGTTGCTTCGCGAATAATTAAGTGTTTTTTATTTACTTTTGAATATAAAAACAATCATAATAACGCATCAAAAATACAAAAAAAATTTTATTAGAAGAAAAAGCACTATACATAGGCTTGAGGCTGACACATCAAATAGAAAAAATAATTTCATGGAAAATTTTAGCAAATGAGTTCGAAGTGTCCATTCTAGAACCAGCACATTTTACAATGTTCAAGTTTTATACTAATTTTTCAAAATTCACAGCATTATTTTAAAACGACATTCGTTTATTACGACGAATATTTTCCATCCCATCATGGTCGTTATAACCGAAAAGTACTGTACTTTGTTTTCGTTTGCTTAAAATTTTTTTTTTTTTAAATCGTATATTGTTGTTGGTTTTTGTTAAGTTTTTTGTAAAATAAGAAACCAACTTCTAATAAATAATATTTCTAAGGAAAAATGATTTGTTACTTATGGATCAACCAAATTCAGCATGTACGGCGTTCAGTTTCTGTCAAAAAATTTTGAAATAAGTTGTTATGTAAATAAATTTACATGAATGCATACGCGACGTACTATACCTCGGAGTTTTAAAATTTAAAAATTGACAAAGCGTATAAAAATATTGTAATTGTTTTTTCTTATGTTGCTACGAATAAATTTTAAAAATAAAATATTTTAAAATAATTTTTTATAAAACATATATTCAAAATAATTGAAAATACCAACAATATGTTTGCAAAACTAAAAAAAATATCTTTCTTAAAAAAATTATTTGTTCCTTACGTCCCAACCTTAATAAAAGCGGTCAGCACGTGATGAATTTAGTATTTTCACATTTATTTTTTAATAAAAAAAAAAAACATAACATATCAAAATTACAAAAAAAAATTTCATTAGAAGAAAAAGCTATAACATAAGCTATACATAAGCTTGAAGCTGGAACATCATGTAAAATTGTAGCAAATGAGTTCGAAGAGTCTGCTCAAAAATTAGCATATTCTACAATGTTTAATTCTAATATTCACAATTATACCTTATATTCACAATTATTGAAAATACCTGTAGTATGTTTCATAATCTTCACTAATTCAGAAAGAAACATACGGAATCAAAAACAAAATAAATAAACTTTCTTAAAAAATATTTTGTATCTAGGGCCCAACCTAAATCAACGCGTACGGCGAAAAATTTCTGTCAAAAAATTTTGAAATAAGTAATTATGTAAATAAATTTACATGAAAGCAACCCAAATACGCGTAACGTGATATACTGTACCTCGGATTTTTAAATTTTAAAAATTTGTAAAATAAAAATATTGTCTTCGGTTTTTCTTATATTTTTAAATGTTTATTTTTTAATTGTACGTTGTATGTTTTGATTAAGGTAAAGCCCTGATAATTAAAAATTTTATTTTACATTTTAAACATCGAATAATGTTTTTTTATGAGAAAAACTTTTTTTAGTTTTACTTTGACATAACGATATTATATAAGGCGTTTTTTTTTTAAATCACAGCAGAGATCTGAGCACGCTCTAAACAACATATGCACGTTCTAATGAACAAATCATGAACAGAGTACGCTCAGAGCGTTCAGATTTAATAAAAAAATACGAAAAATTAAATTAAATTAAAACATTTTGATTTTTATTTTACAAGTAAAATCTTAAACAAACGTCAAAATGTCTTTAAGAAAAAAAATGAATCACACGCTCTGAGCGCTCAGAGCTAAAAAAAAAACACGATTTTTTTTTTTGACAGTTCATGCTCTACTCAGATTTAAAAAATGCCTTTAAAGGAACTGAAGCATGTATTCATCAATTTTTAATTAGGAAACAGAATACATACGGAACAGATACAAAAAAAATTCAAATCGTACTGAAATGTTTAGTTTTTTATATGACGAACACCATTAACTCGAATTTTGGCTACTTGACTTCAGTAAATATACCTATGTATATGTTTAGAAATTAAATCAAATTCTCAGAATATTGTATATTAGAACAATATTTATATTAAGAATTTAAATCGCTTTGTTTTGTGTAATAACTGTACCACATTATACTCTCTTTAAAGCGACTTTAGCTGTAGGAATAAAATTCAAAAATACAACAACGTTTTTATAACTGAAAAAATTATAAATTTTTTTTTAGCAAATTTCAAGCGCAAGAATTGTTGACAACATTGTTGCAATATATTTTATTACGTATAGGAAAAAAAATATAATTTTCCGTGTTAAATTAGTCTATTATAAATTTCAAAAAACTAATTTTCTGTGTAAATTTAAAAGCACAAATAGCTCGAATCTCGAGCACAGGGCGATACTAGTTTATATTAATTTAAGTACATGTATTGAATTTTTGTTTGAAACTTAAAATTTTTAGTATATAATGTTAATATTAATTATATTAATTTACACTTGATTTAATAATTATTATATTATATTTATAATTACAATAAATATAATTATAATATATAGCAATAATAATTATTGCAATATAATATAAATTATAATATATATAGAGTCTAAATTACATATTATTTTGTTCACAAAAGCATAATAAAGAATTTTCTGAGAAGAGAAAAAAATTTACTTCTTAATGCATAATGTAAAGCAGATCTGCATCATACCCAAAAAAAGGTTCAACAGTTCTTTAAGTAGCCCCAATAAAATTTTGTTGGAAAATTTGTTATTTATATTAATCAATTCTACCCAAAAACATTTTTTTTATTGGAAAAGAGAAAATCATGCATTTAAGGGCTAATTAATTTTTAATTCACGAATAAATTAAACCTAAGCAAAATAAGCATCATATATTCATATTGATGAAATGATCATCATGATAGATAATAAACATCATATTCATAATGATTATATCAATTAATATCAAAATCCAAAGCATGCAAAATATTACATATATACATACATATTATATGAATACATATAAATTATTTATGGAGCCATTTACTTAAAAAAAATCTTTGTGTTATTTTTTGCTTATCTTAAATTTTTTTAAACTACGCATCATTCAAATCGTATGAAATCGTAACTCGAAATCGTTAGCTATAAAAAAAAAAACAAAACAACAAAACAAAAAAAAAACAAAAATTCAAATTTTTGAATGAAAATATTGGAGTTAAAAAAGTTAGTTGTACGAGAGCAACCCGAAGTTTTGGTCCGATCTTAACTAAAAAAATTGGGCACCTAGAAAATGATTGAAAAATATTTTGCGAAAATTTCAAAACTGTAGCTCTTTTGATTTTTGAGTTATCGTGCTGACACACAGACGGACGGACGGACAGACACACATAGCTAGATCGACTTGTTTTTCGATTCTGAGCCGATATGTACCCTTGACACTATATCTAGCTCGTCTAGATCGATGCGTTACAAACGGAGGAGCAATTTTAATATACCCGATGTTATATGTATGCATGGGTATAAAAATGTAATATATTAAGTTTTTTTTACAAAACTATTGATCTGACAAATTCTAACAATTTTAACAATGAATACAAAATGTAATTGGCAGATAAAAATGGATATTAACAAGTGTTGCCAATAGAATGTGAATCTCAAAAAATGTAGAAAAACTGTAACAAGTTTTTAGAAATAAAAATATGTTCGAACTAAATAATACAATAAAATTTAATACATTTAAAAATATGAGAACCAATGTAGGGTTTCTGTTGTGTGGGTATTATCAGATTAAATGGAGGAACTACCACATTAAATTAATAATGAAATTGATTTAACAATAAATAATAGGCTCAGCATATCTTTGAGGCAGTATTAAAACAAGTGAGGGAAAAAAACCAAGGGTTTTTAAAAAGCACATTTTCAAAATTATATACGGTTTCTTACTGAGTATTTTATCATTTATTTTTATAAAAATATATATTATGATAATATTATAATTTTGTTATTTCATTAATAATTAATTATATGACTAATAGTGAAATACTTAGAATATAACCCCAATGCCTTCAAGAAAACCTGTTAATAAGTGCAAAATATAATGTTGGAGCTTTAATGTTAACGTTTAATTTTGGAAAAACTTACACTGATAAATAATTTACTGTTTTATAAGAACATAAAAGTTTTAATTTTGAAGACCTAGTAGCCCTTCAATGGGGAAGGTTCCCAAATTTTTGCTTAGCAAAATTATCATGGATCTGCTCAAACCTCTCCTGTCTTCACCCTTCCATTTTTTTCCGGTTCTAGGAAATCAATTTTGAGCTCCAACCAAATTTGGAATTTTACCTAGAATATTATTATCTAACCAAAAATGGTTAATACTAAGAAACAATTTCTTCAATTTAAAGAGACCCTTTCAAATTTAAGAAAAACCTTTAACTTATGTTGAAATATAATGCTGCAGCTGTAAATTTAGCATATTTTTAAAAAAAAATTTGAACAGGTGTTAAAGTTACAGGTGGTTGAAAATAGCAAAATTTCAATTTCAAGCCCTTATAGCTCCTAAACAGGGGGCGTGACAAAAAAATTTTGTTAACCGACTCCTACTAATTTTGGAGGACCTAACTTCTCCCAAAATTTCAAGACCCTAGCTTGAACCGTTTAGAAGATATATGGGGCCAAAAATTTTGCAAAGTTGAGTTTAGCTTAATGATAAATTTTAGTACCGTATGGCAACCCTATACATTTTAGTCTTATATTTTTGTAAAGCCTATAAAACCAGCAATGTTTTGCCGTTCTAAGATTGAAAATACACTTAACAAAACTCTTGTTATAACAATTTAAAAATAGAAATTTTTCCAACTTTGGGGGGCTGTAGCTACGTAACGGGTGGGGCTACAGAAAAAAATTCTTCTACGAAATTAATTTTTTTGTAATATCTACCCGTGGTTAAAATTTCTTTACTCTATTTCAAACGGTGTAAAAGTTTTTGTAAACATACGGACGGACGGACGGACGGACAAAGTCAAAATTAAGAAAAACCTTTGACACTTAATGAAACTTTCGTTTTGGAGCTTTCAATTTTGTACACAAATAAAAAAAAATTTTGATAGGTATTCAAGTTATAAAAAAATTTTGTTAACTGACTCTTACTTATTTCTAAGGATCTAACTTCTCCCAAAATTTCAAGTTTCTAGATTTAGCCGTTCCGAAGTTATGAGGGACCAAAAATTTTGTAAAACTTAGTTTTGAATAACGGTAAATTTTAGTACCGTATGGTAACCCCATACAATTGGTTTTTAAAAATTTGTAAAGCTTATAAGAACAGCTGGCTGTTACTGTTTTCAGGTTGGAAGTATACCTTATAGAACTCTAATTATAACTGTTTAAAGTGGGGCTTTTTTCTACTTTGTGGGGCTGTAGCTCCGTAACGGGGGCGGCTACAAAAAAAAGTTTTAACATTAAATTATTTTTATTGCAATACCTACCCATTTCTGATATTTTTTTGTCAATCGTAGGTAAAAAGGGACGGACGGACGGACAGAGTGAAGCTATATAGGCACATTTTTACAAAATTTTTTGAAAATGTGCTAAAAAGTTCTTATAATCAAAAAAAATAAAATAAAAAAAAATATTTTATTCAATATATAATATATAATAGAACCCTTTGCAGTAGACCAACCAAATTTTGCAGTAACTTTGGCCATTAAACTAAACTATTTTTGCCAAATTTCAGACCCCAACTTCAATAGGTATAGAGTAATGATCATATAAAATAAGAAGTTGTATGGCAGCTATTCGAACACTTTGCAGTAGACCAACCAAATTGTGCAATAACTTTGGCCATTACACTAAAATTTTGCAGAAACTTTGGCCATAAGAATTAAGCTACTTTTGGCAAAATTTCAGACACGCAACTGTAATAGGTACAGAGAAGTACTCATATAAAAAAAGGAGTTGTATGGCAGCTACTCAAACCCATGACCAAAATGGCTGAATTTAAATAGCGATAACGGCTATTGCACAAAAACGAATTTGCGAAAATTTCAAGATCCTACCTCCTTTAGTTTTTGAGTTATCGTGCGGACGGATAGACGAACGGACGGACATACATAGTTAAATCGATTTATTTTTCGATTCTGATCCGATCCATACACTTGACTCTATATCTACCCCCCCTCCTTCTCTGCATCGCAAACGTAATGGCAAATTTATTATACCCTTTGACTATATAGCCGTCATCGCTATTTAAATCCAGCTATTTTGGTCCATGGGTTCGGGTAGCTGCCATACAACTTCTTTTTTTATATGAGCATTACTCTGTACCTATTACAGCTGCGTATCTGAAATTTTGCAAAAAGTAGTTTGTAGGTCTAGTAGGTCTAGTGGAGTGGGTTCGAGTAGCTGCCATACAACTTCTTATTTTATAAAGAGCATTACTCTCCACCTAATGAAGCTAGGTGTCTGAAATTTTACCAAAAGCTGTTTAGTGTAATGGTCAAAGTTTCTGCAAAATTTGGTTGGTCTACTGCAGAGGATTCGAGTAGCTGCCATACAACTTCTTCTTTTATATGAGCTTTACACTACACCTAGTTTTGCTAAAAGTAGTTAAGTGTAATGGCCAAAGTTACAGCAAAATTTGGTTGGTCTACGGCAGAGGGTTCGAGTGTATGTTTGAAATTTTGCCAAAATTAATTAACCGGATGATATAATGTATATGTTACGGTCATACGGGTATCCCAGAGTTGACACAGTCTACTCTACTACACTCTTTCTCGTTTTTATTATTTCTGTTGAATTAAAAAAAAAAAATTGTTTTGAAGAAATATGGTGGCATGACATTTACCTCCAAATTTTTTTCATGAAATTATGTGTTCAAATTGGGACCGCAGATAGTTTTAAGGTCTTTGTCTTCTTTTCTTTTTGAAATAGTTATTTATTCACCTAAAGCATCATATAAGTTTGGTTTCACAACCTTACTCCGGGGCACTTTTGTGTAGTTCTTCCGCGTACCTATGAAACACAACGCATATGTTTCCATATTTATACCCGTATGACTATGTAGTCAAAGGGTATAATAAATTTGCCATTACGTTTGAGACGCAGAGAAGGAGGGGGGGGGTAGATATGGACTCAAGTGTATGGATCGGATCAGAATCGAAAATTAAATAGATTTGGATATGTCCGTTCGTCTGTCCGTCCTTCCGTCCGCACGATAACTCAAAAACTAAAGGAGCTAGGATCTTAAAATTTTCGCAAATTCGTTTTTTTGCAATAGCCGTCATCGTTATTTAAATCCAGCCATTTTGGTCCATGGTTTCGGGTAGCTGCCATACAACTTCTTTTTTTATATGAGTATTTCTCTGTACCTATAACAGCTACTAGTCTGAAATTTTGCCAAAAGTAGTTTAGTTTTATGGCCATAGTTTTTGCAAAAATTTGGTTGGTCTAGTGTAGAGGGTTCGAGTAGCTGCCATACAACTCCTTCTTTTATATGAGCATTACACTACACCTAATGAAGCTGGGTGTCTGAAATTTTGCCAAAAATAGTTTGGTTTAATGGAAAAACTTACAGCCAAAATTTGGTTGGTCTACTGCAGAGGGTTCGAGCAGCTGCCATACAACTCCTTATTTTATATGAGTATTTCACTCCACTTAATAAAGCTGTATGTATGAAATTTTGCCAAAGGAAATTAACCGGATGATATAATGTATATGTTGCGGTCATACGGGTATCCCAGAGTTGACACAGTCTACTCTACTACACCCTTCCTCGTTTTTAAATTAAAATGAAATACTCGAATTATTTAAAACCATTTTATTTAGAAACTTTTGTATTAATAAAGACTAATTATATCTAACCCGAATATTAAACATTTAATAATCATAGTAATCCCAGAACGGTATAAAATGAGTATGGTGTCTTTTAAATCGATTTGTATCATCTAAATCAAATTGTATTGAAACAGAAATATAGTTAAACATTCCAAAAAAAATCTGAAACAAATTCAAAGTATAAAATAACTTAATTTTTGTTTTTAATATAAAATCTTACATCACACAAAGGTCCAAAATAGTTAAAATAATTAACTTGACTTAACAAAACAAGGATTAGCAAATCAAGTTTTTATTCTGTAAAAATGAAAGGCATTTTTCATGTATAATATTATGTGAAGAACAAAGTACCGCTGTCCACCCAATCCATGCTAAATGTATTATTAAAAACTAATTTTGTATCCAACATTAACAACTCGCAACTTGGTACTCACGTACGAACATATTTTTAAGGGTATACTAATTTGCCTTTACATTTTTGAAAGCTTACTAAATTAGCCATTTAACGCAACATAAAAAAAAGCCGGGTGATTTGTAAATAAAAAGTTATATAGCTTTCAATTTAAATATTTTTGCATTTTCTATTCAAAATTTAAATCCCACTTTTTGAGTGGAAAATGTAAAAAAATGTGTAACCAAATCGAATGATCGATTGATTATGATCGAATCTAATCGATTTTTGCTTAACAAGATATATTAACATATTAATTGAAATCTGAGGCAAAATTCAAAGCAAAGGAAATATTTCGGAATTCCTTAAAATTAATTTTTAATAATATTTCATACTTCCTTATTTAAATAAATAAATTAATTCTCTACCATTATTCATTAAACTTAGATTCTCTATCATTAAAATTTAAATATCATGTACTCCCTAGGAATTTCTTTCAATTTACAGCTAAATATATAGCCTGATAAAAAAAATCTGTCTCACTCTTTTTCAGGCTCCCCTCCATACAGTTAAATAAATTATATTATATACAAATACTTACTTATTTTAATTAATTTAATATTATGTTTATCTTCACTTAAATCTTCAATTTTGTAGAAATAAACAAAAGAATCATTAACAATATAAAACATTACATACATATATATGAACCATAATGATTTTCTTGAATATATTTGAATTAATTTTGATATTATATGAATTTTTTCATAAAATAATTGACAAGTTTGTAAATTTTCTTCTAAAATTTCGTTTTCATTCAAATCATTGTTATACCCTACACCTATAGAATAGGTAAAGGGGTATATTAACTTTGGTATGGTGTTTGTAACCACCTAAAGGAAGCGAGCTAGATATGGAAAAGTATATATATTTGTGATCAGCGTGACCGCCTTAGTCGATATAGCCATGCCCGTCCGTCCGTCCGTCCATCCGTAGGCACGATAACTCAAAAAATAATGGAGCTATCTTGATGAAATTTTAACTGTAGGTTACTAGGACTGAAAGTACGGCGGGGATTGCATATGGGCGAAATCGGTCCATGGGTTCGGATTCTGGACCTTTTAATCGGTTCCAGGGCTAACGAACAAATATAAAAAATCACGATAACTCAACAACTAATGACGCTATCTTCATCAAATTTGTGCTGTAGGTTACTAGTAATGAAACTACTTCGGGAATTGCGTAAGGTCCTGATTGGACCATGGGTTCGGAACCTAGAACTTTTTGATCGAATTTAGGCGAAACAAGCATAATTCCGAAACCAATGAAGATAGAACCTCCAAATTTAGTATCAGGGTGTCCCTTCCTATTTCCTAAGTGTCTTGTGAATTTGGGTCCCATTGGAGTAGTGGGTCGGGGACCAGCCACACATTTCCGAAGACCTTAAAGCATATCTTTAAAATTATTAAAGATAACAACTTGAAAAAATGTAGAAGCTTCCAATTTGCCACAAGGGTGTTCTTTACTATCTCTTGCGTGTTCCCCTAATTTGGGATCATTTGGAGTGTTGGTTCTGTACCCCTCTCAGACCTCCCAAGTTTTAAAGGCTTATAATCGAAATTACTAAAAATAGTTACTTAAAATTAGGATAGACCGTTCAAATTGTGTACAAGGGTTAACTAGTACTATAAGTACAGCGCGGACTATATATGGGTGAAATCAGCCCAACGGTTCGGATTCCGGACCTTTTAATCGATGTAAGGGCTAAGGAACATATATAAAAAATCACGATAACTCAACAACTAATGAGGCTATCTTCATGAAATTTGTGCTGTAGGTTATTGGCAGCGAAACTACGGCGGTGATTACGTACGTTGAGGATTGGACAATGGGTTCGGAACTTAGAACTTTTTGATCGAATTTAGGCCAAACGAGCATAATTCCGAAACCAATGAAGATAGAACCTCCAAATTTGGTATCAGAGTGTCCCTTCCTATTTCGTAAGTGTCTTTGAAATTTGGGCCCCATTGGAGTAGTGGATCGGGGACCAGCCACTCAGTTCTTAGGCCCTTAAAACATATTTTCGAAATTAATAAAGATAGTTACTTGAAACAAATGTAGAAGCTTCCAATTTGCCACAAGGGTGTTCTTTACTATTTCTTGCGTGCCCCCCTAATTTGGGATCAATTGGAGTGGTGGTTCAGAACCTCTCTTAGACCCCCCAATGTGTAAAAGCTTATCATCGAAATTAATAAAACTAGTAACTTAAAATTAAGATAGAGCATTCCAATTGTGTACAAGGGTTAACTAGTATTGAAAGTATGACGGGACTGCATATGGGCGAAATCGTACCATAATTTCGGGTCCTGGAACCCTTGAAAAGTTCAAGGACTAACAAACATATATCTTAAAAACACCATAACTCAAAAAATAATGCCGGTATTTAGATGAAATTTAACAGTAGGTTACTAGTAATGAAAGTACCATGGGAATTGGTTGTGGTCGAGTTTAATTTCGAAGCCAAAGAATATATTTCCTATGTCCTATGTGTCTCCGAAATCTAGACTTAATTGTAGGGGTTCAGCTATGTTCAAAGGTACTTGCTGCATTTATGTAAAATTTATTTTTATATTTAAATGAATTATATGAAAAGGTGTAAATTTTTAATTGTATTTTAGAAATACATTTATTGCATATTTTGCGTTTATAAGTTTTTCTATTAGGTATATAAACTAACCATTTAAAATAATTGCAATTTATAAAAATTTGGATTATTAAATATATTATGCTTTGATTATCTTTTTATCACAAAATTTAATAATTAGAATTTTTTCATTTTGTAATTGAATTGGAATAAATATATTTTCATTTATTTCAAGTTTGTTTGTTTTTTAATATTTTTAAATAGATAAATTAGTAAGAATTTGTAATATTTTTTAATAGATAGGGTAATTAGAAAATGTTTTTAGTATTATACAGTTAATTTGGTTAGTTATGTCTTACGATCAAATTAATAACAGCTTCTATGGTGTTAAAATGACTTATGGATATGTCCTTAAATTTGAACCAAATAGGTGTAGGGTATTTCTAAGTCGGTTGCACCGACTGACTGTTTCTTTACTTGTTTGTAAAATAATTTCTATCCTTTTTTTTTTAAAAAAATTCCACATTTTTTAACAATTTGACACAAGTTTTCATTATGTTTTATCATAAATTGTTGTATAAATTGCATTAACATATATATTTCAATTGTTTTACTGTATATAACTAATTGTATATATAATATTGTTATAGTACTATCATAAACAACTTCATAAATTAATCTAAATTCACTTACGATATGAATTGAAAATAAAATTAATAATAAACAATAAATTGAAAACATTCGTAAAATATTTCTTTTATCATTTTTTGTTAAATCAAAATAATTTTTTTCAAAATAAATATGAAATATTTCTTTTCTAATTTTATTAAGATTAGAATATTCTAAAAATGATTCAGATTGTATTATCAATTGTCCAATACCTTCAGCCCAACTTACAATAGAAACCATAATTTATAAAATAGCACCAACATCTAATAACAATGATTCAATATTAAAATGATTTTGCTCAATACAACTTGTAACACTTAATGTAATTAAAGCTATAGACTGAATTAAAAAGAAGAGCTTTATTACTTTAGGATTACTAGAAGTCTTATTGATTTCTATGTATGCTTGAATACCAATTAATTGAAAATAATAACCTGGTAATTTTTTTAACATTGTTTCTAACATTTTTACTAACATGTTTAAAGCCAATTTTTGATATTTTAGTCAAGTTCAAATAATTTTTTAATTTCTCAAATACATTTTAGTGTTCAATAATTACTTAATCTTAACTAATAATGTAGAAAATAATATTGAAACTACATCTGCAGCTAACTTCTAAAGTTCTTCCGATTTATCGAAGTATCTTTTTTAATCATACGCAGCTAAAGTTTAACTAAATTCATTGAAAATTCAAAAGTCATTTAATTTCTAATTTATGTAAATAACTATTTTTAATAGAAAAAACTTTAAATAATAATATTTATTGAAAAAACAAACAATTTAATTAAACTGATATTAATTTCCTATTATACAGATTGTAGAATATTATACTGGTATATACGTAATACTAATGTACAAGCATAATAGGATTAAGCTACATTAGTTTTTAATAATATATAGTTATGCTACAAAATCCCGAATAAAACAGTCTTTTCAAAATCTCATCATGAACATGTCCGTAAATATACGTCGCAATAACATAGTCTGTTGTCAATTAATGGTGGAAATAAAGGAGAAGAAATAGATAATCTACTCAAGCAAGCTAGATCAACGTTTGGCAGGTTACAATACGTATGCAGAAACCAAGAAATCTTCTAAGACATTAAATGCCTTAAAATCTAAATGTAGTATATTCTGGCTTGAAAAAATGAAGAATAAAGATTTATGGAACTTATTTGAAGAGCAACCAAAAACAAATGAAATAAGGAAAAAAATAGAGGACGATAGGGCATATGCTGCGGAAGCGCCAAGCATGCATAACGATAATGGCCCTCTAATGGAACCAGCAAGACTCAATAAGAAGTGGTCAGCCAAGCAACATCTAGCGCAAATTAATAATTATGAACCTAAACTTAATAGGTATAACCTGGGCGAGTGCAAAAATAAAAGTACCTAACAGAGTTGGATTAAATATCTAGTGGAGATCCTTTGCTATCAATAAGGGGAAAAAATATTTGATTATGCTACCTAACACAATAATTAATAAATTTTTTGAAATCAACGCCGTTGAATAGTCTTCATACGTTAAAATTAATTAATAAAATCTAAAGATTCCCATTGTAAATTCGAAAAGAATGTACTCAATTCATTTATTTAACATTTCGTCATCTTAAGTATAACAGTTATAACGAAAAAAAATAATGACCACTACAATAAAAATATAAGTGCAATTCAATTAACAGTTTATTTTGTTCCTTTTTATTTTATTTGATTTTTACATTAAACGTTATTGATTTTAATCAAATTACAAAACATTACAATACATTACAAAACAGTAACTGTTCGTTTTCCTGAGTAAAGTTGTTCAATTAAAATTCCAAAAATTGCTATTAAATTCAATTTTGAAAATCCAATCTACAGTTCAAGCTATTATAGTTTTTGGGTTATCAGACGGAGGAACACAGTTATATAAGTTTTTAATTACAAACCAATCCATATATTTGAAATAAATCTATCTAGATTTCTTTTCAGTGTCATAAAAGGTATGATGTTTGAAAAGGTATAACTATTATTATTATTATTTATTAATATATTTGTCTAGAATGAGGTGTAACAAACGCATTCTATTAAATGTGTTTTGTTGGATGTGTTCAATTATTAAAAAATAAAATATTAATGTTTTGTTGAATGTGTTTTATTTTAGAAAATAAAATATCATAAATTATCGTAAGCAGGCCATTTCAACGGTTGTGAAATGATTTTGTATTAATATGAAATATATGTATATGTATATGTATATGTTATAGATAATAAGTAAGATAATAATCTTATTGATATAAGATATATTCTATTACTATATTCTATTACCTTTATTTAAAATGTTTTTTTTATTTTAATTTTTCAAAAAACAAAACATTAAACGATGAAAACTTATTTTTAATGAGCTATTAAATTTTATTTAATTATATTAAACTAGCTGTTGGCCCGTCACAGAATGACGGAATGTCAATTGAAAGAAAAACTTTTTCTAATAAGAATTATTTGTAATTTCATTATATACATGTACATATATTGTATATCAATATTATTTTCTTAAATAAAGTCGAAACTGTTACATTTTGTAATACGTAGATTATATTTCGATTCTAGTAATTGATACACAAAAACAAATGACTTATAGGTATAACTTCTTGTTGTTTCTTAAAAATTTGAAGATGAATAATAAGTTATGTAGTTTACCTTTTGTATGTTTTAAATTTGATAAAATTTCGGGGTATAGTTCAAATCCTTTCTTTGTGAATTTTTTTTTTTAATTTCAATTAATGTTTTTTTTATTCAATTACGTACTTGTTTAAATTTTAAATTTTTAAATTTAAATTCGACAAAATTGTTTGTTAAAAGATTTGAAATTTTTTTATAGGTTTATTTTGTTTCAATAATGATCTATTTATCCATCTATTTAACTTTATGTAGACATATTTTTAAAATGATACTAAGCTCTGTATATTGTTTCATAACCTTTGTTTAGATTCAAATCGAAATACTTGTATGATGCCAACATTCTACAATGACCTACTCAACATGTTTAATTATGTACCTATTTTTATGGACATAAAATTGAATTATGAATTGAGTTTTGCATTATCAAATGCAAATTAATTTTTTGATTTTTTTTATTATACCTACCTAATTAAGTAAAAACAAGTAAAGAAACAGTCAGTCGGTGCAACCGACTTAGAAATACCCTACACCTATTTGGTTCAAATTTAAGGACATATCCATAAGTCATTTTAACACCATAGAAGCTGTTATTAATTTGATCGTAAGACATAGCTAACCAAATTAACTGTATAATACTAAAAACATTTTCTAATTACCCTATCTATTAAAAAATACTACAAATTCTTACTAATTTATCTATTTAAAAATATTAAAAAACAAACAAACTTGAAATAAATGAAAATATATTTATTCCAATTCAATTACAAAATGAAAAAATTCTAATTATTAAATTTTGTGATAAAAAGATAATCAAAGCATAATATATTTAATAATCCAAATTTTTATAAATTGCAATTATTTTAAATGGTTAGTTTATATACCTAATAGAAACGCTTATAAACGCAAAATACGCGTTAAATGTATTTCTAAAATACAATTAAAAATTTACACCTTTTCATATAATTCATTTAAATATAAAAATAAATTTTACATAAATGCAGCAAGTACCTTTGAACATAGCTGAACCCCTACAATTAAGTCTAGATTTCGGAGACACATAGGACATAGGAAATATATTCTTTGGCTTCGAAATTAAACTCCACCACAACCAATTCGCATGGTACTTTCATTACTAGTAACCTAGAGTTTAAATTGCATAAAAATACCGGCATTATCTTTTGAGTTATGGTGTTTTTAAGATATATGTTTGTTAGTCCTTGAACTTGTCAAAGGTTCCAGAACCCGAAACCATGGTACGATTCCCGTCATACTTTCAATACTAGTTAACCCTTGTACACAATTGGAACGCTCTATCTTAATTTTAAGTTACTAGTTTTATTAATTTCGATGATAAGCTTTTACACATTGGGGGGTCTAAGAGAGGTTCTGAACCACCACTTCAATTGATCCCAAACTAGGGGGGCACGCAAGAAATAGTAAAGAACACCCTTGTGGCAAATTGGAAGCTTCTACATTTGTTTCAAGTTACTATCTTTATTAATTTCGAAAATATGCTTTAAGGGCCTAAGAACTGAGTGGCTGGTCCCCGATCCACTACTCCATTGGGGCCCAAATTTCAAAGACACTTACGAAATAGGAAGGGACACCCTGATACCAAATTTGGAGGTTCTATCTTCATTGGTTTCGGAATTATGCTCGTTTGGCCTAAATTCGATCAAAAAGTTCTAAGTTCCGAACCCATTGTCCAATCCTCACCGTACGTAATCACCGCCGTAGTTTCGCTGCCAATAACCTACAGCACAAATTTCATGAAGATAGCCTCATTAGTTGTTGAGTTATCGTGATTTTTTATATATGTTCCTTAGCCCTGACATCGATTAAAAGGTCCGGAATCCGAACCGTTGGGCTGATTTCGCCCTTATATAGTCCGCGCTGTACTTATAGTACTAGTTAACCCTTGTACACAATTTGAACGGTCTATCCTAATTTTAAGTAACTATTTTTAGTAATTTCGATTATAAGCCTTTAAAACTTGGGAGGTCTGAGAGGGGTACAGAACCACCACTCCAATTGATCCCAAATTAGGGAAACACGCAAGAGATAGTAAAGAACACCCTTGTGGCAAATTGGAAGCTTCTACATTTTTTCAAGTTGTTATCTTTATTAATTTTAAAGACATGCTTTAAGGTCTTCGGAAATGTGTGGCTGGTCCCCGACCCACTACTCCAATGGGACCGAAATTCACAAGACACTTAGGAAATAGGAAGGGACACCTTGATACTAAATTTGGAGGTTCTATCTTCATTGGTTTCGGAATTATGCTCGTTTGGCCTAAATTCGATCAAAAAGTTCTAGGTTCCGAACCCATGGTCCAATCCTGACCTTACGCAATTCCGGAAGTAGTTTCATTACTAGTAACCTATAGCACAAATTTGATGAAGATAGCGTCATTAGTTGTTGAGTTATCGTGATTTTTTATATTTGTTCGTTAGCCCTGAAACCGATTAAAAGGTCCAGAATCCGAACCCATGGGCCGATTTCGCCTATATGCAATCCCCGCCGTACTTTCAGTCCTAGTAACCTACAGTTAAAATTTCATCAAGATAGCTCCATTATTTTTTGAGTTATCGTGCCTACGGATGGACGGACGGACGGACGGGCATGGCTATATCGACTAAGGCGGTCACGCTGATCACAAATATATATACTTTTCCATATCTAGCTCGCTTCCTTTAGGTGGTTACAAACACCATACCAAAGTTAATATACCCCTTTACCTATTCTATAGGTGTAGGGTATAAAAATATATTTGCTTTGATTACTAAGGTGCAGTTCATTTGGCTTTATTTCAGGGATGAGATGAGGGAAGCTTTGAAATTGCTTTGAAACATTGCTTGCTTCATTTACTTTCCAAATCAAAAAGCAAGCAACGCAACAAAGCATACATTTGGTTTTCGCCATTATTTCAGTTTTTAACTGAAACTATTGAAGACTTACTACAAATTCATGTGAAGCATAGTCTTAGTTTTTATTACCAAAATGATTTACTATTTATTTAAAATTCCCAGAAAATCTTCTGTGATTTTTAAAACTGAAATCAATTTTTTCATAAACTAAAATAATTTTTTTTTTGTTTATTTTTTTTTATTAAAAATTAATAAAATATTTTTTGGCCTGCTTACGGCCAAATTTATTATTTAAAATATTATAATATGTAATAAACTTTTTATTTCAATGTTTATGGCATCAAAAATAAAATTAATTAAAACATTTAAAATTCGTAACATTTTTATACAAAAACGAGGAAGAGTGTAGTAGAGTAGACTGTGTCAACTCTGGGATACCCGTATGACCGTTATATAAACATTATATCATTATTTTTATAAACATTAATTACTTTTGGCAAAATTTCAAACATACATGCTTTATTAGGTTAGTGTAATGCTCATATAAAAGAAGGAGTTGTATGGCAGCTACTCGAACCCTCTGCAGTAGACCAACCAAATTTTGCAGTAACTTTGGCCATTACACTAAACTAATTTTGGCAAAATTTCAGACACATAACTTCAATAGGTATAGAGTAATGCTCATATAAAATTAGAAGTTGTATGGCAGCTACTCGAACCCTCTGCAGTAGACCAACCAAATTTTGCAGTAACTTTGGCCATTACACTAAACTACTTTTGGCAAAATTTCAGACACGTAGCTGTAATAGGTACAGAGAAATACTCATATAAAAAAAGAAGTTGTATGGCAGCCACCCGAACCCATGGACCAAAATGGCTGAATTTAAATAGCGATGACGGCTATTACAAAAAAACCAATTTGCGAAAATTTTAAGATTCTAGCTTCCTTTAGTTTTTGAGTTATCGTGCGGACGGACGGACGGACGGACGGACAGACGGACAGACGGACGGACGGACGGACGGACATACATAGCTAAATCGATTTTTTTTTCGATTCTGATCCGATCCATACACTTGAGTCTATATCTACCCCCCCTCCTTCTCTGCGTCACAAACGTAATGGCAAATTTATTATACCCTTTGACTATATAGTCATACGGGTATAAAAAATAATGCGCACTCGCTTATTGATATAAGTGCAAATGTGCGATGTGCAAAATATAAGTGCAATGTGCAAAAATGTATTCAGACTTAAAGATACCTAATAAATATACAACAATTTTGTTTAACAAACTAGATAGTTAGATAAAGATTTTATCAAGTGGTACATACTTATAATGCTTTTTAATGATATTTTTGTCTTCTGTTATAAAATTTAAATTAATTTAGATAAGTTTACTAAAGGGTATATTTTAATAAATTATGATTAGTTAATAGATAAACCGATTATAACTATTAATGAATTGGATTTACCTTGGAAATTCTCAAATTAAATATTGTATTTAATAATTTTATATAAAAAATTGTGTAAAACAATTTAATTAAAACTAAAAAGTATAAAATAAAATAAAGTAAAAAAAAATCTTTTTTTCAATATATACTTTTATTAAAGTAGTACTAGCCCCCTAAAATGCAGAAAATAGAAAATTGAAGGTAGATCTTGGGAATTTGTTACTGTGTTAATATAAAAGTAAATTGCTGAAATGAAAGACAGTTCTTCTTTTTGTTAAAATTAATCCAGCAATTTACTTTTATATTAGGGGGCTAGTACTACTTTAATAAAAGTATATATTGAAAAGATTTTTTTTATTTTATTTTAATACTTAAAAGTTTATATTACGAATTTTAAATGTTTTAATTAATTTTATTTTTGATGCCATAAACATTGAAATAAAAAATTTATTACATATTATAATATTTTAAATAATATATTAAATAAAATTTAATATAATTAAATAAAATTTAATAGCTCATTAAAAATAAGTTTTCATCGTTTAATGTTTTGTTTTTTGAAAAATTAAAATAAAAAAAACATTTTAAATAAAGGTAATAGAATATAGTTTTCTAGACTATTTTAATTTGCATAATTAATTCGTATTAATTATTTATGTAAAATTTAATGTAATTACTGACTATTATTAAATATAAATATTAGTTTAAAAAATTATGATAAATATATTTTAACATAAACATCCATTCAACCCGGCTGTCTAAGGGAGTATTTTTGGACATAAAATGATGCAAGAATTGAAAATATTTTATAATTTCAGAAGGGCTTCTTTTAATACATTTTTATTATATTTTCACCCTGTCCGTCCGTTTGTATGTTAACAAAAACCTTTACACCGTTTAAAATAGAGAAAAGATATTTTAACTACGATTACATTACGTGTTGCAAAAAAAAAAACGTGAAATAATTTTTTTTTCTAGTCGCACCCGTTAGGGAGCTACAGTCCCCAAAAAAAATTATTTTTCTTTCAAAATCTCTTTTGTGACCAAATATATATGGTAAAATTGATATAAACAAAATAAATAATATTACTTATAAATTGATATTGTTGGCCCACGTCCGAAAGGTAAAGGACCCGTCAACTTGCTAAGCATGGTAAGCAACAATAAAAAAGAACTGACCACTGACCACAATTGAATACTATAGTAATTTTATAGAACCAATTAATAATAATTTTAAAAGAGAACCATACCAATGAAAGAATTCTGAACGTTCCGAGAATACTTAATTGAAAATATTTTGTAATTTCATAAATATTTACTAATTATAAAATTTAAATATTTATAATTTCATAAATATTACAGGAATTACTAATAACTAATTAGGCATTACTTAGAAAAATAAATTCTACAATTTTAATTAATTTTAATTAAGTATTATAAAATTAGTTCAATAAATTTTTCAAAATAGTAAAATGTTTTGAAAAATAAAATTTATTTCACCAATTTTTTAATTTTACACATATTAAGTTTTATTTACTTTAAATTACATTCCTTAGGTAGGTACTATTTACTTTTAAAAATTTTGTTGTAACAAATTCTCTTAAGTGATTACTTCTCCTAATTTAAAGTTTTTAAATTAGGAGAAGTTAAGTTAATTTAAAGATTAATTTTAGCACACCTAATTTAAAGTTTTTATTATACTTTAAGATTTCTTACAAAAATTTGAGACCTTATTTTTATGTTGAAACCTTAATAAAAGTGTAATTTTAAAATATTTGATATACGTTTCATCTACAAAAATTTTTAATATTATTTTGGGATTATTTTGTGGTCAATTTGTGGTGTAAAAATAAAAGGGGAAATGGCAAAATATCTTGGGAAGACCTTTTACGTGATAAAATGTATAATAGCAAAAAATCTTAAAGCTGTTTGAAATAATTTTTTAAAATAATAAAGTAAATTTTAAAGGAAATGTTGCTAGAAAATAATTCAGGGAATTTTACATTTTTTTATGGTTGGAGCTTAGATATTAGATAATAATATTTTTCGGAAATGTTTATCAAATGGCAGGATAAATTTTTTAAATAGTACCTAGTTCTAATGCAAATAATATCTAAATTCGTATTTTTATATATAAATTATCATAATTTATTTAAGATTATTGGCATTTTTGAAAGTCTGATACGGATATTAGCTAAAGCAGTTGTAAACATCCCGCTTAATGTTATTATACACAAAAGTATTTTATTAATCTCTAGCTTTAAACTAGATATGATGCAATTGGATTTAACAAGTTTTTTGGGACTATCAACGTTGTCATATTATTTATAAGTATGCATTTTAAAATTTTTAACATATAGCTATAATTTGAAAATTTATTGATATATATATATATATTTAAAGAAACTCGCTATAGAAAATGTTTGCTATTATAGCCCGCAGTTTCTTTTGCAATAAATTTTTAATTTGGTTTATCTAAATATAAAAAAAAAATAAATTTTAATTCTTTTAAGCACATTTTCAAAAAATTTTTTAAATTGTGCCTATATAGCTTCACTCTGTCCGTCCGGCCGTATGTTTACAAAAACTTTTACACCGTTTGAAATAGAGAAAAGAAATTTTAACCACGAGTAGGTATTGCAAAAAAAATAATTCCGTAGAAGTATTTTTATACCCGTGCATACATATATGACATCGGGTATATTAGATTTGCTCCTCCGTTTGTAACGCATAGATCTAGACGAGCTAGATATAGTGTCAAGGGTACGTATCGGCTCAGAATCGAAAAATTAGTCGATCTAGCTATGTGTGTCTGTCCGTCCGTCCGTCCGTGTGTCAGCACGATAACTCAAAAACTAAAAGGGCTAGAGTCTTGAATTTTACACAAAGTCATTTTTAGACAATTTCTAGGTTCCCTATTGTTTTTGGTTAAAATCGGACCAAGGCTTCGGGGAGCTGCCATACAACTTTTTTGCACCAATATGAATTTCTTCAAAACTATTTATACTACGGGGATGAAAATTACACACGGTTAGTTTTATAATGACTCCGGCACTTATATGAAGTTTCAAAATGTTAGGGCCCCATTTTCGGGGGGCTGCCATACAACTTCCTTGCACCAATATGAATTTCTTCAAAACTAATTATACTACGCGGATGAAAATTACACACGGTTAGTTATATAATGAATCGAGCACTTATATGAAGTTTCAAAATGTTAGGGCCCCATTTTCGGGGGGCTGCCATACAACTTCTTTGCACCAATATGAATTTCTTCAAAACTAATTATACTACGAGACTGAAAATTACACATGGTTAGTTATATAATGAATCGAGCACTTATATGAAGTTTCAAAATGTTAGGGCCCCATTTTCAGGGGGCTGCCATACAAAGTTTTCAATTCAATAACTTTGAATCTAATGAAGCTACAAGGTTAAAATTAAAATTGGGCAGATAAATTAATAGGGCAAGTTACTTGGCAAAGTTGGACATCACTCGGACCTTCGGACTTTTAGGGAGGGCCAATTTTTTTTTTTTTTTTTTTTTTTTTTTTTTAAGCTAAAGTTATGGGACAATGAATGAAAATTTTGTTTTTGTTTTGTGATTTTTTTTTTATTTTTTTTAAGCTAAAGTTATGGGACAATGAATGAAAATTTTGTTTTTTGTTTTTTGTTTTGTGATTTTTTTTTTTTTTGTTAATTTTTTTTTTTTTTTTACGTCAAAATTATAGGGTAATGAGTTAAATGTATAAGGGAAGTAAATTACGGTTTATTTTATACACCATAGTGGGTATGCACGGGTATCTAAAAGTTGACAAGGGCAACTATAATCTCCTCGTTTTATGTAGTCCCACCCGTTACGGAGCTACAGCCCCCCAAAGTTCGAAAAAGCCCAAATATTCAAATTGTTATAATAAGAGTTCTATTAGGTGTATTTTCAATCTAAAATTTACCGTTATGCAAAACTCAATTTTTACAAAATTTTTGGCCGCCCCACATATCTTCTAAACGGTTCAAGTTAGGGTCTTAAAATTTTGGGAGAAGTTAGGTCCTCAGAAATTAGTAGGAGCAGGTTAACAAATTATCGCGGACCCTGTTTAGGAGATTCTATGCTCGTTTATCGCAAGCATTTCATCGCGATGGAATTCATCGGAAGCAATTCATCGCAAGCAATTCATCGTAAGCAATTCATCGCAAGCAAATCATCGTAAGCAATTTATTGTGTACACAAAAATAAAAAATGAAAAAACAAAAACAATATTACATTAGGTATCGGATATTCATCGCAATAAACTTCGCGATGAATATTTCCTTGCGATGAATTGCTTGCGATGAATTGGCTTACGATGAATTGCTTGCGATGAATTGCTTGCGATGAACTTTGCTGTGAATTTATTATTGCGATAAACTAGCCGGATACCGTTTAGGAGCTATAAGAGCTCAAAAATTGAAAGTTTGCTATTTTTCAACACCTGTGAATGCTGCAGTATTATATTTCAACATATGGTTTTTCTTAAACTTCAAAGGGGTATTGAAGAAATTGTCTCTTAGTTTCAACCATTTTTGCTTAGATAGTATAATTCTAAATAAAATTCCAAATTTTTGGGGAATTCACAATTTAATTCCTAGAACCTAAAAAAATGGAGAGGGAGGGGGGGGGGGGTTAGATGAAGTTAGATCCTTGAGAAATTTGACAACCTTCCTTATTGAAGGGCTATTAGAACTTTAAAATTAAAAATTTACTGTTAGCAGTATATTTTATAAGTAAGCAGTAACTTAGTCACCTGTGTGTATATTTCCAAAATTAAACTCAGTATGCCATACAACCTACCTTGGTTTTTAGAACATTTTCAAAAAATTTTGTAAAAATGTACCTATATAGCTTCACTCTGTCCGTCCGTCTGTCCGTCCGTCCGTCCGTATGTATACAAAAACTTTTACACCGTTTGAAATAGAGTAAAGAAATTTTAACCATGGGTAGATTTTGCAAAAAAAATAAATCCGTAGAAGAATTTTTTTCTGTAGCCCCATCGCTACGGGGCTACAGCCCCTCAAAGTTGGAAAAAGCCCTATATTTAAATTATTATAACAAGAGTTCTGTTGGATATATTTTCAATCTGAAAACGGCAAACGATAGCTGGTTTCATAAACTTTATAAATTTTTGACAGGCAAATGTTTGGGGTTGCCATACGGTAATAAAATTTAACATTACACAAAACTCAATTTTTGCAAAATTTTTGGACACACATATCTTCTGAACGGTACAAGCTAACGTCTTGAAATTTTGGGAGAAGTTAGATACTCAGAAATTAGTAGGAGTCGTATTAGTATTTTTCCGTAGATTGTATAATTCTAAGTAAAATTCCAAATTTTTATTCACAATTTAATTCCTAGAACCTAAAAAAATGGAGGGGGAGGGGAGGGGTGTGTAAAGTAAGATGAAGTTAGATCCTTGAGAAACTTTGCAACCTTCTCTATTGAAGGGCTATAACAATTTTAAAATAAAAACTTTACTGTTAGCATTAAATTTTATAAGTAAGCAGTAACTATTTCCAAGTAAATATTTCAAAAGTTAAACTCAGTATGTAATACAATATAATTTTGAAAATGTGCTTTTTTAAAAACCCTTGGTTTTTTTTCATCACTTGTTTTCATCACTTGTTTAGTTAATGTGCCAGATATTTTGACTTTAATTGACTTACCTATTTAAGTCAAAAAACTTTTCTTTACTCATTTAACCCAAAAACTTGAAGTTTTCTTATAAAATAAAATAACATTTTTTCAATTCCCTTAAAATTTTGATAATGATATCAATCGAAAAGGCTGATTTAATTTACACCTATTTCGAGTTTTCTTTGTAAATTTAACTTTTTCTCTTTTAAAGTCATTGAGTAATCGGGATCCTAATCTTATATCGATTGACAAAATGTCGCCTTTTTTTTTTACAGTGGAAAATATTGATTGGTTTTATCATCTAATGGTTATTGACTGAAAAAATGTCCAGTTCCAAGAATCCAGAAAATCCTGAATCCTATAACCAATTCTTCCATTCGAAAGATTTTATTGATGATCTACAGACTTAATCACACCAACCATCTCATTTTTGGTCTGCCGACCTCTGATTTATATCCTGGTCCTCAGACTTATTAACAGCAGACCATGCCATTACGCTATATCCAAATAATTCAAGTATTGACTGTTAACAGTTTTATAAACTTTCTTTAGGACATGGTAGGTATATACGATAAATAATTTTTTACTAATATAATGCTTTTAGCATATTATTTATACCCGTGCATACATATATGACATCGGGTATATTAGATTTGCTCCTCCGTTTGTAACGCATCGATCTAGACGAGCTAGATATAGTGTCAAGGGTACGTATCGGCTCAGAATCGAAAAATTAGTCGATCTAGCTATGTGTGTCTGTCCGTCCGTCCGTCCGTCCGTCCGTCCGTCTGTGTGTCAGCACGATAACTCAAAAACTAAAAGAGCTACAGTTTTGAAATTTTCACAAAATATTTTTCAATCAATTTCTAGGTTCCCTATTTTTTTTGGTTAAGATCGGACCAAAACTTCGGGTAGCTCTCGAACAACTAACTTTTTTAACTCCCATATTTTCATATAAAAATTTGAAATATATCTGCACATCTTGTATAACATGAATTTATATGAATTTTGTTTTTGTTTGTTTTTTTTTTTGTTTTTTTGTTTTTTGAAGATAAAGAATTTTTCAAGTAACGATTTCATACGATTTAAATGATGCGTAAAATTTTTAAAAAAATTTTAGATTTGGACTTTGTACTTTGAGATTTATGAATTAAAATGAAAAAATATTATGAATATGATGATAATTTTTGATCATGATGATCTGATCATTATATGAGTATGATTATAATATGATGCTTATTTTTCTTGGTTTTAATATAAGTATTTGTGAATTAAAAATTAATTATAAGAGATGGAATTGAAAAATTAGAGCAAGAGTTTTGAAATTCACACAAAACATTTTTGGGACATTTTTTAGGTTCCCTATTTTTTTTGGTTAAGACCAGATCAAGGTTTCGGGAGCTGCCACACAACCTATTTAAATCAATATGAATTTCTTCAAAAGTAATTATACCAGGAAGATGAAAATTACACACGGTTAGTTTTATAATGAATCAAGAACTTATATGAAGTTTCAAAATGTTACGGCCCCATTTTCGGGGGGCTGCTATACAACTTCTTTGCACCAATATGAATTTCTTGGAAACTGATAATACTACGAGGATAAAAATTACACACTGTTAGTTATATAATGAATCGAGCACTTACATGAAGTTTCAAAATGTTACGGACCCGTTTTCGGGCAGCTGCCATACAAAGTAATCAATTCGATAACTGTGAATCTAATGAAGCTACGAGGTTAAAATCAAAACTGGGCAGATAAAGTAATAGGGCAAGTTAGTTGGCAAAGTTGGACATCACTCGGACCAACTTTTAGGGCGGGCTATTTTTTTTTTTTTTTTGTTTTTAAGCAAAAATTATGGTAGTATAATGGAATTAAAAATTTAATTTTTTTTTTAAGCTAAAATTATGGGATAAAAAGGTAAATTTTTTTTTAACTATTTTACTTTCTTATATTTTTTTTGTAATATTTATAATAGCATAGAGGAAATAAATAACGGTTAGTGGGTATGCACGGGTATCTAAAAGTTGACAAGGGCAACTATAATCTTCCTCGTTTTAGAATAGGACAGAGCCTAAAACTAAATGAGTGCGTTTGACAAGTCATTTCAAAATAATATTGGGCGGAAACCTCTTCCATTTTTTTTTATCAACAACTGATTAATATCAAAAATTTGAAAAATGTTATTACATGTTTCCGAAATTTTCAAAATTGCCTTAAATTATTTAATCGATATTTTTTAAATCGATTAAAATACTTGACCCTCAATATTAAACTTTCTAATTTTTTATTGAGCTTGTTTTATTGATAACAAAAAATTAAGAAAGTAATTTTTTATTTTACTTGTCAATTTAATCAGAAGAAAGGTTTTCTTAAGATCTTATCAAATTGATTGGGATGTGAGTGATGAATTGTGAATAAGGAAGATGATCTAGATTAAATACACAAGGTGCCTATAAAATGGTAAATGTATTTTATTACAATTTAAACAATTTAAATAAAAATGGTTGTTTACTTCATAGATTTCTTTTTCAAGAGAGAATAATATTTAAATGTTTTATAGATTTTCATGTGAAATAAAAAATTTCACGCTAAATATATGGATGCTTTTACTTGTGGAATTTAAAAAAGCGCTTCTTTTGAATTGATAAAACAACTCCAAAACCCTACTAATGATGATTTGGGATTGAGATCCAACCCTGCTTTAATAGCTCGTACAAAACTCATAAGGGGAAAAATAAAACTCTGTAAAACTCTGTAAAAATAAAACTGTTATTTTTATATGTAAGCAATAAATAATATTATAGATCCTGGTTATTTCAATAATGTTTTGCCCCTAAGAATTTAACCACATTTTTCACTTTATGGCAAGAAGGTGGCTTGTGCAAAATATATACTAATCAGAATCGGAAAACCATTATGGAAACTGAGGTAATAACCGTTTTTCTAAAATTTCCTTTGCTGGTGTTGCCTGATTGTTCCCTCAAAGATGTATATTCCCTCATGAATTCCCTCATGTCGCATGAAAATATTACGACTCCCACCACAACACGTATGTTATGTTTGACCATCTTTACGAGACAGCAGGAAATCCATTATTTAATATATAATTTCTCAATAATGGAAACTCAAATAATGTATACAGTTTAACTAAAAATATTAATTTGTTAAAAACGTAGAAAACGAGTACCATACAATTGTATTCTTTAGATTTATTGGAAATATTTAAAATCGTGGTAACCATAGAAACAAAACAAAAAGTGTATTTAAATATGTAGGACAGTATACATATCGCACAGTGAATTCTAGTATATCGTAAGTCAACTTACGACCTACTAGAAAGATATGTGTAATTCAAAGCTAGGAACAGTATGCATCTACTGTAAAAATTTCATAACAATACGATAACTCCTTCAAAAGTTATAGTGCAATAAAGACTTACGATGTTCTACACATTCTTCAAAAACTCCATTCTAGTACATCGTAAGTTGACTTACTATATACTAGAATGTATAAAGTAAACATAACGTAATCGTAAGTTGACATACGATATTGATGTTTGGAGTTTTAACAAAAATGATTTTGTAAGTTGATTTACGATAAGATAAGTATGTTTTTTTTTTTACATAGTAAGTTGTTAGCAGTGTTGCCAGGCTAATTTGCTAAAAAATCCCTTTAAACACTTGAAAAATTCCCTAGAATTCCCTAGTCAAATTATTTTTAGTTGGTGATTCAAAAAATTTAAAATTTAAACCAAACTCAATCAAAATATGTTTTATTTTGTTAATAATATTAATAAATATATATATGCACATAAGAAAATTATTATTACTATAACAATATTTATGAATTAAATTGACAATTACATGACAATTCACAATAGATAATATGGAGTGGGTGAATGCAAAATGCTAGATTTGGAATGATAAAAGTGATGCCAACTCTAAAAAGTAGATTGGGTTTGATTTCAAACTAATTTAAAATATTTTGTGAAAGTTTTTCCCATAAATTTAATTCTTAATTAAATTTTTAAAGTTTTTTCCCTAGATTTAATGGTTAATTCCCTAGTCCCTAGATTTACCGAAAAATGCTTTATTTTTCCCTGGACTAGGGAGAAATTTCTAGGTCTGGCAACACTGGTTGTTAGTGTATGTTACGATATTTTCATTTGTTGCCAATAGATAATTTATAGTTGTATGTACTACTTACGATAAACATGTTTGGACAAAAACAAAAATAAACATATTTTTGTTTGTGTAAAATTACGATCATGAATTGCAAATTTTTTTGTTTTTAACAGAAACTGGCATAAATAACGGATTCTTATGTGAGTATTGTGCTATTACATCTATTTTTATAAAAGTATATTCGTCACTAGTGTACATATTTTTGTTAAAGTGAAGTGCAGTCAATTTCAGTCATAACAAAATTATTTTAGATGTAAAAACATAAAGTAAAACAAATTGGTAATATAATATTTTAATTTTTATTTTTTATTTCTTAAACTTAAAGAAATTAAAATGTATCGCGGTTATATGATGGTGAATGCTGTTAAGAAAAGAGAAACTGGTAAGGTATTTCTACTATAAATCACATACTATTTCGAAATCAAAGTTTTTTATCGAATAGATTCAGCTGCTAAAAAACAACTGAAATTTGAGAAGATACTTGTTGAAGATAAAATTTTTGAAACTTCGGCTGTGGCCTCAAAAGAAACATTCATTCCCATTCCTTCGACTTCACGTAGTAATGAAGAGGATAAAAGTACAATTCGGTTCTTATATACTTTTGAAAATTTAATAACTTATTTTAATCCGTAGATATTTATGATCAGAAGTTAACTGAAACTTTTAATCCAATTTCAACGATATCACGTGATAACATATCCATTGATATTTCTAATCTCGATTCTGGTGAGTTTTCTTTTTTTCTTTAAAAATTATGCCATACCTCGTAACTTCAATAATTTCATATTTGTTTTGTATAGTATTTCATGTTTAATAATGAAAGAATAACTGAACTGCAAAGGCAAGAAAATTTCAATAAATTTTATAATCTAGAAAGTAATAATCTGCAATGGCAATATATTCTTAACCACGTAGAAAGGTCAGATAAAAAATGTACTAAAATATTGTCCGGTAAAAGTCGGCGCACTTGCACCAATACTTATTTTTTAACAATTTATGCAGAGAATATAAAAGTAAAAGTGTGCGCCAAAATGTTTTTGAGTACCTTAAAAATAAGTTGCAAAATGGTAGACACAGCTTTTCTAAAACTTTTGCCGGACAATAACAATATTCGTGGAGATGACCGAGGAAAATATGTCAGAAAAATATCGGAAGTAGCTATAAGTCGAAAAGATAAAGTTAAAGATCACATAAACAGTTTTGCACACATTGAGTCTCATTATTTAAGAAAGCAAACATCTCGAACATATATTGATGGTGATTTGAATGTTGCAAAAATGTATAGATTATATTTGAAGTGGCTTAAAGATAAATATAACACCAATGAAGACAGCGTTAATTTAAGGCAATATAGGGACATTTTTAATACGTGCTTTAATATTTCTTTTTATGTACCAAAAAAGGATAGATAGATATAAAAAAAAAAGAAAACGCTAAAGATTGGTACGAATTACATATGGTGTCTAAACTTAAGGCTAGGGAAATAAAAGAGGAGTATAAAATGATAGCCAAGAATGACGAAACAGTTTTAACAGCCGTTTTTGACTTCCAGAAAATATTAACTGTTCCCTGCGAAGATATAAGCGTCTATTACTACAAGCGAAAACTTTGCATATTTAATTTCACAATTTATGAACTAGCCAGCCATGAAGGTGATTGTTTTCTTTGGGATGAAACAATTGCGAAAAGAGGTTGCTAGTTGCCTCCTAAAGTATATAGAGCATTACCATCAAAAAGGTGTCAAAACTTTTAATTTTTTTTCCGATAACTGCCCCGGGCAGAATAAAAATAGATGCCTGTTTGTTTTCTACTCTTGGATTTCTAAATTAATGCATATTGATATAAATCAAATTTTTTTGGAAAAGGGTCATACCCAAAATGAAGGTGACAGTATGCATTCGCTAATTGAAAAAACTAAGAAAAACAAAAAGCTTTACATCCCTGCACAATGGTATTCCTTAATAAGAAACTGTAAGGTCAATGAACCATACTTAAAAGTCCATGAAATGACCAATAGAGATTTTTTTGATTTTGGAAAATTTATAAATACGGTAAATTTAAATAAAGATTCTCTAAATATTAAGATTAAATGGAGCAACATCAGAATAATCAAAGTAGACAAAAAGCCGAATATACTTTTTTATAAATACTCTTTTGAAGCTTTAACATTTTTATCAATCGTTTTATATTCTAACAAAGAAACTACTGGTCGCAAAATACGTGCAAAAGGATTGTCAAATGAGAAACCGAAAATAGTGTACGACGAACCTTTAAAAATTTCTAGACAAAAATATGAAGACTTATTGGAACTGTCAAATTATATGCCTGAATATTATCAGAATTTTTACCAAAATTTACAAAACACAACTACTACAGCTATTGAAGGGGTTGAAAATTTTGAGGAAGACAGCGATTTTGATAATTAATATTATAATTTAAGTACGATTTTAATATTAATATCATAATATTTAATCGGCTTATTTTTTCCCATACAAATATAAACATCCTTTTTCCGGATAAACTATAAGACCAATTTTAATGAAACAACAACCAAAAGAAAGGTTTTTATTGTTTTCATAGGACAATGATATTTTTTTTTTAGAATATTGCGTTTTTTCAGGTGAAAACCCGTCTTAAATTTAACGTAAATTTGAATTTGACGGTCACGCTGTTAAAAGTTAAGGCTTATATTATGCGCCGACTTTCTGGGTAAAAGTAATTCATTTTCGGTTGTAACTCGCAGCTCAATCAAACTATTATACATATGCGCCGACTTATGCTTTCTTTTTTTTTGTTTAGTTCAAATGTTCAATGAACAAGGAGATTTAAATTTTTTTTTTATTTTTGTTTTTTCTTTATCTTAAAAAGTGAACGAAAAAAATGAGTTGAATGAAAGCAATACATTTGGTTTATACAGTAGTTTTCATTTATAGCGAACTCGGTGCAATTTTAATTATAATAAACTTTACACTTTTTCATAAAGAATTAAATTTTACTTAAAAATGAAAGTTTTTTATTACATTGATATTTCTTTTATTTAAAATTCCTATATCTAATTATGTTGCTTGGTGATTAATTTAGTATTTTTTTATTTATTTTTGAATATAAAAAAAATCATAATAACGCATCAAAAATACAAAAAAAATTACATTAGAAGAAAAAGCTTGAGGCTGACACATCAAATAAAATTTTAGCAAATGAGTTCGAAGTTTCCATTCTAGAATCAGCACATTCTACAATGTTCAAGTTTTATACTAATTTTTCAAAATTCACAGCATCCTTTTAAAACGACATTCGTTTATTACAACGAATATTTTTCGTCCCATCATGGTCGTTATAACCGAAAAGTACTGTACTTTGTTTTCGTTTGTTTAAAAATGTTTTTTTTTAAATCGTATATTGTTGTTGGTTTTTGTTAAGTTTTTTGTAAAATAAGAAACCGACTTCTAATAAATAATATTTCTTAAGAAAAATGATTTGTTACTTATGGATCAACCAAATTCAGCGTGTACGGCGTTCAGTTTTTGTCAAAAAATTTTGAAACAAGTTGTTATGTAAATAAATTTACATGAAAGCATACGCGACGTACTGTACCTCGGAGTTTTAAAATTTAAAAATTGACAAAGCGTATAAAAATATTGTAATTGTTTTTTCTTATGTTGCTACGATTAAATTTTAAAAATAAAATATTTTAAAATAATATTTTTTTAAAATAATTTTTTTTAAAACATATATTCAAAATAATTGAAATATGTTTGCAAAAAATTAAAAACGAAAAATCTTTCTTAAAAAAATAATTTGCAATTTAAATGATTTGTTCCTTTGGGCCGAACCAAAATCAACGCTTATGGTGTTTTAAATTAGTAGTTAAGTACATGATATTACATGAGAATAACTTACTGTACCTCGAATTTTTAAAATTTAAACATTGACAAAGCATATAAAAAAGTTATTGTTTTTTCTTATGTTGTTATTGTTCTAAAAATAAAATATTTTAAAATAATATTTTTTTAAAAAATACTTTACATATATTCAAAATAATTGAAATACCTATAGTATGTTTGCAGAAACAAAAAAATAACATTTCTTAAGAAAAATTATGTGTTCTTTACAGATCAACCAGAATAAACGCGTACGGCATGCAGTTTCTGTCAAAAAAATTTGAAATAAGTAGGTATGTTGTGTACTGTACTTCGGAATTTAAAATTTTAAAATTTCACAAAGCGTATAAAAATATTGTAATGGTTTTTTCTGATGTTGCTACGATTTAAATTTCAAAATAAAATATTTTAAAATAATATTTTTTTTTTAAAAAAACATAGGTACATTCAAAATAATATAAAATACCTATAATATGTTGGCAAAAAAAAACTAAAAAATAATCTTAAACTTAAATAAAAGTTGACGTATAATTTCTGTCAAAAAATTTACAAATAAATAGGTACATGAATTTTCATGAGAGCAACGAAAATACGCGTAACGCGATGTACTGTAATCGAATTTTTAAAATTTACAAATTCACAAATGGTTTTTGGTTTTTCTTATATTTCTAAGATTATGTTTTAAAAAATATCTTATATTGAAAAAAATTCAAAATATACCTATTATATGAAATTAATAAAACATTCAAATAAATTTTAGCAAATGAGTTCGAAGTGTCCATTCTAGAATCAGCACATTCTACAATGTCCAAGTCTTATACTAATTTTTCACAATTCACAGCATTCTTTTAAAACGACATTCGTTTATTACGGCGAATATTTTCCGTCTCATTATGGTCGTTATAACCAAAAAGTACTGTATTTTGTTTTTGTTTGCAATTTATTATAATACAGTAGGTACTAAAAAAAAAATTTTTTGTAAATCGTAAATTGTTGTTGCTTTTTGTTAAGTTTTTTGTAAAATTAAAAACCGACTTCTGAAAAATGCAGAAACTGAAAAAAAAAAATAATATTTCTTAAGAAAAATGATTTGTTTCTTATTGATTAGCCAAAATCAGCATGTACGGCATTCAGTTTCTGTCAAAAAATTTTGAAATAATTAGTTATGAAAAAAATTTACATGAAAGCATACGCGACGTACTGTACCTCGGAGTTTTAAAATTTAAAAATTGACAAAGTGTATAAAAATACATATTGTAATTGTTTTTTCTTATGCAACATTTGTTTTTAATTATTTAGTTTTTTAAACCATACAAATATTCAAATAAATTGAAATTACCTACAGTAGGACAATATGTTTGCAAAACTAAAAAAATTATCTTTCTCAAAAAAAGTTATTTGTTCCTTAGGTCCCAACCTAAATAAAAGCGTACAGCGTATAATTTCTGTCAAAAAATTGAGAAATAAATAGGTACATAAATTTACATTAGAGCAGCGAAAATACGCGTAACGCAATGTACTGTATCTCGGATTTTTAAAATTTACAAATATTGACAAAATGTATAAAAATATTATTATTGGTTTTTCTTATATTTCTAATATTATGTTTTAAAAATAATATTTTATTACAATAATTTTTATTAAAAAATATCTTTTATTCAAAATACCTATAATATGAAAAATGTATAAAAATATTATTATTGGTTTTTCTTATATTTCTAATATTATGTTTTAAAAATAATATTTTATTACAATAATTTTTATTAAAAAATATCTTATATTCAAAATACCTATAATATGAAATTAAAAATATTTTTTGTAGGTACTAAATTAAAACATTCAAATAAATATTTTTGATAAATTAAAAATTGTACGCGCGTATCGATTTACCGATAATGGATATGTAGACAGACGTATTGACCTACTGCCGTATAAAAATTGTACGTCGTATGTTTTGATTTCATTCTAATAATTGAAAAGTTTATTTCACACTTTCAACATCGAATAATGTTTTTTTATAATAAAAAAAAACTATTTTTAGTTTTACTTTGACAAAACGAACAAATTTTATATATCAAAAAGTGTACATGAAGATTAGATAGGCGTAGTTTGTAAATGGAACGCTAATTTTTGTTTCAGGACTACATAATGTTAGATTAATCGTCATATATATATTTGACATCTTAAAACTAGCTGTCATTTGAGAAGTTAATTATATTTAATAGTATTTAAATATTAATAAAGTGAAAAAATTAAGGCTTATTGCTGATATAAATATAAAGAATATTTTTTTAAAATGGAAGGGGGAAATATGATTTAACATAACCTATTCAAGAGAATTTTAATTAAAGCCATCTGCCGGAAATTATTTGTCTACTCTGTCAAATACTCTTTTACAAGGGCTGAAGTAGCTGACAATAGTTGAGAGTAGAAAAGAGTTTACTCCTCATAAAGGAATAAAAGCAATAATATTTATTTGTTTTAAGAAACTTATGAGTCATGGCTCATGACCATGTATAGAAATATATTTTTGTCAATAAAAAACTTAGGAAATATTAAATAAATAAACTAGACAAAAAGGTATAAAGGAAACTAAGGAATTCAGAATCATTTTTCGCATGTTTTCAAAACTTTAAATAGGCATACATTTGTAGTAAAAATTAAATTTAAAAATTAAAAAAGGGTAGGAAAAATTTATTCTGTGATTTATTGAAAAACTTTTTTTTTTGCTATAAATCTTAAGATTGAGATTTAAAAAAAGACTTCGGTCAACTTGACTATTTTTTGTACTTCTGGCAGCTTCAATATAATATAATACTAAATACTAAACTTATGAATTATGATTTGTTAAATTTTGTTGCACATATTATGTATTCATAGAGGTTTTTAATTAGGATACAGAATACGTACAACATTGTCCATATCGTACTAAAATGTTTAGAAAAAAGTACAGTTTGCTATATGAAGGACAGCATTAACTCGAATTTTGGGTTCTTGACTTCAATAAATATATGTATATGTTTAGAATTATGTATTTATTAGAATAATATTTATATGTATTAAGAATTTTAATTTAATTAAACTGGCTTAAACTATAGAAATAAAACTCAAAAATCGGTACTTAACAACGTTTAAATAATTAAAAAAAATTATAAATTTTTTTTAAGCAAATTTCAAGCGCAAGAATTGTTGACAACACTGTTGGCATAACTTTTATTATGTATAGTCTAATATAATTTACACAAAACGAATTTTATATGTTAACTTAAAAGCAAAAATAGCTCGAATTTCGAGCACAGGGCGATACTAGTTTAATTAATTTCTTAAAACAAAACTATCTTAAAAAAGTTTAATTTTGTTAAAATATATTATGAATGAATAAATGCTTAATAAAATGGCTTTCAAATAATTAATTTATACATTATATTATTGCGTTTCTTACGAAATCCCGTTAAAAAATTTACTTTCTATTAAATCAACCATTCTTTTAAAATTCACTTTTTTCACTTTAAGAATTTATTTAAAAACAAAAAATAAATTAAAAAATCGAGATTTTTAGCAAAAGTGCAATTTTGTAGAGCGGCATTTTAGACTCTGTAAAGTGGTAATTTGAAAACCTAGATTTTTTAAAGAGATTTTGTTGTATTAGTATTATTGTTTATATTATTAGTATTATTGTTTTTATATACGCACTGTTTCCAAACATTCTTTTAAAAACTTTTACTTACAACTTCAAATAAAAGAAAAACAAAATAAAATTTATGTCGTAAGTAAACTTGCAACTTTTAAAAAAGAAAAAAAGCAACTTTGTCCAAACGTTATTATTATAACTATTACCATTGATTAAGAATTATATATAGATAAACATTTTCATGTTAAAAATTTGTATGAAATTTTTTTCGCATATTTTTTAAAATTCTCTGAAAATCGTTGGCACGAATATAAATGTATTGTAACTATTTCTATTTTATAGTATACACGTATACCTTTTTTTTTTATTCTCTCAATTTATACCAATTTATAAATTTTTAGAATTTTATTTTTATTCTCTCAATTTATACCAATTTATAAATTTTTAGACCATTTTTCACTCTACATAGTACATGTTACATGATTCATGAATACGATAGCAAAGATAAAAAAAAAATCATAAGAACAAGAAGAAAAAAACAAAGATTTTTTCATTCATAAATTCAAAGTTCATTTTTTCGAATTGATTTCTTTTTTTCTAAAAAATTATTTAAATTTGAATGTAAATAGATATGTAAGCATATAATGTTCTAAAATAATTATTTTAAAATCTAACTTTATAGATCTCAATAACAAATAACCTTTATGAATATTTGAAGGTGACCAAATATTTTATTTTCAATTTCTTATGAGGTTTCAATTAAAGCCAAAAAGTTATAAAAGAAAAATTCAAATTTGAGCGGTAAATTGTCGTTTTATTTTCATAAATTTTAACTAATAAATTATTAATTTCTCAAAAAATTTTTAGTAGATTAGGTTTTCAATACTTTATACAGAGCCATAAAATTAAAATTTTACTCTAATTTATCTTTTTATTCATTTAAAATGTTTAAAAATTTCTAATTTATCTTTTTTTTCCACACCTTCCAACTTGTCACCAAAGCATTGAATCTTGAAGTGAAACAGGTGGATCAGCTTTTGTTTAACAATTAAAAATATTAAATAATTTATTTTTGTTTATTTTATATATTTAATTTGGTTATGTTTTACTAGAATTATAGTTTTACCTTTGTTTTATTCTTATAGTTTTATGCAACATAGTATAGCTACATGTTTATAATTTTTTTAAAGGGTTTTTTATGCCAAATTGAACGTTATTCATTTTATTTATTATATAACTTCAATTCGGCTTTTTCCCTTTTCTAAAAATATAAAATTAAAATTGAATTTTTAAATTGATTGTGTTTTTAGTTTTTAATTAAACCAAATTTTTCAGATATTATTTTACTTTTCCCATCTCATCTATTTAATTTTATTTCTCAACAAGTATTCAATTTTATATACGATGTACGGAATTTTAATTGTACACACTAAATATCCAATTTTCATTCCGTTTAAATTCCTAAATTTAGTCTATTCTAAAAAATTCATTTGAAAGAAAAAAACAAATTCGTTTGTCTGCTCTTATTATTTCTATATTATTTCAATACGTAAAGAGGTAAAATGAATACATACAGTCTTACCCCGGTTAACGTTGTTAAATGGTTCCAGAAAAACGCGACGTTAACCGAAACAACGTTATGCGAAGCAATTATATAATTAAGAAAAAAATGTTTGGGTTTTTCAATAAGAATAAAATAAGATTTTATTATTTTTAACTAAAAAGGCATGAATTAAATTTTATTAAAATTGTTTTATTATTTAAGAAAGTGTAAAATTATAAGTACTTGCTAACAAAGGGGTTACAAGTGTACCTGGTAAATAAATGGGTTTTTTAATTTGAAGTTTTTGGACGAACGTTTTTTGTGTAAGTTTACCTAATAAATACTTATGTAAAATGCAATCATTATTTTCATTTAATTTTACCTCTACCTGTTGGTTTTTCTACTTTGTTTAAAAAATTTACTAGGGTACGATGACTTTTTGGTCTACTGTATATACTACCTATTGAATAAATGGATGTTGAATATATGGATTAATAAGTGTACCGGAAAAACCAAAAGGGTTTTTTTAATTTGAATAGTTTTTTTTTCAAAATTCATATTTTAATTAATGAAATATAAAAACTGATAATTTTTTTATGATATACTGATATTTAATTTTAATTACTGATAATTTATTTAAAATACTGACCCATTAAATAGTAGCCATAAATATATATGTTTTTTTTCTAAATTCTTTAATCTTTAGAGGTTTTTTGTTGAATCAAGATCAATTGTAATTTTGTTTTAACAGAAAATTAATAAATTATCTAAATTATCAAAATAGTAAATAAGCTGTGGCATTGACAACAAAAAAGTATAAAAAATACTTAACCTGTATGGTGAAAAATTGTGTTTCCAATTTAAATAGAAACAGAGACAGGTCTTTTTATTCTTTGCCAAAAAATAAAGAAAGGAATTCTGCATGGCTTAGAGCATTAAATGTTTGCCCAACGTCTATTTCTAAGAAGAGGTATTATAACTTGTAATTAAAACAAAATTTATTTTAGGTTTATTGTCTTTTTTTTTGTTAAGGTATTATGTTTGCGATCTACATTTTCTTCCGGAAGATCATAGCGTATTGTTGCTGAAAAGGACGGCTATTCCATCTTTACATTTAAATAGTAACGCAATAAATTCAAATCAATTGAATAAAAATTCGCCAGAAATTTATGATTTTAATTCTAATGAAAATGTTGTTGTAACATCGAACAGAAAAGTTTTAAATATTGAAAAGGACGGTATAGTTGAAATTGATGATTTGAATATGAGTGCTGATATAGGTGCAGTAGATTTTCAAAACTCTGCACTTTTAATGATGAATAATAAATCATCTGGAATAAAAAACTTAAATGAAATCGCAACTGAAAAAGAAATTATAAATGAAATCCCAGCTGAAACCGAAAATATAAATGAACTTTTAATTGATAAATTGTCGTGTAATTGTATGAATTTTTATAGCAGAGATGATACCTGTGAAGGGTGTGTAAATAGATTAAAAACTTTAGAAAAATATAGAAAAATGGTAATTGAAAAAGACAAAAATAATTTAAAGTTGGAAAAAACAATCAAAATTCTTAAAATTCAAAATCGTTTAGAAGCTAAGAAAAAAAATCAATTAAAAAAATTAATGAACAAGAAAATAAATTTAAATAATTGTATTAAGAAATTAAAACATGCTTCTCAAAATAGCAAAACACTTGCCAAAATAGTATTAATGAAAAAAAACCGATTTAATGAAAATGAAAAAAACCTAGCGCAAAATATATTTTACAAGTCACCTGCAACTTATGGATTTATGAGAAAAACTTTAAATATCAATTTGCCAAGTAAATCATCAATAAAATCATGGACTAAATTAAAATTTATTGAACCAGGATTAAATAGTGAAATTATTAATCATTTAAAAGCTAAATTAAAAAGTATGAGTGAAACATCAAAAATTGTTGTGCTGTTATTCGATGAAATATCTATTAGAAAAGATTCATCCTATAATATAAAAAGAGATTGCATTGATGGAGTGGAAGATATAGATGGCAATAGAAAACAAAAATTTGCAACTGAAGCACATTTCTTCATGATTCGAGGTTTGTATGAAAATTATAAATATGCATTTGCCTACAATTTATCTAAAAATAATTTAAAAGGAGAAACTTTAAGACCGTTGTTACTAAAATATGTCAAAGAATTAACACAAATCGGTTTCAAAATTGTTGCAACGGTCTGTGATCAATGCAGTACTAATCGAAATACTTATGAGTTGCTTGGTGTAAATAAGATGGAACCATTTTTTTATGATTTGAGTGGAAATAGAATTTATGCTTTGTTTGATATGCCGCATCTTGTAAAATCTATTAGAAATTCGTTTATAAAAACCGATTTTGAAAATTGTAATAATGAAATTATTAGCTGTGATATTATCAAAAAAATTGTTGCTCAAGATGAAAAATGTTCATCAAAAATTTTGCCGAAAGTTGGAAATATTCATATTAATCCCAACACATTCCAAAAAATGTCAGTTAAACTGGCATTTCAATTATTTAGTCACAGTACATATGCAGCTATAAAAGCAACGGAAAACACTGATCCTAATTTTTTCCATTTAATGAGTAATAAAGTGAATCCAACTGCTGACTTTATTTTAAAACTTAATTATTTAATTGATTCTTTAAATTCTTCAAATTTTAATACTAGAAATACATATAAACAACCATTAAAAATTAAAAATTCTCCGTTTTTGTTCTTAGAGGACATATTAAACTACCTTGAAAAATTAAAAACTAAAAGCAATAAAAAAATTTTTTGCATTGATGGATTAATTCAAACTATTACAGCTATAATTTCATTATCCAAGGATCAAATAGATAACGAAAATATTAAGTTTTTGATGACACGAAGATTAAATCAAGATCCCTTAGAAAATATGTTTTCACATATTAGATCTGCTGGTGGTTATTGCAGAAATCCGTCTGCACAGCAAATTGGAAATATTTTTGTGAAGATGACTTGCGTTAAATTTATTTACAATGACAATACATCCTCAAATTGTGAAACAGATCAGGATAGTTATTTAGACATTGATGTTAATGTTTTGGCTGATGAAAATGTAGAAAATTGTGAAGCTAAGATTGATGAAGATTTTATTATTGAAAATTATGAAAAAGAAATAGAAAAAGAAAAAAATTTAGCAACAACTTCAAATGTCCAACAACAAAAATCATTAAATAACTTTGAAGAGTTGGCAATCAGATATTTTGCTGGATTTTGCACAAAAAAAGTATCAAATTGTTATAGATGTACAATTCTGCTTTTAAAAAGTAATCAAATAAAAACGTCGCATACAGAAAATTTAATAATCGCTAAAAATTATAACATCTATACTAATGATTTTGGAAGCCTATTAGCTCCGACTGATGAATATTTTTCAGAATCTTTTAAATGGTTTAAAATTTTTGAACATTTTTTTTATAAAAATTTCCATATTTTCAATTTAAAAAAAACAATTGTGCAATTGTGCGTTGAAGATTCTAAAGATTTCATAAAGAAATTTGAAGAAGAACATAAGGACCACATTTTAGCCGTTTTAAATCAATTTATTATTGTGCTAATTAAATTTAGTTGCAAAAAAAAAATGGAAAAAATGGAAAATAATAGTTATCAAAAAATAAATTCAAAAACAATAAAACATAATAACAAAAATAATAAAAATGTTCAAAAATTATTATTATTATAAATTGCACATTTGTTGTGTATATTTTTTGTATTGTATTGTAAAATTATTTACAATTACATTGTAAATAATTTAGTAATAAGTTTATTAAAATTAGTACCTATACCTATAGTAAGTTTTTCAAATATTATGTACATAGTTGTAAGTCTAAACTGTATAAAACTGTAAATATTTTATTTAATAAAGTGGATTAGGCCTCTTGGGGAAACCACAGAAAAAAAAACGCGCCAATTTCTTTACCTCAAAGGTGGTGCGGAAAACAGAAAATAACTTGTTATTAGTAGGTATTAAAATAAATAAAATCAGAGAAAAATTATATAGATAATAAATAATAAAAAAAAAATGATATCAATATGTTATTGAAAACTATAAAGTTAGATTTTAAAATAATTATTTTAGAACATTATATGCTTACATATCTATTTACATTCAAATTTAGTAGAACAAAAAATCTCTCACTATATTTTGTGAAATCCAATGCCCCACGAAAGAGAAAAAACGATATTATACATTTGTAAAAACATATACCTTTCTCATCCTACACATTGTTTTATATTAAATATACATATACATATATTTTACTACTGGCTTAACTTAATCAAATATAAATAATACACTATATTACGTATGTATGTATAAATATTTATTTTTCTAATTTTCAATCAATTTTTTCTTTTAAAATACATAATATGTATTCATTTTACCTCTTTACGTATTGAAATAATATAGAAATAATAAGAGCAGACAAACGAATTTGTTTTTTTCTTTCAAATGAATTTTTTAGAATAGACTAAATTTAGGAGTTTAAACGGAATGAAAATTGGATATTTAGTGTGTACAATTAAAATTCCGTACATCGTATATAAAATTGAATACTTGTTGAGAAATAAAATTAAATAGATGAGATGGGAAAAGTAAAATAATATCTGAAAAATTTGGTTTAATTAAAAACTAAAAACACAATCAATTTAAAAATTCAATTTTAATTTTATATTTTTAGAAAAGGGAAAAAGCCGAATTGAAGTTATATAATAAATAAAATGAATAACGTTCAATTTGGCATAAAAAACCCTTTAAAAAAATGAAATTAAAAAAATTATAAACATGTAGCTATACTATGTTGCATAAAACTATAAGAATAAAACAAAGGTAAAACTATAATTCTAGTAAAACATAACCAAATTAAATATATAAAATAAACAAAAATAAATTATTTAATATTTTTAATTGTTAAACAAAAGCTGATCCGCCTGTTTCACTTCAAGATTCAATGCTTTGGTGACAAGTTGGAAGGTGTGGAAAAAAAAGATAAATTAGAAATTTTTAAACATTTTAAATGAATAAAAAGATAAATTAGAGTAAAATTTTAATTTTATGGCTCTGTATAAAGTATTGAAAACCTAATCTACTAAAAATTTTTTGAGAAATTAATAATTTATTAGTTAAAATTTATGAAAATAAAACGACAATTTACCGCTCAAATTTGAATTTTTCTATTATAACTTTTTGGCTTTCATTGAAACCTCATAAGAAATTGAAAATAAAATATTTGGTCACCTTCAAATATTCATAAAGGTTATTTGTTATTGAGATCTATAAAGTTAGATTTTAAAATAATTATTTTAGAACATTATATGCTTACATATCTATTTACATTCAAATTTAAATAATTTTTTAGAAAAAAAGAAATCAATTCGAAAAAATGAACTTTGAATTTATGAATGAAAAAATCTTTGTTTTTTTCTTCTTGTTCTTATGATTTTTTTTTATCTTTGCTATCGTATTCATGAATCATGTAACATGTACTATGTAGAGTGAAAAATGGTCTAAAAATTTATAAATTGGTATAAATTGAGAGAATAAAAATAAAATTCTAAAAATTTATAAATTGGTATAAATTGAGAGAATAAAAAAAAAAGGTATACGTGTATACTATAAAATAGAAATAGTTACAATACATTTATATTCGTGCCAACGACTTTCAGAGAATTTTAAAAAATATGCGAAAAAAGTTTCATACAAATTTTTAACATGAAAATGTTTATCTATATATAATTCTTAATCAATGCTATTACTTACAACAAAAGATATAGAGAAAAAAGTGCACTTATGATAATAATCTTTGCACATATTTTCAAAAGTAGTAACAATTTATTTTTCAATTCTGGTTCGATCCATACACTTGAGTCTATATCTACCCCCCTACTTCTCTGCGTCATAAACATAATGGGAAATTTAGTATACCCTTTTGACAAATAGTCATACTAGTATAAACAATGATTTTTTCGATTTTTTTCTTTTCTTTAGTATCATATTATTCATATTCTTGAATCATGTTACATGTACTATGTAGAGTTAAAAATTTTTGAGAGCATAAAAATAAAGGGTATAAAATACAAATAGTTAAAATACATTTAAAATGTGCAAACCGTTTTGAGAGAATTTTAAAAAATATGCGACAAAAGTTTCATACAAATTTTTAACATGAAAATGTTTATCTATATATAATTCTTAATCAATGGTTTTATTTACATTAAATAAATTATTAAAATTATGGTAGCTATTTAGGATAAACTTCCGGATAGGGATTGTGAGCTATCAAGATGACGTCCTCACATAACGGTACTAAATATCTCAAAGTTTCCGAATATATAAATTATTAGTGACCTTGGCGCCATCTAATGGTCGAAAATTGCATTACAAAATGTTCCTAAGAATCCTGATTTAGAATCCAACTCTAAAATCTCTTCTAACATTGTATATACAAACATACATATAAATATTGTGGAAAAAGCGGCAATTCTGATTTAGGATTCAACTCTAAAATCCCTCCTGATTCAGGTTTTTGTGTATTATATGTTTATAAATATTCTGGAAAAAGCTTATAATTCTGATTTGTAGCTAACTCTAAGGTCCTTTAAAAAAAAATTTAAAACTATGAGGTTGTAACCTCCAAAATCCCTCAAAACAAATTACCAAAACCCAACTCAATATTGTATCCAAGTCTAAAGTGCATTCTTACATTTTAAAATAAATATTTCAACTAGAAAACAAACAGACAAAATAAATTTATGAAAAATAAAGTATGAAAATGTATTTTTTTATAAAATTATTGTGTCAGTTTTTCATTTATGTTCTCTGGTGGGGCTATTTGTCAACATATACCATACTTATTATACACCGTTGGAAAGAGCGTCAAAAGACCTTTCTATCAGTATCATAAAAAATACAAGGGTGTTTTGGAAAATTTCATACTTATATTGATTTTTTTGAAAGTTCAAAATTATTTTTTTTTGTTATAATTTTCCACTTGAAATTGCAATATATCAAAAATGGTAGCACCGATTCAGATGAAACAAGATGTTTATGAAAGACAATATCATGCCCTACAATATTGTGAAATGTTGGTTCCAGTTTATTGTCTTACAGGAAAAATATAACATTTTAATAAAAATGCTACAAAATCTTAGGAACATTTTGTAAGCATTTTTCGACCACTAGATGGCGCCATCGCCACTAATAATTTATATATTAGAAACTTTGAGATATTTAGTACCGTTATGTGATGATATCATCTTGATAACTCACAACCCCTATCCGGAAGTTTATCCGCCATTTATATTACATGCTACATTGATCTTTAAATATAAGTGTAATTTTTTATACGTGATGATTGTCAAACTGATGGGCGGTTACATTAAAATCAAAATGCAAATGAATAACTTCTATGTAAAAATAAAATTTAAATTTCAAATTAATTGAAAAAATATTTAAAAAAAAAATCGTTTTATTAAAAGAAGAAAATTCTAATGAAATTAATTAATTATTCAAAAATATTTATTTTATTGTATTTAATCAATTGTAAATTTTTTTTAGTTTTGGTTTTTTTTTTAAATTATTTTTGATATTTATAATTAAATATTATGATAAAGTGGTTTCAAGTATTAAATTGTAATCATAGTTTTTTTTTTTTTATTCAGCATTCAAACAAATACTGAAGTATTGAAATCTGAAAAAAATCCAGTCAGAATTTTCGGAGGACATATAAGTTTAAACACCTAGAATTTCGCATTTAGAAATTATCGAATAAGCTCCAATTTTTTTTTGAAAATTTTTAATCAATTTAATTTTCTGTACCTATATGTATCAGATTTCTAGAAATCATTTTTAACTTAATAAAATTATTATACTGAAAATAAAAATATTAACATAGAATAGGTCATTAAAAAGTAAGAGAAAGTTATTTCTACAGCTTTGTTCGTCCAATGTTCGTTATATAAGTTCCAACCACTCATTCGAGTGGCCCAAGTTCAAATTTGAAAAATATTTGAATATATTATTCTAAGTATCAATATTATTATCAAGAAACAACTATTAAGTAAAACTTTTTATAGGATAACAAGTAATACCTATTGAATATTATTAGTATTAGTAGATATAACTAACAGTGTAATAACTAACAGATATAACTAATTTTTATCCTCGTAGTCTAATCAGTTTCCAAGAAATTCATATTTGTGCAAAGAAGTTGTATAGCAGCCCCCGAAAATGGGGCCGTAACATTTTGAAACGTCATATAAGTGCTCGATCCATTATATAACTAACAGTGTGTAATTTTCATCCTCGTAGTACAATCAGTTTCCAAGAAATTCATATTGATGCAAAGAAGTTGTATGGCAGCCCCCCTAAAATGGAGCCGTAACATTTTGAAACTTCATATAAGTGCTCGATTCATTATATAACTAACCGTGTGTAATTTTCGTCTTCCTGGTATAATTACTTTTGAAGAAATTCATATTGGTTTAAATAAGTTGTGTGGCAGCTCCCCGAAACCTTGGTCTGATCTTAACCAAAAAGAATAGGGAACCTCAAAAATGTCCAAAAAATGTTTTGTGTGAATTTCAAAACTCTAGCTCTAATTTTTCAATTCTATCTCTGTTAATTAATTTTTAATTCACGAATATATTAATCTTAAGCAAATAAGCTTCATATGATCATATTCATATAATAATCATCATGATAGATATTAATCATCATATTCGTAATCATTATATCTATCAATATCAATATGCCATTTACTTAAAAAAAATCTTTGTGTTCTTTTTTGCTTATCTTAAATAAACTACGCATCATTTAAATAATATGAAATTCTAACTTGAAACCGTTATCTATAAAAAAAAAACAAAAACAAAAAAACAAAAAAACAAAATTCATATAAATTCATGTTAATACAAGATGTGCAAACAAATTTCAAATTTTTATATGAAAATGTTGGAGTTAAAAAAATCAGTTGTTTGAGAGCTACCCGAAGTTTTGGTCCGATCTTAACCAAAAAAAATAGGGAACCTAGAAATTGATTGAAAAATATTTTGTGAAAATTTCAAAACTGTAGCTCTTTTAGTTTTTGAGTTATCGTGCTGACACACAGACGGACGGACGGACAGACACACATAGCTAGATCGACTCATTTTTCGATTCTGAGCCGATACGTACCCTTGGCACTATATCTAGCTCGTCTAGATCGATGCGTTACGAACGGAGGAGCAAGTCTAATATACCCGATGTCATAATATATGTATGCACGGGTATAAATAGTATAATATTTATTTTCGAAGTTTTTTTAATTTAATTAATGATCAATAAATAAAAGTCAAGAACATAGTAGGTATTAGTTTTTTTCAATTCCTCCCATAATTAAATTAAATTCATAAATTATACATTTAAATAATTAATATACTCATGCATTGATACAATAATTTAATTAAATAATGTATGCAAACAAAATATTTTAAAATAATAATAATATTTGAAATTCATAAATTAAATATTAAAAATCACTAAGACTAAATTTTATTAATATACTAGCTAATACCCGGTGCGCGTTGCTGCGCCTCTCAATGGAGGTTTAATTGAATTCGATGTTACTGCAAAAAGTTAACACAAAACTTACACACGGTTCACACATGTAAATTTTAAAATGTGTGAAAGCAATCTTTTTAAAATGATTTTTCTAGGATTATTCTAGTAATTTTTGAAACTTTCTGTAATTCAAAGCAGTACGAACTACTTTCCTAATTTTGACGTAATTTACTTCCAAAAAAAATTTTTTGAAAAATCGCAGGACCGACTGTTAACAGACTCAACTCCATTTTCAAGTTGCTTCACGCATATAAAATTTGAGGTAAACCGGTCAAATCGTTTTTAATTTAGAGTTAAGTATAGTGTTTCATACTAAGTATTTTATTGGAATATAATATAAAGTAGCCCTCTTTGAGAACGTTGCCAAATTTCTCAAGGATATAATCTTCACTACTCCGCTTCCCACAAACTTTTTTAGGTTCTAGGAATTAAATTCCACCAAAATTTGGAATTGTACTTAGCATTTTACTATTTAGCAAAAATGGTTAAAACTGATTGTCTAAAAATTACTTTGTGGAAGTTTCGGAACTCTATCTCTTATAGTTTTTGAGTTATCGTGCTGACGGACGGACGGACGGACGGACGGACGGACACACATAGCTAGGTCGATTCATTTTTCGATGCTGATTCGATATGTACCCTTGACACTATATCTAGCTCGTCTATTTCGATGCGTTACAAACTGAGGAGTAATTTTAATATACCCGATGTTCATATATGTATGCACGGGTATAAAAACCGACACTTGGAAAATTAAATTTAAATTGATAGAACAAAGTGCTAAAAGAAAAACTTAATAAGAAATTGATTATATTTAGAAAAAAAATAGATATTTAAATTATTCTGGTTTGAAATTATTTTTGTGATGTTGAAATATGTATTTCAAAATATTAAATTAAATATTTTGAACCTATTATGTAAATTCCTTGTTAAGGATCTTGTGTTTATACAACGAAATTACAAGAAAGATGGAGTAATCTAAATATTTTCAACATATATATCTAGAACATTGCGGGCCACCTACAAAAAAAAGGAAAAGATCATATGAATTGGTTTCCAAATTGATCAGATCATATGATTTGATTTCCAAATTGCGTCTGAATATCTTCAGGTTAGTAGCAACTATCAAAGCCAAATTCAGAATTATCGAAAATAATTTTTAGATGTCCGAATATAGCCAGAACCAAACTTCTCTCCCTCGGTTAACTGTTCTGCTCCAATATCTAACGAGCTTTCTGTTCATAAAATCAAAGAACTGATTGGATTCAATATAAAATTGCAAATAAAAGCACAGATAACATGAGTGAGGTGGGATGAAAATGGGTCAACTAACATTAATAAAGCCCTCTACACAGGATCGTATTTCCAAAGTCAAATAAAAAGTCTCATGAAACTCTTGACTATGAGTTTTCTGATACATCACAATATTTTACACAACATAATATTATAAAATCTAATACCCGATACGCGTTGCTGCACCTCAAATGGTTTTTTATTAATCAAAATTGTTTGAGTTATTCTTTTGGATCAAAGCAGTACTACAGAAAATTGAACCTCTATCGATTTCAAAATATTTAGTGACTAATCGTTGTATGTTTATGGGTTATCGAATTCCAAGTCTTCCAATTGATTCAATTCCATTTTCAAATAACAAGATATATACAAAATTTGAAGTAAATCGCTCAGACCGTTTTTATTTTAAAAAAAAAAGCTTCTTATATCTCACAGCCTCTTATATTATATAAACAAACAAGAATTCGATGATATATAAATAGGTGAACAGATTAAATTTTTCGAAACATTTTACTTTACTAAACACTGGTAATTTTTAATGAATAATTTTCTTTAACGCTAATACATAATGTTTTCACTACAATTTTAATATAAAGCGAAAAATTTAACTTAATTTTAACTTCTTTAAAGAAAAGGAAAAATAATAAATAAAATCATCTAGCAATTAAGTCTATAGTTACACACCCTTAACTGAGCAAAAATACAAAAATTGAGTGTAATTTTATCAAACTTGTTTTAGGTTTTTACTAAAACTTTTAATAATTTTTTTTTAATTTATTGAATCTATATTATATATTAAAATATATATTAAATATACTTTATATATTAAAAAGTATATAATAATATGTATGGAGAAAAAAAGTTATGAAAATGTTTTAGAAAAATATATAAACTCTATGGATTGAGAAGATACTTTTAATATAGAAAGTATCTCAGAGATATTTTAAAAGGATACGTCAATGTTTAGTTTATGAAGATACTCTGTATATTGTGAGAAGTTGAAAAAATTTATTAAAAATACTTTTCTTGGAAATTGATAAAGTATGAAAGGGTTAAAAATAAATAAATAAATTGGGAAATATATTTCTTTTCATGTATTCTATATAGATAACATTTTTTACACAAGGGATCTTATAGAATTATTGTATATTTTTATGTAAAAAAATTAAATTGGAAATTACTTTAAAAATTTAATGATAAATGTCATATTTATATTTTCTACAGCATGGAATAAAGTTGATTTATTGTATTTCTTTCCTTCAATATATTATTAAGAGTCTATTGTTATTTAGGAAATATTTAAAAAACGATGAAAAGTGTAGCAGAGTAGAATGTGAAGCTGAGATACCCGTATGACCGTAAAATAAGCATTATATCATCAGGTTAATTACTTTGTTGATGTAATGCTCATGTGATATATGAAGTTGTATGGCAACTACTCGAACCCATCGCAGTAGACCAAAGAAATTTTGCACAAACTTTGACCATAAAGCATAACTATTTTTGACAACATTTTAGACACCCAGTTTCAGTAGGTATAAAGTAATGCTCATATAAAATAGAAGTTGTATGGCAGGTACTCAACCCCGTGGACCTAAATGGCTGGGTTCAATAGCGATGAATGCTATTGTATAAAAATGATTTTGGGAAAATTTCAAAATCCTACCTCCTTTAGTTTTTGAGTTATCGTGCGGACGGACATACATAGCTAAATCGATTTACTTTTCGATTCTGATCCGATCCATACTTTTGAGTCTAAATCTATCACCGCTCTTTCTCCGCATCACAAACGTAATGGCAAATTAGCTACATCCTTTTCACTTGTGGTCATACGGATATTAAAAAATTTTTAAAATAGTGAACATTTTTGTTAAACGTATCTATTGGATACTGAAATCTACCGATTCTACTGAAATATTCTAACATAAGTAGACTTAGAACTTCATGTCTTCTACGACTTGGTAATAATTGTATAACAAATGATGTTCTTCCGTCCATAACAAGGACTTTTCTTAAAATTTGTTCTAATGTGCTAACGTTTTATTTTATTTTTAACACGTGTTTTAAGGAATTTCCACAAAATTTGAAATATTATATCAAATTTAATTGGTGGTGGCTATTTTGGATATGTAACTTAAGGCCATTAGAATTAACGCAATGATGTCCTTATACCTCATTCTAATGAGACCTAAAACCATAACCGCATACTTTAAATTTGTTTTATGACTGAATACCTTTACACAATATTCCAAAAAAATACTAACCAAAAGAAATTTAGTTTATTTTGAATCATTAAAATGTGGAAGAAATTTTCCTTCTACCAAAAACCTTGAAATTATTTTAAAATTGGGTTCATTGAACTTTTACAAACAAATAAAATAAAATTCTATTACCTACAATATTTTTCTATTTCTGAATCCTGGATTAAAACTAATGTAATGGAAAAAGATGGTATGCCATATTTCAACATAAATATAAGAAGTAAAACAAAGGAAAGTGGAAATTTGATTGTTTTTCCAAGCATAAGTGAAAACCCTATTTTGTAGCCGAAGGAACTCATTCCCTAATATTATAATATTATTGATATATCAAAATTATAATAATTTTTCAATTATTGAATTGATAATAAATTAATAATTAATAAAATAAATGTTTTGTAAAAGTTATTTTTAACACATTTTCAAAAGATTTTGTAAAAGTCGTTATTAATACTTGATCTTATATCATAAATTTACTCACTCGTAAATTAATTAATTGGCACATTTTGAGAGTTTCCTTAATATGATTCAACTTTTTAAATTTTAATATTATAATAAGAGAGAAAGTAATTTTATAGATACTTATCAAGGAAATTTATTATATTAATATGATTTTAAACTAGTCCTTCATAAAAGTAAAAGAATAATAATGCAAGAAATTTTCAAATTTTAAAGGCTACAAAGTTGGAATAATATTGTTATTTAATAGTTTTTAGAACTATTCAGGTGAGTTATTATAGTAAATTATGTTATTTTGGCCCATTTTGGTGGGTCATAAGATCAAAAACTAACAAAAAATAATATTGGGATATGTCCCACCAATTTAAGGACATTATGACTAACACATATGACTAACATGAGCCATTGTGTCCAAATTGAGTTTGAGAAAAATTATTTCTCATCAAAAGTGGGACATATGACCTAAGGGCATTATGAGGCGAGCCATATGGAACGTCGCCAGAAAATAATGGTTTAAAGCCCTTTAAACGAACCCCCACTCCAATTCATCTCAAAATTCAGGAACATTAAAAAAAAGAGGTTCAATATTATGTGCTTACTGCAAATTTCCGAATGAAAATTAGTTTTTATTTCTATCCTATACTTCCTTAGCCCATTCAAAGCAAATGATTTCAGGGCTTGGAAAAATTTACTCCAAGGACTATATACCTATGTATTTTTTTTCCTTTTCACAATTGAATATATTTTTGTTTTTTTTTGCATATTTTTACCAACAAGATAAAGGGCTTGAAAGTTTTGAATAAAAAGAAAATAAGCATATTACTCATTAAAATTTTGTACACGTTGATAAATCTGATAAACAAAGAATCCAAAAGAGCAAAAACAATTTAATAATAACTCAAACCACACATTTACCAAGCAATGAAAAAAACAAGGTTTAAAAATAAGCTCATATTTAAAATTAAACAATAATAAATAAACTTATTTCAATATAACGCTGGAGCTCCATTTTTTTGGAAACTACTTAAAAAAAATTTGGATAGGTATTCAAGTTACTGCTGTTTAAAACTTAGAAATTTTAAATTACTGGCTTCTTTCACCTTCTAACCAGAGATCCATACTAAAAGGTTTTCGTAGAAGATACTTATTCTTATTCTGATTAGTCTTTTAAGAAAACATAGATCTAAGTTCTCTGATAATATTAAGTTATTTGAGTTCAAACCGCTTAAAAGATATAAAAGAGCTCAAGAATTTTTGGGAAATTCAGTTATGACTTCCATAAAGTTTTCAATTATAAATAATTTTAAAAAATTTTCAAACTTCAGTGTTCATCGATTTTTTTTTTAGTTACAGAGTTTAAGTTTCATGGCAGCCTGTATTTAAGATTTATTAACCATTTGGCGGGTGCATGTGGCTGGAATACGGTCCAAACAGATTGTCTTTTTACAATTTTTGTAGTTATATTTTGTCAGCTTTCTATTGGCTATATACAGAACAGATGTATTAATTTGAACAAATCTTTTATAACTACACTTAATGGAGGTCACCACAATAGCACTTTAAAATAAAAATCGTCAAACAAAAAATTTACAAGATAGATCATGTCGATACTAATTTTCGTTTAGAAAATGTAGAGGAAATTAATTCGGCTGCATCAATTTGATACACACGTGTTCGAAGAAGAGCTAACGGACGGATGGACGGTTAGTAAGTGAGCATCAGTGAAAAGAACTAGATAATAAATTTATTTTTCACTTAAATTTTTATTTAAAGCATACTAAAAGAGACATGAAACACATGTGTTTAAAGCTTAACATACATGACACATAATCATATTTCATATTCTGAAGGGAATTAAAAAAAAACACAACACAGAAAAAACAAAAAGTAATAAAAAATTCAAGTTAATAAAATAAAAATATTTGTAGAATGTTCAAAGAATATAAAAACCTTCTCTATTCACTTCAGTAGGAGAGAAAGCAGTTGATTTGCTTATTTATTTTTCATATATATATATGTGTTTACGATTTTTTAAATTTTTATTTAATACTGTTGAAGAAGTGTTTTTTTTTTAATTTATGACACACCATGCGAATATTTCAAAAATAGTGAGAAAATTGAAACTCATAGATGTTTGAGTTTACTAAAAGATATCCCATATATTTCGTAATCAATCTCGCTTATTAATCACCTATTATACTCTATTATTTAAAATAGCTAAAAGTTAAATGCTTATATTCTTCTTCGTTTTGTAAGGATTTTAACAGTAATTGGAATTTAAGCATTTAATATTTTGTTAGCCATAGAAGAGAGGACGGAGTGAAATTAATAAACAGCTCAATTGATATAAAAAAAGAGTTAATGTAATTTCAAACCCCACCTCACCTCCTTACTTTCTACAGTTATAAAGGTTTTAATTTTTTAATTTTTTATAATTCTATAGTATTCAACGAGATTTTGAAAAAGCGGAATTTGGTAAAGCAGGATTACGGACCGCTCCCAATTCTTTCTCCATATTTATTTATGTAACCAATGACTTAGAGGTTAAGAAGCTGCCTTTCATGTGGAAAGTCTCGGATTCAAACCCGATCATATCTAACAAAAAAATATTGTAAAATTATATAAATACTAGCTGTTGGCCCGTCACAGAATGACGGAAGGTCAATTGAAAGAAGAACTTTTTCTAATTAAAAACTATTTCTAATTTCATTATGCACATTATGTTAAAAGTATGTTAAATATACAAAATAGATACACAAAAAATAAATAAATGACTCATATAATTTCTTGTTGTATCTTAAATACTTGAAGATGAAGAAGTTAGTTAGTCTACTTTTTATCTGCTTCGTATTTTATAAAATGTTGGGGTCGTTAGTTCAAATCTCTTCATGGTAAAATTTTTTTTTAATTTTAATTAATATTTTTTTTTATTAAAGTGCGTACTTGCTTAAATTAAATAAATTAATAAAAGATTTTAAATTTTTTTATAGGTTTATTTTGTTTCAATAATAATCTATTTCTCCATTTATTAATGTTTTGTATATATATTTTTAAAAATTGTTGCTATACATTCTATATTGTTTCCTTTGTTTAGATTCAAATCGAAATACTTGTTTGTTTGTTTGTTGCTAACATTCTAGAATGTACCTATACTCAACCTTGCTAAATAATGTATCTATTATTTATATTTACCTAAAATTGTATTAAATAAATGTTGATTTTTGAATCGAATTTTGCATTATCAAATGCAGATTAAAAATTTTATTTGGAATTTTTTTAATATACCTAATTTAGTTTAAAAAAAATTTATTTTGTTTGGCTTCTATGGTGCATTGAGCTCAGGTATTCTATACCCGAAGCCACTTAACACTATTTTCTTCCATTTTAACCTTTTTTTAAATAGAAAAATATTTAGAAGATTATGATGAGGGAAACATGCATGGATGGGGGGATAGATGAAGGAGAGTTAAGAGCGAGATGTGGGAGAGATGAGTGAAACTTTGCAATTACTTTGATACATTGCTTGGCTTATTTTAAGCAAAGCAAACAATGCACCAAAGCGAATAATTAATTGCTACACAAATGTTCATTTTTATTTATAAAATGTTTTACAATTTATTTAAAAATTCCAGAAAATCATCTGTGATTTTTAAAGCTGAAATAAATTAATTCATAAACTAATAAATAAATTTTATTTCATCAAAGTTTTTTTTTTTTTTATTAAAAATAAATAAAATATTTTTTTGGCCTGCTTATGATAATTTTGGATATTTTATTTTCTAAAATAAAACACATCCAACAAAACATTAATATTTTATTTTTTTATAATTAAGCACATCCACTAAAGCACATTTAATTAAATGCGTTTTTTACACCTCATTCTAGACAAATATATTAATAAAATAAAATAATAATAATTAATCATATCGTATACAAATAAGATTTAATAAAAATATATAAATAGTTCTGTGTAGGATATTTATAATCTTATACAACAACTACAGCCGAGAGCAGTTAGTAATTCTGCTTTACCAAATCCCGCTTTTCAAAAATCCCGCATTCTTAAAATCCCGCTTTTGTAAAATTCCGCTTTTTAAAAATTCTACTTTTTCAAAATCCGGCTCTTGTTAAAAATCTCACTTTCCTTATCAACAATCCGCTTTTTTAATTTTTTTTTATTTCATTCAAAATCAGAGTTTCAGAAATTTGTTTAGCGATAATTTGGGGACGGCAGGCACTGCGGCAACCCCTACTATTTTAAAACATTATTGAAAAAATAATTATTGGGGTTGGATATTAGAGTTGATAAACCTACAAAACTATAAACCTACATAATAAATATTATTTATATTTAATAGAGTATACACAAATTTTGTTTTTAAAGTGAAATTGAAAAAAAGACAAAAGAAGGGAATATTGATTTTATTCCAGGGAAAATTTTCAATTACTTTTATTACTTTGCTTTGTTTATTAGCTTTTAAAAGCAAAGCATCAAAGCGTGCATTGGACATTGAACATTATTCCAGTATTTTACTGAAAGTAATTAAAGACTTACAACTGGAATGTTTCTGCCTCATTTTTTAAAATCAAAATGTTTTACTAAATTTTGCGATCTTAAAGTTGTCATCTTTTGTTAAAGTCACTTTAACACAACATAAAGGTATTTCTATTTGCCCTTTAAGTTTGTCTTCATATTAAATTTCTTCTCTTAGTTTTTAAAATCTTGAATGTTTTTTGTATGTTACTATAGTTTTAAGTTTCCAATAGAAAAATGTTTAATTCAGTTGAATGCATCAATAGCTTTTTAAAAAAATTCTAAGAAAAACTTAGAGATATGATGAAATTGAACAAAATATGTATGCATGGGTATAATATAACTTCTTAGTATTTGTGTCTCTTTAATATCTGCAAAAAATATCTATTAAATTACAAAAGATTAATAAAATGACAACCTTTGCCTTTATTTGACTTTTATCTACTAAAAAACTGTGTATGTATACATATTAAAGGCATATTACATATATGTTACGTTAGCAAAGACAAACAAAAAATTAAAGAATTTCTGAATAGTTCCAAAAATTCCTTAATTATATCCCAAGACTGACGAAATATTCTTGTTTTTGTTGTTGTGTTTTTTTTATACCCGAGCATATTTACAAATATGACATCGGGTATATTAAAATTACTCCTCCGTTTGTAACGCATCGATCTAGAGGAGCTAGATATAGTGTCAAAGATACGTATCGGCTCAGAATCGAAAAATATGTCGATCTAGCTATGTGTGTCTGCCCGTCCGTCCGTCTGTGCGTCAGCACAATAACTCAAAAACTAAAGGAGCTACAGTTTTGAAATTTTCACAAAATTTTTTTCAATCAATTTCTAAGTTCCCTATTTTTTTTGCTTAAGATCGGACCAAAACTTCGGGTAGCTCTCAAACAACTAACTTTTTTAACTCCAATATTTTCAAATAAAAATTTTAAATTTTGTTAGGCATCTTGTATTTAACATGAAATTATCTGAATTTTGTCTTTTTGTTTTTTTGTTTTTTTTTTTTTGTAGATAACGATTTCGAGTTACGACTTCATATGATTTAAATGATGCGTAGTTTAAAAAAAATTTAAGATAAGCAAAAAAGAGCACAAAGATTTTTTTAAGTAAATGGCTTCATAAATAATTTATATGTATTCATATAATATGTATATGTGTAATATTTTGAATGCTTTGTATTTTGATATTGAGAGATATAATCATAATGAATATGATGACTATTATCTATCATGATGATCATTATATGAATATGATTATATGATGCTTATTTTGCTTAGGTTTAATAAATTCGTGAATTAAAAATTAATTAAAAGAGATAGAATTGAAAAATTAGAGCTAGAGTTTTGAAATTCACACAAAACATTTTTTGTACATTTTTGAGATTCCCTATTCTTTTTGGTTAAAACCAGACCAAAGCTTCGAGGATCTGCCACACAACTTATTTAAACCAATATGAATTTCTTAAAAAGTAATTATACCAGGAAGACAAAAATTACACGGTTAGTTTTATAATGAATCAAGCACTTATATGAAGTTTCAAAATGTTACGGTCCCATTTTCGGGGGGCTGCCATACAACTTCTTTGCACCAATATTAATTTCTTCAAAACTAATTATACTACGAGAATGAAAATTATACACGGTTAGTTATATAATGAATCGAGCACTTATATGGAGTTTGAAAATGTTGCGGCCCCTTTTTCGGGCAGCTGCGATACAATGTTGTCAATTCGATAACTGTGCATCTAATGAAGCTATGAGGTTAAAAATAAAACTGGGCAGCTAAAGTAATATGGCAAGTTAGTTGGCAAGGTTGGACATCACTCGGACCAACTTTTAGGGTGGCCTTTTTTGTTTTTTTTTTCTAAGCAAAAATTATGGGATAATGCGTTAGTTTAATGAGTTAGTTTTTTTTAACTATTTTACTTTATTATATGTTTTTTGTAATTATGTATAATAGCATAAGGGAAATAAATAACGATTAGTGGGTATGCACGGGTATCTAAAAGTTGACAAGGGCAACTATAATTTTACTCGTTTCTTTATAATTATTTTCCAAGTAAATTACAAAATGACAACTATAATTGACGAAAAAATTTTTAGCGGTTTCTTTCTATCGGTATTAAATATCATTTTAATTAAAATCAGCTTTTGTATATTTTCATATACATAAGTAACGGTTAAATTGCGTATTCTGTGTTATTGCACATCTCCCGATTATATTAAATTAGCGGTACTTCGAGATCGAGTTGTTAAACACGCCACGTCATTCTAATTAAATCGTATATCTAATACTTGACATTTACGTCATATATTTGCCGTTCGAAAATTAAATTTTGAAATCTTCAAAAAAAATTACAGCGCCCTTGAAAAAACATATCTTCATCGTCGTATGGATTAATAGGTACTTAAATCATACTAGAATCTTTAATAGGTAGAATAGATTTTTTAAAATTTTTTCAACTAACTGTAAATTAACTGTACCTAACTGTAGTAAAAAATAGGTATTTAATAGTAGATCCGAAACCACAACTCCAGTTAATTGGATTGGGAAGGAACACCTAGGAAACAGAAAGGAAGATCCATTGTAATAAGTTTGAATGTTGTAGCTTTATTGATATCGAAAATATATACGTTTGCCCTTGGCATTATCGAAACCTTCCATAATCCGTACTCGTTTTCAGATTTCGCCGATTTGCAATCCGCACCTTACTTTCGTCATTAAATTTCATAAAAAGAGCAACTGTAGTGTCTGAATTGTCGTGTTTACGAATGGAGGGACGGACATCGCTTAATAGACTCATTAGGTGACCCTGATCAAGAATATATTATAAATGGTTCCAATCTTTCCATATTTTGTAGCTTCCTTCCTTTTGGTACTTACAACCCGCCCTACCAATATTAATAAAATTCTATTCCTATTTTAGGAGTATAGTTTAATAAAATTTTATGCACTGTAACAAATTTGTAGGTACTTCTAAATATAAAAACCAATGGTAAATAATATACAAACACATATATACACAGTTTTTTTATATTCTGAAAAATAAAATTAATATATATTATAAGGGCAAAATTGTCCTTGTGAAAACAAAATTAAGAAACCACTCTACAAAAATTATAAATTCTACAAAAAAATTTAGTGGATTTTGATAGTGGAAAATTCTCAAAGGAAATATTAAACTTTACTTATTACTATGTAGACTAATGAAACTATTTTATTAATTAATTATTCGTTTCAGACATCAAACATTACGTGCATGTACTTGTACATTATATGAAACTTTGTTCAGACTAAAGAAATTTTGCTCATTTAATTTATGTACAGATATATATAGATATTTTATAAACTTACATTTATCTTACTGACTAACACATGATAATATAATATGATACAGTAAAAAGTAAAAAGAATCTATTCATAATATTATAATATGATTGTTCTAATTTGAGTACGGTTCCTTAAAAATTTTATTGAGTTTTTGTTTTATTTGTGAATTGATGATGTAATAATACAAAAGATTATTTTAATTTAAAATTAAATTTATAATACCATAAAAAAATTTGTTAAGAGATTCATTTTTAGCACATTTTCAAAAGATTTTGTAAAAATGTGCTTATATCTTCTGTTTCGGGAGAAGTTAGATCCTTACAAATTATAGAAGTCGGTTAGTAAAATTTTTTTGTCACGCCCCCTGTTTAGACTCGAAAATTGAAATTTTGCTATTCTTAAACACCTGTAACTTGAAAACCTGTTAAAATTTTTTTTTAGTAATGTGCAAAATTCAAAGCTCCAATATTATATTTCAATATATTATGTCAAAAGGTTTTCTTAACTTTGAAGGATGACGAAGATACAGCCCCTGCATATTCCAAAACAGACCTGTATTTAAATTGGTATAACAAGAGTTATCAATCTAAAAACGATGAAAGAGAACAGCTTTTATAGGCTTTAGAAAAATATATCGCACGTATATTATATAATATATGGTACTAAAATTAACCATTAATCAAAACTCAGTTTTTGCTAATATTTTGGTACCACACATCTTCTGAACGGTTTAAGTAAGAGACTTGAAATTTTGAGAGAAGTTCGAATCTTAGAAATTAATAAGAGTTGGTTAATAATATTTTTTTGTCGCGCCCCCTATTTAGGAGCTCTAAGGGCTGTACAATGTTTTTTTTTATTTATATACAAAATTTAAAGGTCAAACATTTTATTTTAACATACATTATGTCAAAGGATTTTCTTAAATTTAAGAAGAACATGTCTCTCAGTTTTAACCATTTTTGCTTAATTGTAAAATTTAAATTTATTTATTTTTAAAATTTAAAATACTCAGTATGAATTTTGAAAATGTGCTTTTTTAAAAATCCTTGGTTTTTTTCAAGACTAATATTATTCTTGTATCCTCATTAATTTACTTTTTAAGATATCCTTTTAACCCTTAAACCTTTTTTTTTCATTTTAAATAAAATTAAATATAAATTTAATACAAAATTTCGGAACAAATTTAGTCTCAACCGATTATTTAATTTTATCAAATTAAGAATTTTGCCTTTCATCTTTGATCTCTTTTAACATGAAATTATTTTTCAGTCCTATGAATTTATCGTGACCTCAAATCGGTTTATTTGAAACCAGTTCTTTTTTCTGTTTGGAAAAGTATAGTACGCCTGAAAGAATTAAATCTTTTCTTAATTGTATTACTTTGAATTATTTTTAGATAATTAAATTAAAAAACTTAAAAGATGTTTTTTTTTCACTAAATCTAAGAAAAGTTATAAAATCTTTCTATCTTTGATTAGAAAGCAATTTTCCGGTAATATGGAGATATTGTATGTCCATATGATTGACTTCAAATTAAATTTATCTAATTTATTTGTTTATATAACATAATATTGACTTGTCTTATAATCTTTGTTTTTTTGAAGGAAATCATTGAAACACTTCTCAGGAGCAGCTTATATGACGTGTTCGGCTGTATGAGGAAATTTCCAGACTTTTACTACACTAAAATCTACTATCAGATCTTTTTACATTAAAACTATTATATATAAGACTAACAATTAATTTGATTTTGGCTCTTTACTTTTAGAGATATCTTTGATGTAACAAAATCCAAATCCCGTGTGTAGATCACTGTGAATATCATTATTACTCACATACCAATAGACACCCACAATATTAGGCAATACTTTATTTTGGAACGATGTGATTGTACAGTATGCCCAGACTGATTGTAATATTTGATTATTTGTTATATATTTAAAGGCAAGCACTTTTTACATTAAGCAACAGACTGTAGTTTCGAGTATTTGATTTCTAGTTTTTCCTTAATTTTCTTCGCGTATTCTTCCCATCTTAATTTTGCGTTATTATATCTTAACCGCATTTTCAATACAGACTGAACTATAACATTTTATTTAATGTAAAGTAAATTGTATAGTTAATGTATGGTAAATTCTAAGGTATCACAAATCAGCTTTTCATTATTCACGAAATATGTACCTAAAATATGTAACAATAGTTTAGATGGAGATTTAGGTTACTCGAACCCTTTGAGAAATTGAATGGAGTTCAATATCAATGACAACTCGTGTATACAAATCTTTTTATGAAAATTTCGGTATCCTAGCTACCTCCCCTCCTTTATAGTAATGCAAATGGTATAAAAATTAATAAACAGCATTGCATACAGTATGGCAAATTTCGTTTAAAGATAGAGAGGCATACATATATATATATTATGTATTTATTATGATTATAATTTAATTTAAATTGAATTTAATATTATGAACCATGCCAATAATAAACCATAAAAGAATTTAAATAAATATTATAAGAACAACAAAAAACAAATTGATTATCCAGAAAAAGTTTTTATTAATTTTTATTTTTATACCCATGCATACATATATGACATCGGGTATATTAAAATTGCTCCTCCGTTTGTAACGCTTCGATCTAGACGAGCAAGATATAGTGTCAAGGGTACGTATCGGATCAGCATCGAAAAGTAAATCGATCTAGCTATGTGTGTGTGTCCGTTTTGTGTTTTTTAATGGTTTTTATACCCTTATGACTAAATAGTCAAAGGGTATAATAAGTTTGTCATTACGTTTGTGAAGCTGAGAAGGGGGTGGGGGTTAGATAAAGATATAATGTATATGTTGCGGTCATACGGGTATCCCAGAGTTGACACAGTTTACTCTACTACACTCTTCCTCGTTTTTCTGTGTTTTTTTTTTTTAAATTATGTGATAATGAGTTAAATTTTTATACCCGTATGACTATATAGTCAAAGGGTATAATAAATTTGCCATTACGTTTGTGACGCAGAGAAGGAGGGGGGGTAGATATAGACTCAAGTGTATGGATCGGATCAGAATCGAAAAATAAATCGATTTAGCTATGTATGTCCGTCCGTCCGTCCGTCCGTCCGTCTGTCCGTCCGTCCGTCCGTCCGTCTGTCCGTCCGTCCGTCCGTCCGCACGATAACTCAAAAACTAAAGGAGCTAGGATCTTGAAATTTTCGCAAATTCGTTTTTTTGCAATAGCCGTCATCGCTATTTAAATCCAGCCATTTTGGTCCATGGGTTCGGGTAGCTGCCATACAACTCCTTTTCTTATATGAGTATTACTCTGTACCTATTACAGCTGCGTGTCTGAAATTTTGCCAAAAGTAGTTTAGTTTTATGGCCAAAAAGTCTACAAGATTTGGTTGGTCTAGTGGAGTGGGTTCGAGTAGCTGCCATACAACTTCTTACTTTATATGAGCATTACTCTCCACCTAATTAAGCTGGGTGTCTGAAATTTTGCTAAAAGTAGTTTAGTGTATTGGCCAAAGTTTCTGCAAAATTTGGTTAGTCTACTGCAGAGGGTTCGAGTAGCTGCCATACAACTCCTTATTTTATATGAGCATTACACTACACCTAATGAAGCTGGGTGTTTGAAATTTTGCCAAAAATAGTTTAGTGTAATGGCCAAAGTTACAGGAAAATTTGGTTGGTCTACTGCAGAGGGTTCGAGTAGCTGCCATACAACTTCTTCTTTTATCTGAATATTCCACTACACTTAATAAACCTGTATGTTTGAAATTTTGACAAAAGTAATTAACCGGATGACGGTCATACGGGTATCCCAGAGTTGACACAGTCTACTTATACTACACTCTTCCTCGTTTTTAACTATTTTACTTTTTTATAATTTTTTTGTAATCTATATATATAAAAATGAAAGTTTGTTTGTTTGTTTGTTTGTTTGTTTGTTTGTAGCGAATAGACTCCTAAACTGCCCAGCCAATTTTCATGAAAATTTGTATATAGGTGTTTTTGGGTACGGAAAGAAATCGTGGCCCAAAAATTTTGCTCTAACGGACTGCCAAGTTGGGGCTGTGGTGCAAGTATTTAAACTTCTTTGTTCTAAAATGAAAACGGTTTGACCGATTGACTTCAAATTTTGTATCCGTGATGCTCTTTGAGAATTGAGAAGACACTATTAACAGTTTTGGAATTTGTTAACCCATGTCGGGCCGACGGGTGGTCAAAAAAAATTTTCGGTCCAAATTTTGTCCGATTTTACGAAATTCTGCTTTGGCTTAAAAGAAAGCCCCAAAAAAAATTTTGTTGAGTTCCATTAACCCATTGCGGCCCAACAGCTTTTTATAGGTTTTTTCAATACTTTACTCTAAATTCGAAACGGTTTGACCGATTGACTCCAAATTTTGTATACGTGATGCTCTTTGAGAATTGAGTAGACACTATTGACAATTTTGGAATTTCTTAACCCATGTCGGGCCGACGGGTGGTCAAAAAAAATTTTGGGTCCAAATTTTGTCCGATTTTATGAAATTCTGCTTTGCCTAAAAAGAAAACCCACAAAAAAATTTTATTGACTTGCATTAACCCATTGCAGCCCAATAGCTTTTTATAGGTTTTTTCAATACTTAACTCTAAATTAAAAACGGTTTGACCGGTTTTCTTCAAATTTTGTATACGTGCTCCCCATGAGAATTGAGTTGACACTATTAACAGATTTGGAATTTGTTAACCCATGTCGGCCTGACGGTTGGTCAAAATAATTTTAGAAGCTAATATTGTCAAAATTTGCGAAGTACTGCTTTGGCTAAGGAGAAAGCCTCAAAAAAATTTTGTTGAGTGATTTGAAAGCAAATTACGTCCAATTTTGCGCAATACTGCTTTGCCCAAAGAGAAAGTGTAGTTCCGTTAACCCAGTGGAGCACAGTGGCTTTTAATAGATTTTTGCGTTACTTAACTCTAAATTAGAAACGATTTGACCGGTTTACCTCAAATTTGATATGTGTGAAGCAACTTGAAAATGGAGTTGAGTCTGTTAACAGTCGGTCCTACGATTTTTCAAAAAAATTTTTTTCGAAGTAAATTACGTCAAAATTTGAAAAGTAGTTTGTACTGCTTTGAATTACAGAAAGTTTCAAAAATTACTAGAATAATCCTAGAAAAATCGTTTTAAAAAGATTGCTTTCATACATTTTTAAATTTACATGTGTAAACCGTGTGTAAGTTTTGTGTTAACTTTTTGCAGTAACATCAACTTCAATTGAACCTCCATTGAGAGGCGCAGCAACGCGCACCGGGTATTAGCTAGTATAAATATAATAGCATAAGGGAAATAAATTATTTTATAAATTTTTATTTGTTATTTTTTTATTGCAATTAAAAACGAGGAAGAGTGTAGTAGAGTAGACTGTGTCAACTCTGGGATACCCGCATGACCTTAACATATACATTATATCATCCGGTTTTTTACTTTTGGCAAAATTTCAAACATTCAGCTTTATTAGGTGTAGAGTAATACTCATATAAAAGAAGGAGTTGTATGGCAGCTACTCGAACCCTTTGCAGTAGACCAACCAAAATTTTGCAGTAACTTTGGCCATTACACTAAACTATTTTTTGCAAAATTTTAGACACCCAGCTTCATTAGGTGTAGAGTAATGCTCATATAAAAGAAGGAGTTGTATGGCAGCTACGCGAACCCTTTGAAGTGGACCAACCAAATTTGCAGTAACTTTGGCCATTACACTAAACTATTTTTTGCAAAATTTCAGACACCCAGCTTCATCAGGTCTAGTGTAAAGCTCATATAAAGAAGGAGTTGTATGGCAGCTACTCGAACCCCCTGCAATAGACCAACCAAATTTTGCAGTAATTTTTTCCATTATACTAAACTACTTTTGGTAGAATTTCAGACACACAGCTTCCATAGGTATAGAGTAATGCTCATATAAAATTAGAAGTTGTATGGCAGGTACTCGAACCCGTTGGACCAAAATGGCTGGATTTAAATATCGATTCCGGTTTTGCATAAAAACGAATTTGTGAAAATTTCGTAACCTAGCTCCTTTATTTTTTGAGTTATCGTGATGACGGACGGACGGACGGACATACATGGCTAAATCGATTTATTTGTCGATTCTGATCCGATCCATACACTTGAGTCTATATCTACCCCCCTTCCTTTTCTGCGTCACAAACGTAATGGCAAATTTATTATACCCTTTGACTATATATAGTCATACGGGTATAAAAAGCCTGTCAATTTATACATATTTTTTAATAAGGGTTAAAATATTAGTATACATATAAATTAATCCAATTTTAAAATGAAATTTAATTTCAATAAAAATATTTTTCAATAAATATTTTAATTAATATAAATTTGCTATAATTACCACATAATTATTATATTAATACAAAGAAAATTAAAGTTTTTGTATGTTTTTCCATTTAATTGACATTTTCCGGTTCTGGGTAAAATATTTAAAGAGTAAATGTTTTGCCTTGTGTTAAAACTGTATGACATCTGGAGTAAAAATAACTCTGCATTTAATAATCTTCTTTAAATAAATGAAATTCATATAAAATTTGAAATAATTAATTTAATTCTACTTTTAGGTAGAATTCATAATATTTAATTTAATGATGGTTATATTTTGCATGTTATAACATCATATCATACTAAGGAATGAAGTTATACATACACAATTCATAGATGCAAGTAAATGAAGGTTTCCAAAGGTATGTGTAATGTAACTGTAGCAGATACATAAATAAAAATTTCCAGAATCGTATAAGACATAAGTTATTTAGATTCACTATTTATTAGAGATACAGTTTAACAACTAAAATGGATTTCGAATTTTAAAAAGCTTTTAAATGTTGCAGAAAGTTTTACGATTAAATAGTAGACGGGTTACTACCACAAGACTTTATTTCTTTTGACTGTATTACTTTGGTTCGCACTTCATTACATACGTTTAATTTACGATTAAGCAAATTAAGATTTCCAATGTTTCCAATATATGACAATCCGTACATCATCGTATGCAAAACAGCTTATAGCTATTTTTTGGCAACCACAATTTAAATATCACAGACTTCTAGATAAACTTTACATTGTTTTGATAGTTTTTCAAAATACTGATTAATTTCCTTTATTTATCTTTCAACTTGATATTCAAATATTATTTCATATTATTAATAATTCATATTCAGAGTTGTCAGAAGTCTCTATAATAATAATTACTCTTTTATAGAAAATATATAATAAATACTCTTTTATAGAAAAATTTAAAACTAATATTTATTTATTTGAATATTACGTATTACACTAAATTACGCAATATTGGTAAGCCCCTCGGCTGCTAGGGCCATAAAGTTGCATAGTAATTTATGTATTGCATATTTTCAGGCGTCTATAAAAATTTCATTAATTTCAACGGTTTAAACTTTTTACATTTTAATTTTCAATTTTAATTTAACAGGTTTGATAAAATTGTAAAATTTAATTGAAAAAAACTTCAGTCAATTAAATTTTACAATTTTTAAACTTACATGCACACTTGCGTTCATAAGAAGTTAAATTAAATCATTTTTTACTCTGAATTTCTCTAAGAGAGAGTTGTTACCAAAATATCTGTTAGACATACCATTTTCCAACATTATTTTTTGCTCTAGAAACTAATCTAAAAAAAAAACAGTACTTCTAGAGTACGTTGTTTTACACGTTAAACAATTGTGTATTTATTCATCATTCTAGAGTTGGTACACCTTACAATGAAGGTACAAGCCACCTTAATTACAGGCAGAAAAGTATCGTAAAACTTTTTATTTATAGTGCATTAAAACTTTACTCTATATATATATGAGTATTATATATATATATTTATATATTTAACATTTAGCTTTGTCTTGTTCTTGTTGTGAACTTTTTAAAGGATTAAAAAGTTTTTTTTCTAGGTGTTTCCAATAAGACCTTGTTAATAATATATTAAATAAAAAAGTGAGGGTGAAGGAAATGAAAAAGTCTATGTGAAAAAAGTAGGTTAAAAATGTTTTCATAAAAAAACTAAAATTTTAATTACTTAGGAGTAAATAAAAAAGTTTTATTGATAAATTTTAACACTTAAGAGTGTTGTTTCATTAAATGGAAGTATAATGTTAGTGATAGCATATTAAACAAATTTAAAAATATTTAATTAACAAGATTTATTGATGTTGTTGGATAATATGAACCTTAACACCAGTTGAACATTTTTAAAATTGAATGTAAAAATTTCATTTATATTTAAACTAGTGACAATGGAAATCATCGAAATCCTGTACGCAGTTTCTTTGGGTAAAGTGTGACTTTAACAAACTTCTAATTTAAACCAAACTTTAACATGGGTCTTTTGAAACAAATGTGCAGTTTGGTTTTGAAGCTCAAAATCGGGAAAGCAAAATGAAGGAATTGCCATTGGGATAATGGATCATGTAGGATGAATTGGTAAATTTTGAGAGACATTAAGGACGCAAATATTTTATTTTATAAGTCTAATATATGTTTTATAGATATTAATTAGATCGATTGTAGAAAATTAGGTTTTACGGCAGTACAAACCCCTCAAACATCTAGCTGTATTTTTAGCTGTACCAAAAATATGATGTGACCGGGTAAATGTTTGATTTACCACGAAACAAAATCCTCAAAGCTTCTCCCTGCAATACCAAACGCGAAAAAATTATTTTCTTTAATCTGATTTCTATCATAGATGTATTATGATAAAGTAATTAGAAATATATTGTTATTTTTTTTTAAATTTTTCAAAGATTTTAATTTTTTGTGTTTTTATAGTCATAAAACACCAATAGATCACATTGGATTGTCTTTACCCTATTGCACAATCTAAATTATTATGTGTGCATACATTTTCATATAAGTTTTAAATGCACAAAACCACTACAGAATCAATTGACTGGAAGGAAAATCGTTGAACGTGTCTCTATATAAGAGCTAAACAAACAAACTATTCCCTATATAATATCAACATATATATATATATATATATATTGATGATAATATATATACAATATCTAAAAAATAAATTTATGACTGCAATTTTACTCATATAACAATTATTAAAACATAAGAACTATGCTTCACTAAGTACATCATAGAGCTGAAGTATCGTGTCTTCTGTATGGAGGAAAAAAATCCAAAACATTAAATTCAACAAAATCTTAACCATTGTTAACATCACATACAATATTCGCCCCCAAACTATGATATGAATTCATGATAAGTACCGCATATACGTATTTATTGTAGACTACAATCCTAATACAAGTGTTAAAACAAAAAACCAAAATTATTAGAAATGTTTTTTTGAATTAGATTTGATGTCATGAGAATTGTAGATATTTTGTGGAGCATTTGATATTTGAATAGAGTATTTCGTATAAAATTTAATCAATGTTTTATATTTGCAAAATTAAAATGAAGTTTTTATAAGAGTGTTATATTATAATACAAGATGGAAATTTTTTTTTAATTAATTAAACATATGTCATGAACATGTTGCTTATTAAAAATGGAATTATAGTAGCCATATATACTCGTAGATATATAATATGGTGGTTGTATATAGCTTTGTGGTACTGAGATTTATGATGATGCTTTAAATATTAAAATAAATAAAAACTAAATTATTACTGAGGTTTCTGGAAAACTAAAGAAGCACTGATTAAAAAATAGCTTTTGACGCTATAGCAACAACTAACTCAAAGAACACTGAACTGAAAAACGTTGTAGTATTTTTAAAATTTTTTAAAATTAAAAAAAAAGCATTTTTGAAACCAAATGTAATTTAAAAAGCCTTGAATATTGAACTCCGCTAAATGAACTTTTTGAAATACAAAGCGATTTAATTTTGGAAGCTAGTTCAGTTCAGGTATACTACAAAAATATTGGAAAAACTTTCATATAATCAATTTGACCTTCAAATAACATTGTTGATCAGAGATATCTTCTATGAAGTGTTGGTGATATTAACAAGTTCCGTTAAAATAAATTTTGTTAGCAATCGGACAAGGACCCTAATCCAAGGTATAACCCAGATATTCAAGCAGCAGTCAAACATGTAAAAGCTCTGTCATTTTGCATTTCTAGATTGAAAATAAACTTTACAATTTCTGTTTTAACAATTTAAATATAGAGCTTTTCCAGTGATTGTGCTCTGTAGTTCCAAAACGGATGGGATTCCAAATAAATTGTTCCATAACATATAAGCTTTTTGTAATATGGATCGTTAATATTTTATTTTTTTATTTTAAACGGTGTTAAAGTCTTGTAAGCATCCGGGGGCAAACGAACAGTCAAACCATCTGTTTCACATACGAACGAAAACAAACGAACATTGTGAAGCACATTTTCCTAATATTTTTTTTGAAAATTTGCTTAAAATAAAAGGAATCAATATTTTTTTACGTATTGAAGTACTATTTCCGAGTCCCAAAACTCATGTTATTAAATATATTAAATACAGTAGAAATAATATAAATTTTTAGGGTTTATGAATTCATAAATTTAAAAAAAAAGTATTTTTAAATTTAATTAGTTAATGATTTTTGGAAACTAAATATATTCCCAAAATTTTATGAATGTTCCTTGTTCAATAGATTTCTAAATTTAATTAAAATTGTAATAGCAGAAAATGACAATTTTTTTAACTTTGTTATATTATAGCATTTTATATTGTATTATCTATACTTTTCTTTCCCTGCCAAAATATTATCTATCAATTTTGGAATTGAGATTCACTTTAAAATATAGATACAAAAAATAACAACTTAAAACTTTGATATTTGAATTCATTTATATTCCCATTTTTAGTAATGTTGTCATTTATGGGTCGGATTATTAAAAAGAAAGGAAGTTAACCATTTCTTGCATGCAAAAACGAGTTTGTCAAAATTTCCTATAGTTCTTTTATTTTTCGAGTTATCGTGCGGAAGGATAGACGGACGGACGGACATTCGCTATGATTGATTTATTTTTGGATCCTAATCCTTTGAGTCTATTTCTAATAATCCTTTCTAATCCTTTGAGTCTCCTTCTCTGCGTCAGAAACGTAATGTTAAAATAGTATACCCTTTTGACTTATAGTCATACAGGTATAAACATGATGGTAATCAGCTAAATACTGCACGTATTCCAACATAGAAATTAATCTAAACATTCTTTGAGGCACATAATTTTACTAAAGACTATTGGTAGGGTAAACTTGGTGGATAAACATACGTAATTAAATCAATTCAATGTATAAGTTATCAACGGACAATCAATATTCATATATCTCCGAAACCACGACTATTTTACTAAATTCATTATATCTTTTAGAAAAATAAAAATTTCTTTTTGGAACTTCAAAACAAATTCTTTATATTTATTTAGTTGTTACAAACATTGTACAAAATTTTAATAAATAAGTCAAGGACAATACGTAACAAAAATTTATTTTAAGAAATATTCGTAGTTTCCAAAAAGAACAATGCAATTTTCTTGTTCTTTACAAAATTTCATTGTTTTTTCAATGTATTGTTGAAGTTTTCTGCAGCAATGATTATAAAATATAAATATATACAGACAGAGTTCACATTATTTACAAATTTCTCAACCCCTATTTTTGCGTATAAAAACAATATGAAAATTTGTATTAATTTCCAAACAAATGATGAAATTTTCTTTCGAAGAAGGAAGTTCTTTGCACAAAAACGGATGAAAAATTTTTTGAAACAGAATGAATCTCTCGCCTTTAATTAGTTTTGAAGTCTAATTGTCCCCTTAACAAATATTTAGGGGAAAAATATTTAGAAAATTTAGAAGGAATTATTCAAAATATTGGATACTATGTAAGTCCAAGTGTAAGTCCAAAATTATTTTAGCGATGGACATGGAAAGCTTCAAAAGCTACCAGTTGGTGCTGTGCGAAGTTTCTATAGATAGTGTGCGACTTCAGACTTCAACACAACAAACCCCAACCCCTTTTGGACTAAACTTTCGGTCGAAAATTTTCAAGGATACGATCGTGAAAGGACTATTGGGAATTGGGCTTAGAATACTGTCGAATTGGATAGGATATTAAGAAGAATAATGTTAATGTTCTTCTTAAACTTTTCTAAATATATACTTAATATCAACTTTAGGGGACACATTTTCCAAGATATGGTTTCATATGAGCGATAAGCGCCACCTGGATAGCTTAACAGTACCTATAGAAACGATCATTGGTTGTCCGATTTTTTTTTCATCGAAAAATCTTCACTGGAAGAAGTGGTTGTTAAATTTCTTTAGAAAAGATGCTGGTCCATGTAAGGTATCTACTAAATTAGTATAGATTTTGTTTTATAAATTTTTATAGTAATTGGGTTTATAATATAGCTTTCAATATTAAAAGATGTTTCTAAACTCATGAGGGCTAAATTTCACTTAAAATTAAGTCAAAATACTCGTCTTAGCTTTGTGCTCCACATTGTTTTTTTTAAAATTTAAGCCTTTCTAAATCTAGAGTCTTAGATACTTCTCTGTTTTACTCTTATTATTATTTTTAATTCAATTACAGTACAAGTGCTCTAATCAACCCTATATACAAATAGCCATAACGTTGGCAGTCGTTAATTTATTTTCTTTATCCGTTTGAATATTCAACTTTATTAGAATGTTGTTTTCCCTTTTGATAAAATTGTTTTTAAAAAATTTCTATTAAATCCAACGTTTATGCAGAAAAAAATATACAAAATGAAACTGAAGTGGATATGATGCTTTTGCTTGATTAAATCTAATTGTACTAGTAAAGTCAAAAAAGTCAAGATATTTTTAAAGGTTTTAAGATTGAAATTCAGAGTAAATAAATTTAACTTTAAATACTTCTTATTATTCTGAGTTATCCAATAAATTGTAGCTACTCGAATCCGATGCACTATACTAATCAAATTTTAAGCAAACTTTTACTATAATTATACAAATCCTCTTGAAATATTTCAAATACCCAGCTTTATATTTAGTTAGGCTATTATAATTAAAGAATTGATGTGGCATAAACGTTTATTACATACAAATTAATTTTGTTAAAATTTCAGAATCCTAGTTTCTTTATATTTTTGAGTTTTCGTGCGAATCGACTAACGGACGGATAAATATAAGGACGCCCATAGCTGAATAATCTAATTTACCATTCTGATTCGATCGATATCACTAATCAAAATCATATCTCGTAATTTCTCAATCATAATTTTCATTTGTACAAGTTACTCACTTATGAATTATTATTTGATTATTTGATTAGTGATCATGTAGTTGATTTAATAAGAATAAAATAAAATTCCTTGACTTTTGTTCTAATATTTTAAATTCGACTTCCTCCGTTGAAATATTTACGTTCAACGGTTGTATCTTAGTTAAAATGTTTTTATATTTCAGTTTTCACAACAGGTACCCTTATAGGGTTATGGTTTTCTTTATGCAACAAATTCATTATAAAATCTTTTCTTCAGCTCTCTCTTTGCTACTTCATTTTTTTCAATCCCATATCCATTGTAAAACTTTGCAATGTACTTATGAAATTTGTTTAATTAGTAACAAATATATTATACTTCATTCTTGAAAACCACTTTTATATTAATAATCTTTTTATATAAGTATTTACTACATAAATTTTCAAAAATGCTAATAATTAACTTATATTATTTTCTTTTCTTATTTGTTTACTAGCTAATACCCGGTGCGCCTCTCAATGGAGGTTTAATTGAAGTTGATGTTACTGCAAAAAGTTAACACAAAACTTACACACGGTTTACACATGTAAATTTTAAAATGTATGAAAGCAATCTTTTTAAAACGATTTTTCTAGGATTATTCTAGTAATTTTTGAAACTTTCTGTAATTCAAAGCAGTACAAACTACTTTTCAAATTTTGACGTAATTTACTTCCAAAAAAAATCTTTTTGATAAATCGTAGGACCGACAGTTAACAGACTCAACTCCATTTTCTAGTTGCTTCACACATATAAAATTTGAGGTAAACCGGTCAAATCGTTTCTAATTTAGAGTTAAGTAACGCAAAAATCTATTAAAAGCCACTGTGCTCCACTGGGTATTGAACTACACTTTCTCTCTGGGCAAAGCAGTATTGCGCAAAATTGTAAGTAATTTGCTTCCAAATAACTCAACAAAATTTTTTTTAAGGCTTTCTTCTTAGCCAAAGCAGTACTTCGAAAATTTTGACAATATTAGCTTCCAAAATTATTTTGACCAACCGTCAGGCCGACATGGGTTAACAAATTCCAAATCTGTTAATAGTGTCAACTCAATTCTCACAGGGGAGCACGTATACAAAATTTGAAGAAAATCGGTCAAACCGTTTTTAATTTAGAGTTAAGTATTGAAAAAACCTATAAAAAGCTTTTAGGTCGCAATGGGTTAATGGAACTCAAGAAAATTTTTTTTGGGGCTTTCTTTAAAGCTAAAGCAGAATTTCGTAAAATCGGACAAAATTTGGACCCAAAATTTTTTTTGACCACCCGTCGGCCCGACATGGGTTAACAAATTCCAAAACTGTTAATAGTGTCTACTCAATTCTCAAAGAGCAACACGTATACAAAATTTGAAGTCAATCGGTCAAACCGTTTTCATTTTAGAACAAAGAAGTTTATATACTTGCACCGCAGCCCCAACTTGGCGGTCCGTTAGAGCAAAATTTTTGGGCCACGATTTCTTTCCGTACCCAAAAACCCCTATATACAAATTTTCATGAAAATCGGCTGGGCAGTTTAGGAGTCTATTCGCTACATACAAACAAACAAACATACAAACAAACTTTCGCTTTTATATATATAGATTACACAAATTAACTTTTAATCTTTTTTTAAAACTTTTAACTTTACTTTGAACAAATAATGAAGCTTTTTATTTTATAAGCAAGTCTCAACTCAGCTTACAATATTTTTATGATTATCCAACAATAGTATAAGTTGAAAGGTTAATTTAATAGAATGTAAAAAAAACATAGTTATGTAGGTAAATTTTTGAGGACTTTTGTTTAAGATTTTTTTTAAAAATAATTTTCATATGTTAGGTACAAATCTTTAGCAGAAACAGTTATTGCAACTTAATAGTATATTTTATATAAGTATGTAGGTAAAGGTACATATTTATTATATTGTTAAACCGTTTATTAGAAGTTTCTTAATTTTTTATGCAACACACTAACAATATAGGTATAAAGGGGTATATTAACTGTGGTTCGCGATGTTGAGAACCACCATTAGAAAACAATCTAAATATAGAAAGTATCTATATTTTTGCTAAGAGTCAATTTCGCGAACTGTTCGTCTGTCCGTAAACACGATAACTCAAAATAAATTATACTATTTTAATGAAATTTGTACTGTAGCTTACTAATGAAGACAGTACGTTAACAAATTGGTAAGATCAGACAACTCGAATTCTGTAAGCTACCCATTCAACCAAAGGTAATTGAGGGTAATATTCGTAGGAGTTGTTAACAAACTTTTTGATTTCTTAAAGTTAGAATTTCAATACACTAGCTACAAATGTAGTTCAATAATGGTCATAATTAACTACAAATTGATTTCAAATACGTTTCTGTAAGTCTAACTGACAAATGGCAAGATACTTTACATAATAAAAAAACATACATAAAACAAACAAAATATAAAATTCAAGCATGTTTAGCTCCAGCAACAATGAAAATTATAATTACTTAAAAATGCTTTATAATATGATCCCTATTTAATTCAGTGTTTAAAGTGGCGACTTTTCAATCGAAAAGTCTCGGATTCAAATCCTGGTCAGATCATATTCTAATATTTTTAATTGATTATTATTATTATTAATATATTTGTCTAGAATGAGGTGTAACAAGCGCATTCAATTGAATGTGTTTTGTTGGATGTGTTCAATTATAAAAAAATAAAATATTAATGTTTTGTTGGATGTGTTTTATTTTAGAAAATAAAATATCCAAAATTATTATAAGCAGGCCAAAAAATATTTTATTTATTTTTATTAAAAAAAATAACAAAAAAAAATTTTTTATGAAATAAAATTTATATATTATTAGTTTATGAATTAATTCATTTCAGCTTTTAAAATCACAGATGATTTTCTGGAAATTTTAAATAAATAGTAAAACATGTAAATAGAAATTAAGAAGACTATGCTTCACAGGAACATTTGTGTAGTAAGTCTTAATTATTTCCAGTGAAAATCTAAAATTAGGACGAAGGCCCAATATACGTTTTGGTGCATTGCTAGCTTTGTTTAAGCAACTAAACCAAGCAATGTATCAAAGTAATTTCAAAGTTTCCCCCATCTCTCCCTCAACTTTCCCACATCTCGCTCTTAACTCTCCCTTATCTATCCTCCATCCCTGCATCTTTTCTAAACTTTTAAATATTTTTCTATTTAAAAAAAGTTAAAAATGGAAGAAAATGGTGAAAGGTTGGGAACTTCAATGGACCATAGAAGCCAAACAAAACAAATTTTTATTAAACTTAATTAGGTATATTAAAAAAATTCCAAATAAAATTTATAATTTGTATTTGATAATGTAAAACTCAATTCAAAAATCAACATTTATTAATATAATTTTACGTACATAAAAAAAAGATACAGTATTTAGCATGTTGAGAAGGTACATTATAGAGTGTTAGCAACAAACAAGTTTTTCGATTTGAATCTAAACAAAGGAAACAATATAGAATGTATTGCAACATTAAAAATATATATACAAAACATTAATAAATGGAGAAATATATCATTATTAACACAAAATAAACCTATAAATTTAAAATCTTTTATTAATTTATTTAATTTAAGCAAGTATGCACTTAAATAAAAAAAAAAATATTAATTGAAATTAAAAAAAAATTATACCAAGAATAGATTTGAACTAACGACCTCAACATTTTATAAAATAAAAAACATAATAACAAAAAGTAGACTAACAAACTTATTCATCTTCAAGTTTTTAAGATACAACAAGAAATTATGAGTCATTTATTTATTTTTTGTGTATCTATTACTAGAATCGAAGCATAATATGCGTTAACATATTTAACATACTTTTAACAAAATGAAATTAGACATAGCTCTTAATTAGAAAAAGTTCTTCTGTCAATTGACCTTCCGTCATTCTGTGACGGGCCAACAGCTAGTATCTTAATAATCACTACCATAATATTAAATAAATTTAAATGACCTACCTGAAAAAAAGGGAGATTTAGTCCCTTATTAACTGAATTAAACATGTTTTAAAATTATAAAATCTCATTTATATTTATATTTCGGCCTGAATACATTTTGTTAAAATTAATATTGAAACAATTTTTTTTTTAATTTTTTTTCATATTTTTTTGCCTTTTTTTATAATTGGGGAAATCCCTTTTAAATAATATTCAAATTCATTAAGAGGTATTTTCTTTCCTTTAAAATAAAATTATCCCTGTATATAAATTATTTTATCCTTTTTTTATTCCTTTAAAAAAATATCATTATTTTTTTTTGTATTTTAATTGTTTTTATTTATTTTAGATTTGTTTCGTTTTCTTCAGGAAAATGTAATTAACCTGGCTAGATCTTTTGATTTGATTGTACAAATACAAGACCGTATAATCAAGATGGCGGTTAAAAGTGAGAAATAAAATGAAAAAGAAAATTAACCCTCGGTTACTGTCCTCTATTTACGTTACGTAATTACTATCCAGGGGTGGAGAACACCCCATACATTCAAATGCGTATTTGAACCGCTATAATATAAATATCTTAAGGCATTTTTTTTCCAGATTGAATCAGTAAAAATTCTACAAATTTAGATATATAAACTTCATTTTATAAAAAAATAAATAATAATATAATAAAAACAAAAAATACTCCATTTAATAAGAAAATAAAAAAAATTAAAATTAAATACTTTTTAAATTATCACAAAATCTATAATTTTCATGCCACGTTCTTGCATTTGGTTGTTTTTGAAAGCAGAAATATAACAAATAAAAGTTTATTAACAAAATTTTTTCCAACAGGAACAATTTTTTAGAGATAAATTTTATTAAATTAATGTAATTTATCTCACCAGTTTTCAATATTAAAGAAAAAAATTCCAAAAACAAATTTGTGATATTGCTCCAAATTGTAGCAATTCACACAAATTAATTTTGTACGCTTTTGTAGCTATGGCAATTCAAATATTAATTATTTTTATATAATATAATATTATAATAATAAAAAAAAAAAGTTCGCAATTATAACTCAAATATCTATCATAATACAAAATTTCGTTATTACGAATAAATTTTGTGTCAAGATTACTGTCGGGGGTGTAATATACCCCATTTTCTAAGAAAAGTTTGTGTCAAGATTACTGTCGGGGGTGTAATCTACCCCATTTTGTAAAAAAATTTTGTGTCAGGATTACTGTCTGGGGTGCAATCCACCCAGACCCATTTTGGATTGCATTTTTCGAGGTCTTTTTTTTATCAAAGTCCACATTTAATTTACACAAAATTAAAAAAAAATAACCAAAACGAGATTACATATTGGTTTGAGATCAACTACTACAATTTTTCGTATGTATTTTGTCTTGTAAACTTGATTTGGGTGGATTACACCCCATGGACAGTAACCGAGGGTTAAGTGAGAAAATTAATTTTTGTTTTGATTAAAATAGAAAGGGGCTGCGGCTGGGGGAAATTTAACGAGCTATTTTCAATATTTTTTTTTGTTTTTATAAAATTATGCTTTTTAGAAATCTTTTAAATAGATAAAACAAGGCTAAGATAAAACTTTTTAATTATTTAAAAAACGTTTATGTTTATACTTATGTATCTATATTATAGAGTAGATATATAATCTACGATTGTATTTCTCAAAAAGAGTTTAGAAATATTATAACAATACTTTATATTTTAGGGAATACTATCTACATTTCCTATTTCAGGGAATACTATCTACATTTCCTATTTCAGGGAATACTTCAGTGTAGTGGAGAAAAGTTTAAGAATAAAAGCTTCATAAAATTTTATAGGTTAAAGTTACAGGATTGATTTTAAGAAAATTGTCTTTTGGTAGTTTTTTGAAGATTATGTGACTCTAAACCCTGTATGTTAGCTAACAAATGCGTAAATTATTTAAAAACTAAAACACAAAAAACCTCCTTTTTTTGGGCCTAATTAACCGAACCATTAGCCGGATTTCATTAGCCGAAAAAAAGTAATCACCGATTCTTTAGTAGAATCTAAATATTGAAAAAAGTTGAAAAAGCAAAACTTTTAAGATTACCTCAACAAATAGGCCTCGAAAATAATGGTGCCACTTTTTGGGACTTTTTATAATTTTGACTTTCATAGTTCTGGGTCCCAATATACAACGTCTAGCTTTATTTTAATTTTGAATTGGAACTGTATATTAATTTGTGTATATTGTCGTATTATAATTGTCGTATTTTTTTTGGTCGTCAGTATTTATTATTCCTATTTTAAAATATCTCCCTACATTATATGCATTTTAAAAAACTTTGATGACAAAGTCAAAATAAGTTTTTAAAATAGGTAAAATACTTGAAGTGCATAAAATCAAATAGAAGCGTATTCGATTAATGTAATTAATTTTACTATTAATTGATTTCGTGCTTCTAACCTTAAATAAACCAACCTTAAGTTTCTTTAAAGTTCAAAGAACCAAAAATTTTCTCCTTAAAAAAATTTTGAACTCAAAAACTTTTTTTAAAAAACTTCCTTATATCTATTGGATTCATAAAATACCATTCATATATAAAAGAATTTTTAGTATCCACATGGACCTTTATATACGGATATTATTAATCACAACCTTTTAGTATTCTTCTTGGATGATACAAAGTTGATTACATAAAATTTTTTTTTTTTTATTTTATTTCATTTTTAGAAATAAACAAAACTTTGTTTATAAACATTAACTTAATTTTCATATCTGATGGTATATATTGGAAGAAGGAAATACATCGCCATTAAAAAAAGAAAATTAAAATTGATGATGTGTGGTGAGAAAGAATATTAAAAATATTTGAAAAACAAAAAAAAATGCTGAGGGAAATTACATTATCTTGAATATCCATTTTTAATTTCAAAATAAATTTTTCAGAAAATTTAAATACAAAAGAAATTTAATTATTATTAAATTTTAATATTCTACTGTTGAATATCATACAAAATCACTGTTGAAAAACTCAGCAGTTATTAATATCTAAGCTAGTTGAATTGAAAATCTTATTACAATTAGATATGAGGAAATAATAAATCAATATTATAATTCATTGAATTTTCTTTTGATCTGGAAAAATTTGGCATAGTAAGGTACTTACGTACAAGTTAACTAATATATAAGTGCCATCGTAGAAAAGAATATATCATGTTTTTGTTTTTTTTGTCCTGTTACCCTACTTGGAAGCATTGGGACTCAACTTGAAATGTTCATTCATTTCTATTCATAACTTTTTCTACTACTTCATTCCAGGATATTTTGCGTCTAATTAATTCGCTCAGCACCATTCTTCCTCCTAGATGATTTCAGTTTAGCATCATTCTTCCTTGTTTTTCCCTTGGTGTATGGTCAAACCACCTCTATTTCCTTCTGTTGATTTGCTTCACTATTGGCTCTTTGTTTGTTAATGCTCGCAAGTCTACATATCATATTCTATTCGGCATATTATTCTTAGATGATTATCACTGAAAACATGTAATTTATTGCTAATGAAATTAACGAGTAATTATGATTCATAGTGATATGCTAGTTTAGTTAATCTTTATGTTTGCGAACTTTTACATATGCGGAAAAGCTTTTTCTAGCTTTATAGAATCTGTTTTTTTTTGTGCACATTAAAATATAATCTATATAATCTAAATAATCGTAGCTTACAAATAGCTAATAAAAAAATATAATCGATCCTGGAGCTCTGCAGCTTCCTAAGGGATGGAAGCACCTAAAAATCTTCTTTTAGAAGGGTTTATAAAGCATGTATTTAAATAATAACATCTCTCTATGATTTATACAGAATTTCCTAGTTTTAAAATGTGTAAAAATTTAGTCTAGAAACTGATCGACATTAAGACGAACAAATTAAACCTTCCGATCATCTTTTATATATTTTAAAAATAAATTATACTTAAATTTTAGCAAATAGACAATAAGATTTTCTGCTGAAATATTTTTCTTTGTATTTTTATAGATTAATTTTCTATTTTTCATTTGAAAATTAGAAATGATTTCTAATTTGTAAATGATTTCGCAACTCTTCTATTTGTATTTGGAAAAATAGCTAAAATATAAATATCAAAAATATTTTATTGTGTTGTTAATTTTGAAGTATTAGCGGAAATTATTATTAAATTATATTTATTGGTATATTCTATAAATTATAATAAATCTTCAATTTATAAAATAAAAAATGATAAATTTTTTTCAATAAAAATTGTACAAGATATATTTTTTTTTAATTATTCAATTTAATAAATTTGAAAACTAGCTAGACTCGAATTCATTAAAGTGTTTCAGATTCATGTAAGTCCTTTAAAAGTCTACTTGGTACATAACCGAATTGTCTTTTAATCAGTATGACAAGTGAATTAATAAAGTAGATAGGTTATGCTAAGAAAATTGACTTCAGATAGCTTGAGATATTTTAGGGCAATGGGCTTTCGAAACATTTCCTGTTTTACGAATTTTATGAAAATTTAAATTTCCATCTAAAATCATGAAGAAATTAAATATAAGGTAATGAACTATAGAGAATAGAGAACCGCTCTAATTAATCGCACAGAAAAACTCACTTATCATATTGTATGTGTTAGGGGACTGCTGTATTAATTTACTACTGTATTTCATTTGACGATGGTATATTTGCCTGTATTTGTTGATTATTTAACTGCATTTCTCTGGCTTGCATTTCAGAATATTACTATATGTATATATATACGTAATGACAATACAGGCATATCAAAAGATTTTGGAAAACGGGATTAAGACAAGACCTACTTGATTTATAAAAATACTAGTTTTTGGGCTACAAGATTAAAAGTTAAAAGACTTTGATACCCAGATTTTGATAAAAGATAAAATTTAATATTAAAAATGTTGTATTAGAAGTTTCAAGCTTTCCCATCTTATGGATTTAAAATAGTAAATTTTTCTAAATTTTTACACAGTTTTGTGTAAGAAAATCTTCTAGGAAAGAAATTTTAGAAATTAAACAGGAAGCTACTTAATTTTTTTACAAAACCTAGAACAAAGCGAAAGAAATTGAAGAAAACCAGAACTGAAAATGAATAAAAGAAATAAAATTAATTTCGCATTTATTTTAGTCAAAGTTGGCAGCGAATTTAGGTGTCTGTAATATTAAAAACTTTTAATATTACAGTTTTATTCAATATGTGAATATAGGGTTTGAATACAAAAAAAAGCATAAAACTATAATATTATTCTCTTATGAAAACATAAAAGATGAGAACTAAGCGTAGAAAATTATAATATTTTTTTTTTTAGATAAATTCTTTAACTTTTTGCATATATTTTACCTTCACATTTTATTTTCTTCATACCCGTGTGAAAGATTGTTACGAAAAAGTATAATAAAATTTGTATTTCGTTTGTAATGAATGAAATCATTTTCAGGAATAAGTGACAATTAATATATTCAATCGCAGGATTGGTTTCACATCTAAATTTATGGTTTTAACGTGTATTGGACACTTTATTATAAGGATTATGTATTAAGACGAAAATAGAATTGTGCATTAAAAAATATAAATTAAATATTTCACATGTAAAGTTCATCTTCATAAGACCAATTATAGGATATATTGTATGCATTTCATATCTTTTAAACGCGATTTTTTTTAAGCAGATTTTTACGTATCTATCGCGTAAAGAGAGAATTAGGTGTATGGTCTTATGAATGATTCCAGGTGTTGTTTCAAGTTAAAATCTACGCTACCTTTCCTTGAAGAAATGTTCATATTAATAAAATTTGAAAAGGGTTACTTAAACACCAGTTCATGCATTTTTTTTCAGATTTTAAAATTTTATATCTTTAATTTAGGGAAGGTAACTGCCAAACAAATGGAAGCTGTTTAAAATTTCGTATTTTAAAGTTCCAAATTATTACCGAACATGCTTTAGAGTAGTAGCTACAGATATTTCTGTACAAAGTATAATAAACTGTATAATGCAAAATAAACAAGAGTTTAAAGTTTAAACTTTGTAAAATATTCGCAAGCGTACCTGAAAGTTAGCAAGGACAGCCATATTTTCCCTCGCTCTTTTTTGGGTTTTTCTAGTTTTTTTTTTAGAAAAATTTTTGTTTTCACTATTTTGTTTTTCATTCATTCCTTCTTTCGTATTATTAATGCAATTTTTGAAATTTTCTCACATTATAATAAAAATAAAAAGTCGAAATGAATGAAAACAGGGCTATTTTCCTGTTCAGTGGTGAACATTAAATATAATGTAATATTTTCAGGTCTTACAGCAATATAAATATACCTAGATATTGTTATGGGTTTTTATATACATAAAATACTTGTCAGGATTATGCATATATTATAATCTAAATGTTTGTATGTAAGTATAATAAAATTATCTTTAAGGAATTTATCTAGGTATATAAAAATAATGCTATTCTGAAAAAGCTAGAAGAACATGTTATTTACAGTTTTTAATAAAAATGTTAAAGCAATTGTATTATACTAATATAAGCGTACTAGGACATTTTACGGTACATAAAGTTGCTAAAAATTTGGTTTTATCATTTTTCGTTAAATGGTGTATGTATAAGTAAAGATCCCTTTAATGGAATGTAAAGTACGTGTTAGGAGTTTGAACTTAATGATTGAAATGTACAATATTTCGAAATTTTATAATTGAATTATGAAACTTGTGACAGAGTTTCAAATTGAAATGTATCAAATGAATTTATGATATTAATCTAACAAAACTTGTATCAATAATCTTTCTCTTTATTACGGATGGTATTATGATTTAATTAGCTATTTAACATTATAATTAATTAGTGAAAAAATTTTTTTTTACGTATACTTTTTTTTTTTCAGAATTAACTTTGAAAAACTTTTGAAATTTATAGGGGAAAGGCTATGCATGAGACAAAGGACTAAAGTTCAACTTTATTTTAAAAGTCAGCATGCGATTTTTAAAATACAAAGATTATATCGAAATTTTATTCATGTTCAATGAAACTACTATAGCTCTAATAATTCACCGATGGGTTTGCATTTTGCAGCATTTTGGCAACAAGGGGCTGTCTGTAATCTTCCGCATGCTGCAAGGTCTGTTGCAGTTTGGAATGAAGTGAACTTTCCTTGGGTGCAAGCAAGTCAAATTTAAAAACTTCCACCAGGCAACGTTCTCAGTAGCTGGTGAAACTTCGACGCTCTTCGCACAGAATCGTACATAAGTTGCATCATTTTATATGTAAGATTAAATTGGTTCACGAGTTTAAACCAAATGATGCACAGTGATGCAAAATACGTATTCAATATGGTCGCCGTTTTCAAGATTTGTGTCTATAAAAGATGAGAGATAAGACTCATTTTCACTTTAATGATCACGTGAGTAAACAGAATTGCAGAAAATGGGGAAAAATGTTGAACATCAAATACATTTACTGAAATACACAATTATGGTTTGAAATAATTTTGGAAAGCATCATAGCAAAATACTTTTCGGTACGACGAACAAGTACCTGCTAATCTAATTGGTATTCACTGTAACTGCAACAGGATAAACTCCAGCCGCTGTAACAGCTGTAACTCCACTGCTCACACAGCTCGTGGTAAATATTTATTAAAGAGTAATTGAAGATTTTTACTGAATATAAAAATAAAATTAATATCAATATTTTTTTAAGTCTGGTAACACCTCAAAGTAAGTGAATATCTCTTTTAAATGAACAGTACTGTAAAATAATACTTTAATGTAAAATAATACACAGAGATGTAATACATAGTACGCTTATTATACATTTACTTATTATAAAACAATTTAATAAAAAGACATTTTAAAAAAATAAAAGATACATTATATTGCATGTAAAAATATTTGTTCTTATTATAGGTGTTTAATTTTGTCATATTATAATTTAAAATAAAGTAAAAAATTAAATAAAAATGTTTTTTTAGTGGTGTCAGAATAATTTAAATAATAATAAAATAAACTAGGTATTGCTTAAAGTATAAAATTTTGTTTTGACATTCTGTACATCTATATTCATTCTATTACATTTTTGACAATTATAATAATCAAATGATTTTGTTCCGTTAGACTAAAACCGTACCAAATTTAAGTAAATTTTAAATAAAAATTATACTTTTATCTGACAAAACAAAATAAAAAGTAAAAATTGTCAAAAAAATTGACAGCCCGTGGAACTACTCTATAATAAACTGGCCAGCTCATATGTATTTTTTAAAGAGTTATTAGCTGGTATATATAAAATTCTAAGGACTAGCGCAATTGTTATAAACTTTATATATTGTTCTTTTAAAGTAATGTTACTAATCTTTAATTCATATGAATTGACAACAAAACCTCAATTCTTCTATTCAATTGAAAAGTATATTATATTGTCAATATTGTGCAATGAAAATGCAATATGATGACGTATTCTAGAACAATTGTTGTACATTTTTTTAACATAATTTACTTTTAATAATAATTAGTCAAATATATATAAATTATATACCTAAAGTCGTACGCATGTATATTATATAATATATATATCTACATATTTTATTCAATTTAAAAAAAACTGACTAATTCCATTGTGCAATGCATTTCATTAAAATTTTTGTATTGTTTTTTAATTGAAATAATTAATTTTTTTTTACATTTTTTTTTAATCTTATTTTGAACTAGTTCACTTCATTAAACAATAAAATAATAGGATTAAAATTTTAATCTTCTTAATTTTAAAATTAAGTTTTTACATAATATATTTAATTTTCTTAATATATTATGTATATCATGTGTTGTATTAGAAAAGTGATGGAATAGTTTTAGCAAGCTATTATCATAATGATAATGAATATTGACATTTTAGTTCGCTAGCTAGATATATTATTTTAGTGTTTAATCTGTCTAACGGCCCATTTTTTGATTTTGTATACATTATGTGTTAACAAAATAATTCTCTAAAGCTTGACAAAAGAAGTGACACAGTGGTTAAAGTACAAACCTTTCATTGGAAAGGTCCTGTTTCGATTCCCTGTAAAAGTGCAAAAAAAAAAATTGAATATATTGAAAATATAAGACATTTCTACATGTTATAAATCCTAGTTCAATCTAATATTTAAATTGTATGTTTTAATATATCATTAAGATCAGTTCTAATAATAGGAATACAACATCTGTTCTGTGTTTCGATAACTACGTATATAGTATAGACAGGGTTATTAGCTTAACAGTTTAACCGTTGGCTTTTAAAAATAACAAAAAAGTTTTTATATGTACTACATATTATGTTAAGTAAATATACTAATTAAATGAAGATAAGGTTTTTAGAGAACATAATACTGGAATAGATAAAGTATCTATAAAATTGAGATAATCGACGCAATAACGCTTTAACATTATAAATAATTAAGTTACTTTTAGCTGGACATATGTTTTATAAACTCTTTCAAACTTTTCTTTTAAGTTGTACCACAGTTATTATTCATATTTGTTTGATTTAAATCATTAGTATTTTTAAATTATTAAGTATTAATTATTTTAAAACCGTATTAAATTAAAATTATATAGTAAAACTAATAATGTATGGTTGCAGTGTCCAAAAAGTTGATTACTTATTTGCTTAAGAGCATCCAATGATTTTATTCAAAAATTTTATACTCGCCAAGTATTTTTTAATAAGTTAATATGGTCTATGCTGATATATTGACTTATAAGCATTCTTAGCGCAAATTAGATACAAATCGTTGAACTTGATGAGTTCGAATTTAAACGATACTTTATTATAATAGTTTATTGACTTTCATAGTATCTCTATATGCGTTTTTAGTTCGCAATTAATATCGTCCTTTGGACCCAAACAATCTAATCTGAAGTCATGATCCTCATAAAAAGGTTTTAGAGCTAGCTAAAGATTTTTTTTATTTTATCTCACCTAATCATATATCAGTAATTGATTCTAGTTTAGAAGTCTAGAAGAATATAGTTTGTTTTTTTGATTTATTTCTGCTTGGTTTAAGGAATCTTAAAAATTTGGCAGTAGGGTTTTAACTTCCACATTAAAGAGTATCCATATCTAGTAGGAAATGAGTTAAACTCTTTAAATGCATTATAAGGAGTCTGTAGCTCCGTAATAAACAAAATAAATATTTAATATAAATTTAAATAGCAATAATTATGCTCTACAACCTTATTCTTACTATTACATTACCTAAGTCATTATTTCATTCATTTATTCTAAGTAGTCTGGAATTTTCATTAATAGACATAATCAAAATCAAACTTATTAGAAAATTCTTTTCATTTTTTTTTTTGAAAAATGTGCTGAAATTGAAATAATAATAAATCTCACATTTAATGAAACCTACAACTTTAATAAATAATAAATCTTAATATACACGTATGTACATATATTTGAAAGTATGTTTCTTTATTAACTTTTAATACTTTGATTTTCAATTGTTCTGTTTTTTACAACTTATAGTTAATTGTATTGGAATATAAATTTATTTTTTAAATACATTTCTTAACAAAAAGTAATATAACCCACAATTTTATGTTACAGGTACTAATAATAAAATAAAATTTTATCGTTTTTTAAATATCTTAAAATTATAATCAATACAAAGTCAAATAAATATTTAATTCATTTTATTTGATTTTTTCTTTTCACGCATTGTAATTTCGTTTTGAAATTCATAACTAAAGCCTTATACGTTTTGTATTTAAAATTTTGCCAAAAGTAATTAACCGCATAGTATAATGTTTATATTACGGACATACTGGTATCCCAGAGTTGACACAGTCTACTCTACTACACTCTTCCTAGTTTACTATAAAAATTTGAGGTGTACCTATGTAATAAGAATTAACATAATATTATATTCCGAATTAAGTTCAATAACAATTTAGTAGGTAATAATGATATAACTTCTAATAATGCTTCTTTAAATTTAAATTATAATTTTTAACACTTTTTTAAAGATAAATTCCAATTATTTTAAATATAATGATATAAAAATTGCAATTATGCAATTATATACTTAACATTTAAAATTTTGTAATATAACTTTATTTTTAAATCTTTAAAGTATTAACGAAATTTAAATAAAATCTACACTTGAGTATAATTAACATAATTGTAATATTTCTACATAAATTCATATAGTATTATGTAACTTTATGTATAGTGTAATATAAATATACAATAGAAGGAAGGATATAATGAAGTTTGTAGTACAAAATAAAATTAATTACATCCTTAAAAAAGTGCAAAAATAATATTTTAATTTAATTCCTATTATCTTTTAAGTTTTTGTTTTGTATGTATTGTTGAAAGTATTGAAGAATATTATTAATCAAAATAGACAGAGTGTTTAGAGTGGATTTTGTCAAATTTAGGATACCTAAATGAACATAATATAAGCAGTATATCATATTTCTGAAGATAGCTGCTTTGGCCAAATTTCAAATACACAATATATTAGACTTTATATACGGTGTATGGCAGCTCTTTGAATATTTGCGCTAGATAATTATTTTTGGGCATTGATTGGCCGTTAAACTTAACTTCTTTTGGTTGAATTTCAAAAAAGTACTCAATTTTAATTACGTATAAAGTTACGCTGATATAAAAAAAATAGTTGTATAGCAGCTCCTTGAACCCATTAAAAAAAACTGACTCAATTACCAATACGAGATTCAACGCCTGTATAAAAGCATTTTGGTAAAACTTGGAATCAAAGAAGGTAATTTTGAATTGGGAGCTATCGTGGGAACGGAGGGACGGATGGATAGATGGATGTACATTGCTAGATCGATTTACTTTTCCACTCTGATCCGATCAATACACACATCTATCTACATCTATCCTTTAATCTATTATATCTTACATCTATCCGTTTTCCCTTTTATCTTCAAAAACGTAGTGGCAAATTAATTATCCTTTTGAAATACCTTCATTTTTATGATTTTTGAAAGTCGTAAAAAGACAATTGAATACATATACAAAGTAAGAAACAAATTAATATTTTACATATTCATACATAATTATAACAATTCTCAAAAATCTTTTTAATAAATTATTATTCATATACGAATAAGTTTGGTTGTCTTATCTGTTATTAAATAATTTCCTTTTACATTTTGTTTTTACATTTTGCCAGGTGATAATCTTATTATTATAATAATAACTTTCAATTCTATATCCGTGCATACATGTATGGATCGGGTATATTAAAATTGCTCCTTCGTTTGTAACTCATTGGTCTAGACAAGCTAGATTATGTCAGGATACGTGTCGGATCAACATCGAAAAGTAAATCGATCTAGCTATGTGTACCTGTCCGTCCGTGTGTCAGCACGATAACTAAAAAACTAAAAGGGCTAGAGTTTTAAAAATTCACAAAAAGTCGGACTAGGGCTTCGGGGAGCTGCCATACAACTTTTTTGCACCAATATGATTTTTTATTAGAATTGAATTTGAAATAGTGGTTTTTTATAAAAAGTCTTCTAAATTTTGTACGTCTGTTCGTCCGTCCGTATATTTACAAAAACTTTTACATCGTTTGAAATACAGTAAAGAAGTTTTAACTACGGTTAGGTATTGCAAAAAATATAATTTCATGAAAGAAATTTTTTCTGCAGCCCCCACTCGTTACGGAGCCGCAGTCTCCCAAAGTCCGGAAAAGTTCTTTGTTTGAGCTGTTATAACAAAAGTCTTATGAGGTTTAATTTTAATCAACTGTTACAGCAGCTTTTATAAGCTTTAAAAAATATGTGTAAAACAATATATGAGGTTACCGTACGGTACATTTTAATTTAACGTTATCCGAAACCCCCATTTTTAGCAAATTTTCAAAAAAATTTTTAAAAATGTGCCTATATAGCTTCACTCTGTCCGTCCGTATGTTTACAAAAACTTTTACACCGTTTGAAATAGAGTCAAGAAATTTTAACAGCAAAAAAAATAATTTCGTAGAAGAACTTTTTTCTGTAGCTCCACCCGCTACGGAGCTACAGCTACCCAAAGTTGGAAAAGACCTTATATTTAAATTGTTATAACAAAAGTTCTGTTAAGCGTATTTTCAATCTGAAAACGGCAAAACATAGCTGGTTTTATAGACTTACGGTACATTTTTAAAAGACAAATGTTTAGGATTGCCATACGGTACCAAAATTTCCTATTATACAAAACGCAATTTTTGCAAAATGTTTGGCCCAACATATCTCTTCAACGGTTTAAACTAGGGTCTTGAAATTTTGGGTTAAGTTAGATCCGCAGAAACTATAAGGAGTCGGTTAACAACATTTTTTTGTCAAAACCCCTATTTAGGAACTATAAGGGCTCGAAAATTGAAATTTTGCTATTTAAAATTGCTATAAACAACTGTAACTTGAATACTTGTTCAAATTTTTTTTTACCAATATACAAAATTTAAAGGTCCTTAATTATATTTCAACATGTGTCAAAGGTTTTTCTTAATTTTGAAGGGTGACGAAGCTACAGCCCCCGCAAATTCCAAAAAAGTCCTATATTTAAATGGGTATAACAAAAGTTTTGTTAGCTATACTTTCAATCTAAAAACGGTAAAGAGAGCTGTTTTTATAGGCTTGACAAAAATACATTGCTTAAATGCATAGAGTTTCAATGCAGTACTAAAATTTACCATTAAGCAATACTCAATTTTTGCAAAATTTTAGGCTCCTCATATCTCCTAAACGGTTTAAGCTAGGGTCTTGAAATTTTGGGAGAAGTTAGAATAAGAAATTGGTAGGAGTGTGTAAACAAAATTTTTTTGTCAAGCCTCCTGTTTAGGAGTTATAAGAGCTCAAAAATTGAAATTTTTCTCTTTTTAAGCACCTGTAACTTGAATACCTGTCCAATTTTTTTTTATTAATTTACAAAATTTAAAGCTCCAACATTATATTTTAACATATATTAAAGGTTTTTCTTAAATTTAAAAGCGGTTCCATAAATTGATGAAAGTGTCTCTCAGTTTTTCCCATTTTTGCTTAGATAGTATATTCTAATTATAATTCCAAATTCACAATTTAATTCCTAGAACCTAAAAAAATGGAGGGGGGGGGGCATTAGATGAAGTTAGATCCTTGAGAAATTTGACAACCTTCCCCATTTAAGGGCTATTAAAACTTTAAAATTAAAAATCTACTAACAGTGAATTTTATAAGTAAGCAGTAACTAACAGTCACCAGTGAATATATTTCCAAAATTAAACTCAGTATGTAATACAATATAATTTTGAAAATGTGCTTTTTTAAAACATTTGGTTTTTTTCATCACTTGTTTTTAAATTTTTATTATATTATGAAGAAAAACTAAAGGAAGGGATTTAAGATTTTTTCAAAATCAGGGTATTCCCCTTTTTTCGAAATATTTCCATAGTTTCATACGCAAGATTATGAATTTAAAAAGGGTGATACTTGATTATTCATAGTTTTTTTAACTCGATTTGTTTTGGAAATAAAATCAAATCGACTTTATTTCCCCTCCTCAAATAATATCTAATTATTAAAATACCGAAATACTTTAATTTTCTGAAATTTCTATAAAAAAATAATATTTTAAAATTTATCTATCTTAAATATAAAATTTTCTTAACAATAAAAAATTTATGCTATCTGTAATATGCTTTAATACATGCCACCAACCAAAACACACAATCCCACAAACTGACAAGTTGTAGATGCTAAAATAAAAATAAATACATATACATGATATTTAGTCTAGTATTAAAAAAATTTCTTTATCAGTTTTTAACCACTAAAAATAAAACCCCCTAAAGTGGTTAACAAAGAAAACAAGTGATGAAAAAAACAAGGGTTTTTAAAAAAGCACATTTTCAAATTTATATTGTATTACATATTGAGTTTAACTTTGGAAATATTTACTTGGAAATAGTTACTGCTTAATTATAAAATTTACTGCTAACAGTAAAGTTTTTATTTTAAATTTGTTATAGCCCTTCAATGGGGAAGGTTTCCAAGTTTCTCAAGGATCTAACATCTAACCCCCCCCCCCTCCGTCCCCCTCCATTTTTTTAGGTTCTAGGAATTAAATTGTGAATTCCACAAAAATTTGGAAAAAATGGGTAAAACTGAGAGACACTTTCTTCAATTTACGGAACCGCGTTTAAATTTAAGAAAAACCTTTAACATATGTTAAAGTATAATCTTGAGCTTTTAAATTTTGTATATTAATAAAAAAAAATTTGGACAGGTATTCAAGTTACAGGTGTTTAAAAATTGCAAAATTTCAATTTTCGAGCCCTTATAGCTCCTAAACATGGGGCTTGACAAAAAAATTTTGTTAACCGACTCCTAATAATTTCTGAGTATCTAACTTATCTAAATTTCAAGACCCTAGCTTGAACCGTTTAGAAGATATGTATGGCCAAAAATTTTGTAAAAATTGAGTTTTGTGTAATGTTAAATTTTAGTACCGTATGGCAACCCTAAACATTTGGCTTTTAAATATTTATAAAGCTTATGAAACCAGCTATCGTTTGCCAGTTTTCAAATTGAAAATACACCTAATAGAACTCTTGTTATAACAATTTGAATATAGGGCTTTTTCCAACTTTGTGGGGCTGCAGCTCCGTAACGGGTGGGGCTGCAGGAAAAAATTCTTCTACGAAATTTTTTTTTTGTAATACCTACTAGTGGTTAAAACTTCTTTTCTCTATTTCAAACGATGTAAAAGTTTTTGTAAACATACGGACAGACGGACAAACGGACAGACGGACAGACGGACGGACAGAGTGAAGCTATATAGGCACATTTTTACAAAATTCTTTGAATGCTAAAAACTGCAACTATCAATTTTCCTGAATAAAACCCTTTTTGCAACAGAAATAAAATGCACAAAATAAAATTTATGGTGATTGTCAAATAGATCACTGTTTTGTTACAAATACGCTAAGCCCGTTTAGATACAAAAAGTCTAATGAATACCTAAACATTATGTGAAATAATGTGAGCAAATCGCATGGATAGTAAAAAATGATACAAAAACCGAAATAAAAAATAGATTGTTTCTTAGTCTTTTATAGTTCTTTTGATAGTTTTGCAACCTTTAAACAAAAAAACTCTTGTATACCACTCTTGTATAACTCTTGTATTTTTACTATAAACAAAACAATTTAAGGTTTATAACAAACAAATAAAATGTAGACAAAAACAGATATAAAAAGAGAATTTATAGATACATTCCAAATAAAACAAAATCATAGGAAAGAGCTAGGTATATTAAGTGATTATATACTGAATACTGGTATTAAACGAAAATCCGTTAGTTTAATGTAGAAAACATGTATATCATTTAACTATGATTAGGGTTTATATCATCCTTAAAGGGTTTTGATAATTCCTAATATTATTACTGAGTCCAAATCCTTTTGATTTAGTTGTAATTAAATATTACAGGCAATGCTTTAAGCTCATTTTAAGTATCTATTTTAAAGCAAGTAATGAAAAAAATCAAGTGTTTTTAAAAAGCACATTTTCAAAATTATATAGGGTTTCTTACTGAGTATTTTATCATTTATTTTTATAAAAATTTATATAAAAATTAATGATAATATTATAATTTAATTATTTCATCACTTTATTAAATATAGTGAAGTCAATAGAAAACCTGTTAACAAGTGCGAAATATAATGTCGGAACTTCAATGTTAGCATTTAATTTTGGAAAAACATACACTGGTGAATAACTTACAGTTTTATAAAAACATAAAAGTTTTAATTTTTAAGTCCTAATAGCCCTTCAATGAAGAAGGTTCTCAAATTTTCGCTGAGCAAACTTATGATGATTCTTGAGGCCCTCCTGTCTCCATTCTTCCATCCTTTTAAGTTCTTGGAAATCAATTGGGAACTCCACCAAAATTTGGAGTTTTACCTTGAATTTTATTATCTAACAAAAATGGTTAAAACTAAGAAACAATTTCTTCAATTTAAAGAACCTCTTATTTTTTTTTGCAATACCAACTATTGGTTAAAATTTCTTTACTCTATTTAAAACGGTGTAAAAGTTTTTGTAAACATACGGACGGACAGACGACGGACAGAATGAAGCTATATAGGCACATTTTTGCAAAATATTTTGAAAATGTGCTAAAAACTAGAAGCCTAAAAATTAGGTTGTGTGACAGAAATAAATTTGAGTAAAATCTTTATTCACACCATGTTCACTCTTATCGGTTCACTCCAATCTCAATTTTTATTTACACCACCCCATTTACTTTTAACTACTTATTTTGTTTCTTTATCAGCAAAGTTATTCTACTACCATGCCTGGGTGGTTTTAGAATCCTGCATTTTTATAGATTTATTTATTTATTACTTGAATATTACTATAATATTGCACTGAATTACTCAATATTGGTAAAGCCTGAGGGCAATTGTGGGCCAATTCTAATTTAACATTTTGAGAAAAATGTGGAATTAGATATTTCTAGGGGCTATCACTAAATTGATTACTATTTTAAAGATTATTAGAAAAGTTATAAAATTGGTTTTATTAATTTAATTTCAATATTGTAGAGAGTTAATTTGCAATATTAGAACCAAAGAAACAAACAATTGACACAGAAGTTAAAGTTCAAATGATTTTGAAAAAAAAAGGTCACAATTTGAATTTTCCACTCAGTAAACACTAACATTCCATAACTACTATTCTTATCGTCTTATACTAACTTATCGTCTTTATTTAATTATTTCCATAAATTTATAATATAATCAAAATATCATCAAGAAATTCTTAATAAATCATTTTACAAAATAATTTCATTTAACACATGTAACAAATAATTCAAATTGTCATCACTATTTGCAATAAATATGCTATTAAATTAATTTTATTGAATAATTTATAATTGATGTTTCACATTAAAGTTAAATTTAATCGATCTATAAGAATAATTATACAATTAAATTTTTGATTATTTCATTATTGTGTTGCATTTTAATTAATTCTAGTATAAAATTTAATTACCAAAGGTATTAAAAATGGTACATGTATGTATGTAAAATTGTTAAAATGTGTTATTTAAACAATTTGCATTTAGCCTAAAATCAAATATAATTTGGAATTATGATCTCAATTCAATCTTTAAATTTCATTTTATATAAGTAATTTAAAATTTATTAGATAATTATTAATTATAATGATACTTATTCAAATCATCTTTAATCAAAATAACTTGAAGGGTTTATTTAGCCTAAAAGCATTATGAACGAAGATGTGTATGTGCACATAGCATTCAACACTTTTTAAAAATTAAAAAAGATAATGTTAATTGAATAAGACAGTAGATGGCCTACAGTAAAAAAATAGGGTACATAGATTAACTTAGAGTATAACATACGTAAAGGTACCTTGAATGTTTAATACAATATTATGTAATATTAATTAATGTTTGAAATTTAAAAATTTTTTTCTAGCATTTCAATACAATTTTATAAAATGAAAATTTTTATCATGTTTCGTATTCATCAGTCTCATTAAAAAAGTTGCTCCCGGTGCAATACAGAATTGGTATCCAGTCGAATTTTATTAAAAGATGAATTGTTTTATGATTTTTGTTTATCTTAATTTTGAATTATGTGCAGTAAAATTTTCATAAAGTTTTATGTATTTTTAAAGTGTTAATTTCGAAATTTTAAAAATTTTAAGTTCATTCAGGAAGTAATAGTTTTTAGGACCCATAATTAATAAGTGATGAAAAAAACCAAGGGTTTTTAAAAAAGCACATTTCCAAAATAATATAGTGTTTCATACTGAATATTTTATCGGAATATAATGTTGAAGCTTCAGTATTAACATTTAATTAAGGAAATATAACGGTGGTGACTAAGTTACTGCTTACTTATAAAAACAGTAAATTTTTTTTTTTAAAGTTCTAATAGCCCTTCTATGGGGAAGGTTAACCAATTTCTCAATGATCTAATCCTCACTACTCCCCTTCACCCAACTTTTTTAGGTTCAAGGAATTAAATTGTGAATTATACCAAAATTTGGAATTTTACTTAGAATTTTACTATATAAACAAAAATGGTTAAAACTGAGAGACACTTTCTTCAATTTAAAGAACCGTTTTTAAATTTAAGAAAATCTTTTAACTTATGTTAAAGTATAATGTTGGACCTTCAAATTTTGTATATCAACAAAAAATAATTAGAACAGGTATTCAAGTTACAGGTGTTTAAAAATAGGAAAATTTCAATTTTCGAACCCCTATAGCTCCAAAACAGGGGCCGTGACAAAAAAATTTTGTTAACTGACTTCTACTTATTTCTGAGGATCTAACTATTCCCAAAATTTCAAGACTCTAGCTTGAACCGTTTAGAAGATATGGGTAGCCCTAAACAGTTACCTTTTAAAAATTTATAAAGTTTATAAAACCAGCTATCTTGTGCCGTTTTCAGATTGGAAATACACTTAATAGAACTCTTGTTATAACAATTTGAATATAGGGCTTTTTCCAACTTTGGGGGGCTGCAGCTCCGTAACGGGTGGGGCTACAGAAAAAAATTCTTCTACGAAATTATTTTTTTTGTAACACCTACTCGTGGTTAAAATTTATTTTCTCTATTTCAAACGATGTAAAAGTTTTTGTAAACATACGGACGGACAGACGGATAGACGGACAGTCGGACAGACGGACGGACAGAGTGAAACTATATAGGCACATTTTTACAAAATTTTTTGAAAATGTGCTAAAAATGGCTGAATTAAAAACATTCTGTTTTGCATTCAGTCTTATTTTAGAAAACCTTACCAGTACTTAACAAATACTTAGCAGTTATTCACCAGTACTTTCCAGACCTCTACCAAAACTTGCCAGTACTAAACCAATACTTTCCAGTTTCCCAGCAGTACTTTCCAGAACTCTACCAAAACTTACCAGTACTAAAGCTATATTTTCTAGTTCTCCATCAGCACTTTCCAGTACCCTACCAAAACTTACGAGTACAAAATCAATACTTATCAGTTCTTTACCAGTACATACTCTGTCAGTTCTTACACCAGTAACCAGTACTTTTCAGACCAACCAGTGCTTGCAAATATCAACCAGTAACTTGTACTAACCTGTATTTACCAATAACGAGCTGCAATTTTTTTTTATAGTATTCTATCAGTCTATTTTATAAGCTGTAGTATTTATTTTTATAATCATTGATATAAATCATTGGTAACTATAGGTATGTGCAGGTTGTAGAGACCAGTTGGTCTGGTAAGTACTGGTAAAGTACTGATCACTTATAGTAAAATTATTTTTACTTGTACTTATATTTTTTCAATTACTAGTAACAGCTATTAAAATTTAACTTAATATTTTTCCGTAATCAGTTTTTGCATTTGATTGGTACTCGTACTTAAAAATAACCAGCTACTGTGATGCTATAAACCTTAAACGAAATTAACCCTTAATACGAAAAAATTTTTCGAAATAAAACTAAATTCAAATATTGAAAATAACACTTTTAGGAATATGTTTTTCAATTACATACGTTATTTTGTAAAAACTGAAAAGGAACCAAATCATTACGATCGTTGAAAAGATAAAAATATCCCCCACTTTTTCCGAATTAAAAAATAACATAATATGTACAATCTACATTGTAGGAAGTAAAAAAATATTTTGTATAAGTAATCAATGATGCAAATATTGTTTAAAAAGTAAATAAAAGGGTAAAAATAACTGTAATTTTTGTTTAACATTACAAAACCCCGAGGTTCAATGCAATTACCTGGTAGGTATATAAAATGAATCAAAACATCATGAATACAACACAAGCTGTAATGTCATATTTATTATATTTTTTTCAGTTCATAATATTTGTAAAGGATTTCCTTGTTATAAATTCCGGAAGAAAGATATGTATGTGTACATTACTGTAGATATTAAGATACTTTTATTTACAAATAAATAACGATACATGTTTGATTATACAAAAAAACAAATTTTCTTTTATAAAATTTATAAGAATAATAATTGTAGGAATCATTATTTAGTATATGTATTTAAAATTTACATAGAGCTACTGGCCCCTCCCCCTACATTCCGGAAAAGGCCTATATTTAAGTTGTTATTACAAGATAACAAGAAAACAGTGGAAGGCAGATACTCTCATAAGCTTTATAAAAATATATCGTTTAAATTTATAAAATTACCATTCGGGATTTGAAGTAACCGTTATGGGATACTCAATTTTTGCCAATTTTTAGGCTTCTTATATCTTCTGAACGGCTCAAGCTAGAAAGTTGAAATTTTGGGAGAAGTTACATTATCAGAAATTAATAGGAGTCGGTTAAGAAAATATTTTTGTCACGTCCTCTGTTTAAGAGCTTGTAACTTTAATAACTTTATAAGAAGTGTATGGTTCAGTGGTTAGCAAAGTGGCTTAGGGTGTAAATAGATCTGAGTTCAATCCTCCTTCAAAGATAAAATTTTTTTTTCAACAAAAATAATAAAAAAAATTACAAATAAAATAAATTTATTTGGATAGTTTCTGTAAAAATTTGTAACTTTAAGAACTAAAATACTTCACTTTGATAATATAAAAACATAGAACAAATAATTATATAGACGATCAGTTACATATAAAAAATTTTTAGGGTTTTTTTAAGTCAGTCAGTACATTTTTGGTTCATTAATTTAAAATTTGCACAAGTAGTTACTTAAATAAAAAACAAGTAAAGAAACAGTCAGTCGGTGCAACCGACTTAGAAATACCCTACACCTATTTGGTTCAAATTTAAGGACATATCCGTTTTAACACCATAAGAGATGTTATATTAATTTGATCGTAAGACATAGCTAACCAAATTAACTTTATAATACTAAAAAAATATTCTAATTACACTATCTATAAAAAAATATTACAAATTCTTACTAATTTATCCATTTAAAAATATTAAAACAAAAAAACTTGAAACAAATGAAAATATATTTATTCCAATTCAATTACTAAATGAAAAAATTTGAATTATTAAATTTTGTGATAAAAAGCTAATATATTTAATAATTAAAATTTTTCAAAATTGCAATTATTTTAAATGGCTTGTTTATGTACCTATTAGAAAAGCTTATAAACGCAAAAAATGCAATAAATGTATTTCTAAAATACATATACAAATTTAGACCTTTTCATATAATTCATTTATATATAAAAATAAATTTTACATAAATGCAGCAAGTACCTTTGAACATAGCTGAACTACTACAATTAAGTCAAAATTTCGGGGACACATAGGAAATAGGAAATATATTCTTTGGCTTCGAAATTAAAGTCGACCAGGACCAATTCCCATGGAACTTTCATTACTAGTAACCTAGAGTTTAAATTTCATCAAAATAGCGGCATTATTTTTTGAGTTATGGTGTTTTAAGATTATGTTTGTTAGCCCTTGAGCTTTTCAATGGTTTCAGAACTCGAAACCATGGTACGATTTCGCCCATATGCAGTCCCTGTCATACTTTCAATACTAGTTAACTCTTGTACACAATTGGAACGTGTTATCTTAATTTTAAGTTACTAGTTTTATTAATTTCGATGATAAGCTTTTACACATTGATGGGTCTAAGAGAGGTACTGAACCACCACTCCAATTGATCCAAAATTAGAGGGACACGCAGGAAATAGTAAAGAACACCCATGTGCCAAATTTGAAGCTTCTACTTTTGTTTCAAGTTATTATCTTTATTAATTCCGAAAATATGCTTTAAGGTCCTTGAAACTGAGCGGCTGGTCTCCACCCACTACTCCAATTGGGCTCAAACTTCAACGAGACTAAGTAAATCGAAAGCGGCACTCTGATACCAAATTTGGAGGCTCTATTTTCATTGGTTTCGGAATTATGCTAGTTTGGCCTAAATTCGATCAAAAAGTTCTAAGTTCCGAACCCATTGTCCAAACTTCACCGTGCGCAATTGGCGCCGTAGTTTCATTACCAATAACCTACAGCACAAATTTCATGAAGATAGCGTCATTAGTTGTTGAGTTATCGTGATTTTTTACATATTTTCGTTAGCCCTGAAACCGATTAAAAGGTCCAGAATTCGAACCCTTGGGCTGATTTCGGTTTTATACAGTCCGAGCTGTACTTTAAGTACTAGTTAACCCTTCTACAAAATTTGAACGTTCTATCTTAATTCTAAGTTACTATTTTTAGTAATTTCGAGTATAAGCTTGTAAAACTTGGGAGGTCTAAGAGGGGTACTGAACCACCACTCCAATTGATCCCAAATTAGGGGGGCACGCAAGAGATAGTAAAGAACACCAAATTTGAAGCTTCTACATTTTTTCAAGTTGCTATCTTTATTAATTTTAAAGATATGCTTTAAGGTTTTCGGAAATGTGTGGCTGGTCCCCGACCCCTAACTCCAATGGGGCCCAAATTTCAAAGACACTTAGGAAATAGGGAGGAACACCCTGATACCAAATTTGGAGGTTCTATCTTCATTAGTTTCGGAATTATGCTCGTTTGGCCTAAATTCGATCAAAAAGTTCTTGGTTCCGAACGCATGGTCCAATCCCGAATTTACGCAATACCCACAGAAGTTTCATTACTAGTAACCTACAGCACAAATTTGATGAAGATAACGTCATTAGTTGTTGAGTTATCGTGATTTTTTATATATGTTCGTTAGCCCTTCGATCGATTAAAAGGTCCAGAATCCAAACCCACGGGCCGATTTCGCCCATATGCAATCCCCGCCGTACTTTCACTCCTAGTAACCTACAGTTAAAATTTCATCAAGATAGCTCCATTATTTTTTGAGTTATCGTGCCTACGGACGGACGGACGGACATGGCTATATCGACTCAGGAGTTCACGCTGATCACAAATATATATACTTTTCCATATCCAGCTCGCTTCCTTTAGGTGGTTACAATCACCATACCAAAGTTAATATACCGTTTTACCTATTCTATAGGTGTAGGGTATAAAAAAATTTAGGTTAAAATTAAAAACAAGAATTTCACCATTAAGCGAATTTGAACCCACGATTCCAACATTTTATAAAATACGAAACATACAAAAAGTAAAATACGTACTTATTCATCTTAAAATTTTTAAAATTTGACAACAACAACAAAAATTTATCAGTCATTTGTTTTTGTTTACTTTTCTGTATGTGTATATTTGAATCGAAGCATAATCTGCGGAATACAAAATGTACAAAATGATTTTATTAGTTTGTATTAATATGCAATATATGTAGATATATGTATAAATTATAGTATAATGTGTTATGTATCTAAATGTAAGTTTACTTGTATTTTGTAAGATAAAAATCTTATATAAATTAGCGAGGGCCTATTTTGTTTTGGGTGTATATGCAAATGCAAGCAGCCAATATTTAAGTGAATATTTTTTATTAATGACATAAATATTTCAAATTAGATTTTCGAATATTTCGATTTTTTTGATGTTATTGTTATATAATTATTAGCATATATATGCAGAAATATTATAAAAGACCACAAACAAAGAACTAGGTATAAATCGTTTTGTTATTCATTATAGAAACTATCTTAAGAATTAACAATTTTGTTTGACAAACTACATAGTTTACTTATAGTGCTTTTTAATGATATTTTTGTCTTCTGTTTAAAATTTAAATTAATTTAGATAAAAAAAGCAAAAAATTTAAAAACCCAATTTTTACATTTTGTTTTTAATAAAACCCTAACCTAACTTACCCTATTCTTACAACTAATTAAAAAAACTTATAAACTAGCATGTATTATTTTAATATTAAAATAACACTAATCTAAGCATAACCACTGGTGCTTAACCACCAATAATTATTTCTAATTGATTTGTCTTTATCTGGTATAGACATGTCATATTTCATATTATCTGGATTGATGTTACCTGGATCTTATTCAATTTTTTTACATGTAGCCCGTCTACTATAATGAAATAGTATAGGGACATGATTTTGATTTTGTATATATCCATTCTTGTCTAAGAAGATGAAATGCTCAGGGGCTATGAAGCCCGTGAGCAAAGTCTTCTTGATGTACTCCTCATTGTGGTAAAATATATGCGATATTAAACCATTTTCTGTGTTGGATCTAACTTAGAAATTGTCAAATTAAATATTTATTTAATAATTTTATATAAATTATTTGTGTAAAAAAATTGAATTAAAACTAAAAAGTATAAAATAAAATAAAAAAAATTTTATTTACTTTATTTTTATAAATATTTTTAGATTTTTTAAATTTAGGTTCAGTAAATACTGATTTTATTAAATCTCATTTGAGTAGTCCAACAATAAAATCTTTAAAAACGAGTTCTTTTGAAAAAGTGAGATTTTTTAACGCTCAAACTCCAATTACTTCTTGTAAACCCGAAAAATAAACATTAAATTATTCTAAAAACTTATATTTTATTAAATTTAAATAAGCGTATCCTATATTAAATTTTATTTCTTTAAGAACTGTAATATTTGAAAAGCATCCAGTTATGTTTTAATTCAAATTCTAAATAAGCTAAGTAAATTACTTTGGTTCACAATTAAAGTTAACTTACATTAAAATCTAGAAAAAAAAAACTTTAATAAACTTAAAAGCTCCATGAAAAGTACAACAATTTTGTAAAATAAAAACTTACTTAAACCATATTTAAAGTATAAAATCCACTATGTAAAACAAAGAAACAATTCAAAAAATTCAGAAAATAAAATAAAATACAATCTCAAGATACTGCATATTTTAAATTATTTTTCAAATATGAAAAAGACGTATTGCTATGCTACTGCAACTTAATTTATTTTTATTTATTTTTTTTTTTTGTTTTTTTGTTTTTATTTCAAAGTGTATAAAAGTGTGAAATTGTATGTGGCATTTTTCCAAGCTCACGATGATATGCAAAAGTATTTGGAATTTTATTATTATGCCCTTACTTTATGCAATGTCTTATGTAGAATTATTGTGTATTTTGTTTTTTTAAAATAAAAATATACCCGACTAAAGATACATTGTTTTTAAGTGTATAACTGTTCTTAAAAAAAAAAAAATATTTAAAATAAAAATTGGCTTGTTTAACAGCAATGCAACCAGGAAAATGTCATTATAGTCAATTTGCTGCAGTAAGAAGACCTGCTTTTTTATTTAGAATTTTTAAGTTGGGTACCGAACCATTTGAAACAAAATGAAAATGTTGCATTTTGTTAATTTGAAAAGTATAAAATGTTTTGGAAAGTGTTAAGTTAATAGAAAATGTTTTTGTTTTTTTGGTTGTAAGAGTCTATCAAATAACTTAGACAAGATATTTTGTTGGTAGTTTCTATTTATTAATTTCTATTTTGTTCATGTACAAAGATTCTTACTTTAAAATAAATTAATACTTAGCAAAATGATGTTCAATGTGTCTGAACTTTTTCGAAATTGGTTTTATTTTACAAAATGTTTTTATCAAGTGGAAAATTTCGAAGCTAATAAATTTATAGCTGTATTTTTTTTCCTTGGAGTTCGTTCGAATAATTTATGTGCAAAAATTAACGGTAAGAAACCAACCATATAATAAATATGTTGTTATGTAGGATACTTTTATCAATATATAGCATTATACCATTATTTAGAAGTCATTAAATAGCGCCCTGCGAAATAAAGTTCTCGGGATTATTCAATGAGGATTAGCACCCCAGGCTCTTATTTCTCATAAATAATTATACCGTAAAATAAGGGAAATATGACCTTAGAATGATTAGAGTATATACTACCCTTTTTCAGATTATCAATTTATGTTCAGTTGAAATTCTGAATTAAGAGATATTTTAAAGTTGGATTATAAATTTTGAAAATGGAGATACCTTATAGAATATCTACCCTAGCGGTTTTTGAATTTAGCTCTAAGATCCCTCCAGAACATTATCTTTATATGAGAATTAATACTCCGGGGTTTTATTTCAGAGAAGAGACCGAAAATTACATTGAAGGAGAAATAAGATCCTGAGGTGTGTTACCCAGAGCTTTATTTCACAATATTTCGTAGGAGTTTATTTCATAATTCCTAATATTTATGTTCGATCTTGAGTGAGAATTGTAATTGTTATCAAAAAGACTTTTTTTCAGAAATATTTCTTAAAAATAAACTTCTGGTACAAGTACTATAACTATACTGTTTAATTATCGCACTGCTTTTCTTATCTTATTTTTTTTATACCCGTATGACCATATAGTCAAAGGGTATAATAAATTTGCCATTACGTTTGTGACGCAGAGAAGGAAGGGGGGTAGATATAGACTCAAGTGTATAGATCGGATCAGAATCGAAAAATAAATCGATTTAGCGATGTATGTCCGTCCGTCCGTCTGTCCGTCTGTCCGTCCGTCACCACGATAACTCAAAAACGAAAGGAGCTAGGATCTTGAAATTTTCGCAAATCCGTTTTTTTGCAATAGCCGTCATCGCTATTTAAATCCAGTCGATTCGGTCCATGGGTTCGGGTAGCTGCCATACAACTTCTTTTTTTATATGAGGATTTCTCTGTAATTTTGCGTGTCTGAAATTTTGCCAAAAGTAGTTTAGTTTTATGGCCAAAGTTTCTGCTAAATTTGGTTGGTCTACTGCAGTGGGTTCGAGTAGCTGCCATACAACTTCTTATTTTATATGAGCATTACTCTATACCTATTAAAGCTGGGCGTTTGAAATTTTGCCAAAAATAGTTTAGTGTAATGGCCAAAGTTACTGCAAAATTTGGTTGGTCTACTGCAGAGGGTTCGAGTAGCTGCCATACAACTCCTTCTTTTATATAAGCATTAAACTACAGCTAATAAAGCTGGTATGTTTGAAATTTTGCCAAAAGTAATTAATGTTCAAAAATTATATAATGTTTATATAACGGTCATACGGGTATCCCAGAGTTGACACAGTCTACTCTACCACACTCTTCCTCGTTTTTTTTTTGTTTTTAACTAAACTTTTATTTTGTTATTTGCTTACATTCTTATTATAACTTAACCTACAAAAACAGTTAACAAAAAAGGTTTTTCTTATTTTAAAAATTAACATGTAAAAAAATAAAATGCTTTTTTTTATGTTAAATAGTTTTTCTTAATAATTATTATGAACGCTTACTAATATTTTAATCATACTTTTAAGTATGTATTAATTTCAAAATTTTAATTAATTGCAAAAAATTTAAAAACGCAATTTTTACATTTTTTTTTTTAATAAAACCCTAACCTAACTTACCCTATTCTTACAACTAATTAAAAAAACTTATAAACTAGCATGTATTACTTTAATATTAAAATAACACTAATCTAATAATTCTTTCATACTAATTTTTTTTTATGACGTGCTTAACCAACATATTCAATTTTTTTTATATGTAGCCCGTCTACTATAATGAAAAAGTATAGGGACATGATTTTGATTTTGTATATAACCATACTTGTCTAAGAAGATGAAGTGCTCAGGGGCTATGAAGCCCGTGAGCAAAGTCTTCTAATTGTGGTAAAATATATGCGATATTAAACCGTTTTCTGGAGTATTTAGTGCTCTATCGTAGTGGTTCCGAATTAATTTTATAATAAAATTATCAATTCTTATGATTTTTGATTCCTTGTACAAATATTTATTGGAGTAAAATTGTTTGTACTCGGACTCCGGTTTTCTATGTTTATTGATGCAAACTCTAATGCACTTTCTTTCGAACATACGGATTTTTTCCATTTGGCTTGCACTGATGTTGTACCATATGAGTACACCATATACAAGCGTAGGCCTTATTAATGTTTAGTAGCATATTATTTTGACTCTGCTACTAATATTTTTATTGTAAAAGAGGTTTTTTGCTGCCATAAAAGATTTATTACTTTCTTCTTTTGTATATTTTATATGATCTATGAAGTTCAGATTTCTATGAAGGTGAACCCCAAGATATTTAACGACTTTTTTATTTGCGAGAGGTGAAATAGGCGATTTAATGGTAACATTTTTCCAATTTTTTCTAATGTCTGAACTTGTTTTGTCTACCGTGTTACGGAATAATACGGTTTCACATTTACTAAAGTTCACTTTTAATTTCCATATTTTGCAATAATATTGTACAATGTTAAACATTTTTTGAACAGTATACTGAATGCTATTTACAGTGTCATTCGCAGAGTATATTATTATGTCGTCTGCGAACGCTAGGGCATAACTATTACCCTTAACTCGGTCTAACCAAAGCAAAAGATCTGCTATGTAGAACGAGAAAAGAATTGGCGCGTTAACAATACCTTGTTGGAAGCCATTTTCAATTAAAAATGTTTTGTTAGGCATATTATTTTGGCTATGTACTAAAAATTTGTTATTGTATAACATATTTTTAATAAGTACTATTAAGCGTATTGAGTATTGCGAATTTATATTTTATTAATTTGTATATTGAACCATCCAACTAAACCGTGTTGAAAGCTTTCTCTAAATCAATGAGACAGGCCCCAATGCCGTAGTTTTTATTTATAAATCAGCAAATATCAGAAGTTAATTTAGTTATAGTGTTAATTGTACCGTGTTTGTGTCTGAACCCAAACTGGTTATCAGGTATGAGGTTTTTTGAGTGTGCAATGCTCGAAATTTTATCATTTAACAAAGTTTCAAATATTTTACTAATGTTTGGCATTAAGCTTATTGGTTTTTTTTTTTTTTTTTTTTTTAACTTTTTATTTTTATTTTATTTCATTTTATTTTACATTAGAAAAAAGCCTTACAAAACTAATTTTAAATTAAAATATCTTACAACTAAATCTTGAACCTGTGGTTAATTTTTTTAGTTCAAAAATCTTCTTAATTATTTATTTTTATACATCATTTTTTTCTTTTTTCATATAGAAAATTAATTTAATCTTATTATATTTAAGGAAAAATTTAAAAAAACCTAAAATTACTTATTTTTTATTTTGATAAAAACTTAGAACTAACTTAACCTAGCCTTAAAACTAAACCTAAAACTTACCCTAAAACCTATGCTAATGTTAGATTTAACATCTATTTAGTATGTTTGATTATTTAGCCACCAAATGTTACTATTTTGAATTTTTTTATCCCTTTCGGGGATAAACATGTCATATTTAAATGTATTTGCCTCTATGTTATGAGGATTATATTCGATACACTTACATGTAGCCCGTCTATTATAGTGATATAATAGGGGGACATGTTCGTGGTTTTGAATATAACCTTTTGAATCCAGATAAATAAAATGTTCGGGTGCTATATATCCCGTTTTTAAGGTATTTTTAATATACTCATCATTATGGTAATATATATGTGATATAAGGCCATTTTCTTTTGTATTGAGAGATCTTTCGAAGTGATTACGAATTAATTTTATCAAAAAATTATCGAATCTTACAATATTAGCTTTACGGTACAAGCATTTATTGGAATAAAAATGTTTGTAATCCGTTTCAGGTTTCCTATGTAGATTTACGCAGGCATTTACGTTCAAATTTTCTTAATTTCTCCATTAGACTTGCACTTATGTTGAACCAAATGGGTCCAGCATATGATATAACAGGTCTAATGAGAGCTTGGTAAGCTAAAATTTTTACTCTTTCATCGATAATTTTGTTATAGAAAAGTTTTTTGGATGCCATAAATGCTTTTGTTCCTTTTTCTATAATTCTTTTAGTATTGTCAATAAAATTAAGATGTTGATTCAAAACTACACCTAAGTATTTGACAGATTTTTTTCTGCCAATTGATGTGGAGTTTGAAGCTTTTATTTGGAAGTTTTTCCAAAATTTTTTAATATTACTGCTGGTTTTATCGACAGTATTCCTAAAAAGAATTGCTTCACATTTATCTTTGTTCATTTTTAGTAACCATACTTTGCAATAATCATTGGTAAGATTAAACTGTTTCTGAACATTTCTTGTTATTTCTGCGACATTATTACCAGCCGCATAAATAATCAAATCATCAGCAAAAGCTATTGAAAAATTTGAGCCCTTCATGTTTGTAAGTAGCTCTAATAGTTCTGTTATGTATATTCAGAAAAGAATTGGTGAATTAACAGTACCTTGTTGTAAGCCACTATTAATCACAAATTCATTTTCTATATTTGAGTTATTGGCTATTGTAAATTTATTGTTGGATATCATATCCATTATTAATCGAACTAAGTGGATTGGAAATCTGTACTTTAATAATTTATATATTAGACCATCGATCCAAACACTATTAAACGCTTTTTCTAAATCTATAAGGCAAGCACCCACGCCTTCCTTTTTATTTATGTACCAGCAAACATCGGATGTTAATTTATTTATAGCATGTGTAGTGCTATGTTTATGCCTAAAACCAAATTGGTTTTCAGGTAACAACTGGTTATCATTTACTATTTTTGTTATTTTATCGTTAATTATAGATTCGAAAACCTTGCCGATATTTGGCAGAAGGCTTATTGGTCTATAATTATTTGGATCTGTTGGGATTAAGCTTATTGATTTTCTTATCTTATGAAAAAACTTTTTTTAAATTAACAAATTTTGCATACTTTTAGGACGATTTTTTTTTAAGTGAATAAAAGTAACTTTAATCCATACAGCTTATCTTAATTTTCACATGGTTATTTTTGTATGTCAGTAAGTGTAGGTAAGTCACATGAGTTTTTGAGTTTTTTCTTGCCATGGTGTGTGGGGACTGTTAAATAATTTTAAAAATATTTTTTAAAACAGGAAGGACTATATAATATTATGTAATTTTAAGATAAAAATTGTCTTGTTTCTTATTAACAAATTTTTACCCTGGAAAAGTATCCGGTAATAGAAAGAGTGATATTAATGATTTATGATTTTAGAAGGTGCTTTATGATTGCAGGAAATAATTTGTATTTATTGAATTTCAGAATGACGAGTTATAAGAAAATCGAAAGTTAAAATTTATGTAAATATTACAAGTACTTCTTACAGTTACATCAGTACTATATCTAAGAATTACTGAATACTGTTTTTTTTCATCTCAATCATGAATAAATTATGTTTGAAAACAGCTTGAGAAACTCTGTAGAATGCATTTTCTTTTATTTTGAACATCATTTAACTTTCTTCTTCCCTGGGGGATGCTTTGAAAAAATGCAAAATGAAAACAAATACAATAACTTACATTTACAATTTTGTGATTTTTTAAAAAAACAATGTTTCTTGGTCTAGAACCATCTGCTTGATTGGAATAATATGATAATTATTAAAATAAAAGTATTATCTAAATATTTAAACAAATTTCTTTACTTTTCTTAAAATGCCTTGTAACTATATAAAAACGTTAGCTTGTTTGATATGGAATATAACATGTGCCATTCTAACATTCAGGTGAGTTATTATGTAAGAAATTTGCATTGCAAATATTTTGTTATTAATTTGAATTGATTTGCGCAGATCAAATGATATTTAAGCACTCATTTTGATGTGAGTTACTAGGTGGAATGATTTGCTGTACACTACACGTAGCTCAAGTTTGAAAATAATTGTGATGGGGATTTCTTACATGTTTAGGCACCAGGCCTTGCGTTGTACATTCCACTAGTAAAACTTCCTATAAATTTATAAGTTATATTATTGAGTTTATTCATGTCATGTAATATATTTTATAATTAACTTAAATTTGGTAACCAAGGCGAATTTGTTCAGAAAAAATATTTTTCAATATTTTGTTTTTAATTAAATATTGTATGGCATGTACGGGTAATCTAACCTCACCTTTTGGTTACTAAGCCAAATGCTTATTGCATTGCACCACCGAGGCAGTAGTGTTCGTGGCTAATTAACCAAAAAATTATTCAATGCAATTAAAAGTACGAAACAATTTTTGCTTTAAATAGCTACTCTGAAAAAAAAATTCCAAAGATACTTTGACTCATAATTGTGAATCTTCTTAAGCCTAATAATGTATACGAACTTTTGTTTGTGTCCCAAAGCAAAAGTTCATTATCTTCTAAATTTTCTTTAATTTTCAAACATATTAAAAACAACTTTTCTTTGACAAACGAGTTTCTAAAGTTCAATGTACTTTAATAAAAGAGATAAAGAAACCAAAATACAATTTAGATATTATTTAAATTAAAACACGTATCTTGAGATTTAAAATTTTTGTGCGGTTATTTTATGCATTGTACAATAACCACACCACAATAAACAGTTCCATATGGTCTAGTAAATTTCTTTTAAATTAAAATGGAAAATGGAAAATTTATTAAAATTTAAGTGCGCATAAAAAATTATAAAAAGTTTAAATTTCAGGGAAATTAAAGACTTTTATGTTTAAATAAAAATATATTTTTCTTTTAATATAAAAATATCTGACGGTTTCTTTTTAAACGTTTTAATTTAAAAGTTTTTCTGTTTTTTATTTAAAAATTGTGTTATTTCATTTAAACTTTCCTTCATTCTTAGGTGGGTGGGTTTTTTTTTCTTTTGCTTATTAACACAATTTTCTCATATATTTAAATTAAAATAAAATAAAATAAAAAAAAATATTTTTTTCAATATATACTTTTATTAAAGTAGTACTAGCCCCCTAAAATGCAGAAAAAAAAAATTGGAGGTAGATCTTGGGAATTTGTTACTGTGTTAATATAAAAGTATATTGCTGGTATAACAAACAGTTCTTTTAATATTTCAAAACTGTTCAAAACGTAATGGCAAATTTATTATACCCTTGGACTATATAGTCATACGGGTATAAACAGTCGTTTCCCTAATTCAGATACAGGATCGACTGTAAAGGATATTAAGAACTTTTAACGTATAAATTCAAACCAAGCTTAAAATTTTTAAAATTTTCATTAAAATTAATGGTAGATCTTTTGCATTTAAAAGTGTTTTAATATAAAAGTAAATTGCTGAAATGAAAGACAGTTCTTCTTTTTGTTAAAATTAATTCAGCAATTTACTTTTATATTTTATATTAAAACACTTTTAAATGCAAAAGATCTGTCATAAATTTTTGGTTAATGAAAATTTTCAACATTTTAAGCTTAAAAGTTTTGAAACATTAAAAGAACTGTTTCTTATACCAGCAATTTATTTTTATATTAACACAGTAACAAATTCCAAAGATCTACCTTAAATTTTTTATTTACTGAACCATACAATTCTTATAATTTTATGGACAGATTTCTAATATAAATGTGTCACTTACTGATAGACACAGGCAAGTTCTATTCTAAGCCATAGACACAGGCAAGTTCAATTAAAAGTATATAATTAGATAGAGTGGTTTTTTTTTCTCTATTTTTTATGATTTAATTTTGGTTGTATCTTAAGATTGTTTTTATTTTTTTTTTAAATAATGTTATGTTTTAAACACCACTACAAAAAAAGTATAAAAAACAAAAAAACAAATTTAAATTTACCAATTTACCAATTTATATTCAAAAGTATATAAAATGTACAAAATACATAAAAAAGAGTCTTTTGATAATTTTATTGAATCTATTTCTTCAGACAGACATTATCATATCTATATTATGATATAATGAAACATCTGGGGTTTGGTTACAGGTAAATAAATATTTGCGTAAAAATTGAGAATGTCATCTACGTCCTGGTTACTTAATAATACCTATATAGCAATTTCTTAGCATATTTTTATGTGTACTATACCATAATAAGTGGTTTCTAAAAAGTAAACAATATTTTACTTTCACTTTTATACCACAAGATTTCTTTTTGTAAAAATGTTAGGGGTCTCTTTATTAAAAACAAAAATAAAAAAAGAAAAATTTAATAATATTAGAGGTGCTCAGGTTTACTGAACCGAATATCATACAGAAAATTTTCTAAAATTAACCTTTGAACTCTGTAAAATTATGCAACGTAAATTATTCAAAGTATTTAAACATTTTTTGAAAATTTTTAACATTTTTATACCCTATATGTTGAAAGTAAATAATCAAGTGGATGTTTCGTGAAGAGTTGACCTATTGATGTTTGTTTATTTTTTGTTTGTTTTCTTTTCCACTCCTTTAACGAGGTCAGGGCTTGCACCAATTATAATTCATATAAACTAGGTTTCAATTTCTTAAATCGTTATATTCACTAAGTCGTTGATTACTCAGCTTTAGTTATTATATAATTGTAAGTTTATGAGTACATAAATTGAAAACTTTGTGCATAATCAATTATCTTATACAAGAGTTATATAATTTATTTTTATATAATGTTATTTTATATTTTCAATTAAAAAATCAAATTAGACTACTTTGGGAACCATAACTTCAAAATAATATTTTCTTATATATGGGATTTACATTAGGTGCCAGGATCTACCGTGAACATACATACTTGCGGAAAAAGTTTCAAAACCAGATGGTTTTAATATTTAATATAAGTCTATTGCCAACTCCTTAAAAATAACTAACTAACGATGTGGAGCTCTTTCTGTTAACAAATTATGTTTTTATAAATTAATAAATTTACACCTAATCCCCATTTAACGCAAATTGGAAATAACACGATTTAAAAAACACTATTGAATACAAATTAAAGCGATTCTATATTTCAAAAAAACAAAATTGTCCAGAAAACAAATGATGTTTTTTACCCGGTTTGTTTTTACGCGAATTTTCACAGAACGTATCTATCCAGTATAAAGAGAACTAGTTGTATGTTAAAATTAATTGAATGCCGCAAAACTAAAGTGTGGTAATTCATTAAAATATTCAAAAAAAGTTATAAAGCTTAGGCTTCAGTTTGCCTATAAAAAGGACAAGGGAAATTGGGTAAGGTAAAATACACATAAATACACATCATGCAAACGAACAAGGACCTTTTTAGGTACATAGCCCGATTTAATATTTCGCACATTTTTTTGTTGGAGGGTTACGCCACTTTGATTCTGAGCCCCTTATCTACAAAATTAGATCTTATATAGAAAAATATGGAGGGTTAATTTATTTCAACTTATTTGTGTATTTTTCACCCTGGAAATAATGGGATTAAAAATCTAAAACCACTTAAAACTTAAGATATTTATACTTAAATATTGTACAATGTTTGTTTTCTCCTCCGTCTCATTCATAATAAAATCTTCTGTTCTTAATGAAATTTAATTCCAAGACTTTTACCCTAAATAATTAGTAATAAAATTGTATTGAGTTTCCTATAATGTTACGTTTATAGAAGAACTTAGTTATCTATAGGTAGTAGGTACCTATTTAAATTAAAAAATTATTTTCCCAGAATTATATTTATAACAATTTTTATTTCTTAAAATAAATTTTAAGGAATTTTTAGTACATACTCTGTTTTGATTCGTTCATAAAATTAAAAAAAAAATACACTTAATTTTTAAACCAGAAATTTAATTTTAAATTTTGGTTTTTTTTTAAGTAAAATTAATGAGATACTAAGATAATATTATTAAATACATTTTATACGGTGGTAAAATTTTGTGATTAAAAATCCAAACCAAGAAAACACAGTAAGATTACAATCTGGTAAAAGAATAAAACCATGAAATTACATTTAATTATAATTTAATTTTAATATACCATACTAAGATTAATGATTACTGTAAGAAATGTGGTTGATTTAAGATTGATTTGATTTTATACGTATTTTAAAATTAATTTAATTTGACAAACTAGTAAATTTTGCTAAAAATATTAAAATAAGAAAATTGTCGAATGAAGATAATATCTGCACGTTACTAATCTTTATTAATACAGCTAACATATATACACATGTTAGATAGACACATTTCTTAAAAAATCTTAGTAAATTCATAATTAGTTAATGTATTATATTATGAATTTATTTAATTCTGTTTTGCCATCTTTAAAAACCATTTAAAAAAGTTGTGCGACCTTTGCTAAAATCTGCTAATATTGTAGTGGAACGGATTAATCTAATTAATAATAAAATTCGGATTAGTCTTAAATTGCATCAAACCATAGAATAGTTGTCGCATTCATTATATTAGTAATTTTTATTAAGAATTTAATGCACACAAAAACGAAGAAGATTATAGTTGCCCTTGTCAACTTTTAGATATCTGGGCATATCCACTATGATATATAAAACAAAATCAACTGTTAATTAATTTCTTTATGCTATTTCGTATAAAAAAAAAATATAAAAGAGTTAAATTTGACTCACTCAATCTCATAATTTTATCCTAAAAAAAAACACAAAATAAAAAAAAAAAAGATTGGTCCTCCCTAAAAGGTCCACCATAAAACTAAACTACTTTCGGAAAAATTTCAGACACGCAGCTGTAATAGGTACAGAGTAATGCTCATATAAAAAAAGAAGTTGTATGACAGCTACCCGAACCCATGTTCCAAAATGGCTGGATTTAAATAGCGATGACGGCTATTGCAAAAAAACGAATTTGCGAAAATTTCAAGATCCTATCTCCATTAGTTTTTGAGTTATCGTGCGGACGGACGGACGGACAGACGGACGGACAGACGGACGGACAGACGGACAGACGGACAGACGGACATACATAGCTAAATCGATTTATTTTTCGATTCTGATCCGATCCATACACTTGAGTCTATATCTACCCCCCCTCCTTCTCTGCGACCAAACGTAATGGCAAATTTATTATACCCTTTGACTATATAGTCATACGGGTATAAACAGTCGTTTCCCTAATTCTGATACTGGATTGACTGTAAAGGATATTAAGAACTTTTAAAGTATAAATTCAATTTGTAAAATCATTTGTCATTCAAAAATAAAATTCAGCTTTCTTTTATATTTTTTTATTTTATTATAAAAAATTTAATTAAATGTATGTATATGCACCATACACAGCAGAATCAAAAATTTAAAGAAAGAAAGAATTAGTTAAAAAAATTAAGTTCCGAAAAACTGAAAACATAAAAAGTCCTCGTTTCTTCAGATTCAGTAGATGGATCTACATAATATAAAAAAGTCCGTACCCACAGAATAATAAGTATCTAATCACACATTTTTTAGTAGAACTAAAATACAGTAAGAAAATTTTAAAAGTTCAACTCTAAAGCCCGCCCCAACAAAAACTTGAGACCTTTTTTATGACATTAAAAAGTCACTTTTAACTACACTTCCTGGTTTCTTCCCTTTTGTATGCCACGGAATTTTGAACTACGAATTTTTAATCATTTCGGTCCGACTTCTCCTAGGAAATGACGCCTTTTTTTATTTTACATTTAGGATAAATTTAGCTTAAAAGCAGATCGCCTATAATATTTTCATGCCGTTATATTATTTATAAAGTTTTGAACATTCCTTTTATTCATAGATTATCTTCACATTAGAATAAAAATGTTAGATTAACAACACACACATGCAAACAAAAAAAAAAAAAAATCTTGACTATGAAAGTTTGAATGGGTGACAAATAACTTTTTGGAGACATGAAAAAAAAAATCCGTAAAATAAAATAATAAAAAATGAATTTTTGACAGCAGATTTAAATAAAATTGTAATATAAGTGTTGTAGGAGGTTTGCAATCTTGTAAATTTGACATATAAATTAGATTTTTTTTTTTTTAATTTTCTGTCTAGGAGGGGCTTAACTTTTAAAAGAAAAAAAATGAATGGCAGTTACATTTAGGAAATTTGTTTCTGCACATAAAAAAAAGAAAAATTTAAAAGAAAAATTAAATAAAAATGAAAAATTTTATTTTTCAAGAAAATATAAATCATAATATTTTAAAATTTCAATATCTAACGTTATTTTTAAATAATAATATGAATTTGTAACAATGATTTATGAATGAAACATTTTGGTTTTTTGACATATATAGATATGTAAATTTAAATATATTTTTATAAGTCATTTCATGAAATTATTAAATTCTGACTTTTAAGGGATAGAGAAAATTTTGAAATATAGTTCAATTGCATATTTTTAGGTGTTGAAATACTTTGATTTTAAGTTAAGTTAAGAAGATTAGAAATTTTTATTTTAATGGAATTTTTATACCCGTACGACTATAGGGGTATAAAACAAAGCTATAAAATCAAGTATATGGATCGGATCAGAATCGAAAAGTAAATCGATTCAGCTATGTATGTCCGTCCGTCCGTCCGTCTGTCCATTCGTCCTTCCATCCGTCCGTCCCCACGATAACTCAAAAACTAAAGGAGCTAGGCTGCGTGTCTGAATTTTTACCAAAAGTAGTTTAGTTTTATGGCCAAAGTTTCTGCAAAGTTTGGTTGGTCTCCTGCAAAGGGTTCGAGTAGCTGCCATACAACTCCTTCTTTTATATGAGCATTACTCTATACCTATGGAAGCTGAGTGTCTGAAATTTTGCCAAAAACAGTTTAGTGTAATGGCCAAAAATACTGCAATATTTGGTTGGTCTACTGCAGAGGGTTCGAGTAGCTGCCATACAACTCCTTCTTTTATATGAGCATTTCACTACACCTAATGTTTGAAATTTTGCCAAAATTAATTAAACGGATGAAATAATGTTTACATCACGGACATACGGGTATTCCAGAGTTGACACAGTATACTCTACTACACCCTTCTTCATGAATTAATAATATTTTTTTAAATTTCAATAAATAACGAACTAAGGTTTTTTTTAAGGATATTTTCAGAATGAAAAGTGTGCTTTAATGCAATAAGGAACTTGAAGAAAGTCATGAAGTTTAGGAAGAAAATTTATGAATTTTAATTAGGAAATGTTAATTTTTTTACGAAGTATTTAATATGAAAACGCCTAATTAAATTAATAAAGTGAGTTATCAAAATTATAAAAAATCTAATTCGACAAAATTAAAAATTAAAAGATTTCTTTTTAACTCTTGTTTCTAATAATCTAACCTTCATCCTTTGAATTGGTTTTCCAAACTTATCTACAAGACTTCCTAGAATGCAGTACTTACCTAATATTATAAACAAAATATACAATCTCAAATATTTTATAATTTAAAAAAAAGTATACACCTGATACTGTTTGTCTCAAATTTTCACTTAAAATGCATTGAGTTTGTAAAGTTTGTTTGTAAAGTCATTTAGACTAGAGGCTTCTTTAATCGTTATATTAACTAAGTAAATGATTTCTCTACTATAGCTATTGTATAGCATTATTTAATATACAAACTGGAAATTTTAAGAGCCATCTATTATTTAATATAATAATATTCATAAGTTTAAAATTATGTCCAATTTTACAACGCCAGGAAATAAATTATTCTGCAATGAATATATATAACATTTTGATATTAAATATTAAAACAAATATAACCAGGATTGACTTTTCCACAATTTTTCAACAAATCATCCAACAACTGTTACAATCTTTAGTATTTTATAACAAAAAAAAAAACAAACAGAAGTTTAAAGTTAAACCGACTTTTAGAAAAAAACTTGACTTTAAGATTTAAAAATCCAAAAAAAAAAAAATAAAAACTCATATTCACATAACTTTTAACCATTCAAGGTTTTTTTTTGTGGTAAACCAAAGATATAGAGAAAATACGAGGGCTCCAAAACTTTTTTTTTTCAAGGACTTAACTTATTTATTTTCTATTCAAAAAAGTTATTTTTCTCGTATTCATACAAAAGATATTATATAATGATATATATGTAGCGTATTGTATAACTTAGTTTCTTCCTTATTTTTTTTTTGTTATATTAAAAAAAATATATTTGTGACCTAAATTTAAAAATGGGTAAAAAAATGGTTATTTGTGAAACACTTTTAAATTAAAATAAGAAATATTACATTAGTGATACCTTAACGAAAGAATTCTGTTAGTGCTTTTAAAAAAATTACATAAACTTAGAATGTAACAAATGGATACTCATTTATGGGTAGTAATTAAACTCTAGAAGCAGCTGTTCTCTAGGAAACAAAAATAGAGTTTCGAAAACGTGCTCCATATCTTCCTATCGAAGTCTTTAATATGGAATCTAAGTATATTTCTTAACAAAATAATGGCACATTTTTTTTTAAAACCGGAGCCATGAAATAAGGGGATCCCCAATTCTAGTAATGTTATTTCTTATTCAATGAGAATGCCAAGGGTCTTATTTCTCATACGTAATAACAACGCACAATTTGAGAAACAAGATACCGGAGGGTGGTTTTTCAAATTAACTTTCGACTTTTTGAAAAACAAGCCACAAGGTATTGCTTCTTAAAAATTCGACAATTAAATTGAAAAAGAGGCCGCAAGGCCTAGGTGTAAGGGAGACTTGCTTTCCCCCCCTGTCTAAACAACAACAACAACAATTGAAAAAGACATACAACCAACGGGCACATTCAATTAAAAATAAAATTCTAAGGGCTTTGTTTATAAGTAAATATAAGAAAAAGAAGGTATGCAATCATGAAGATGACTCTTCGGGGTTTTATTTCGCAGATCCTTATTTAATGGTTCCAATGAAAAACATAATTTTAAATTTGGATGACAATGTAATAGTACTCCTTGGTATGGTCTATCACTATTAGTATGAATATTATTAGTTATTATGGCTGCCGGCTAGAGGAATCAAACTTAAAGTCAGTCATAACTAATTTTAAAATAAAAATTTTGGCATTATTGTATAACTCTAACACTTTGTTGCTTTAAACCAACTAAACAAACTTAATGCATTATCATAAAACTTACTTTTTTTTTAGTGTTTTAGTTTTTTAGCTTTATCAGACTCTAAGTTATGTCCATAAAAAAAATCGAGCTGTCTGAACCTGTTACCATAAACTTACCAAATTTTAAGGAAGTTATTAATATGTACCTAATAAATAAGAATTTATTAAAAATTCATAAAAATACCAAACCAATGGCAAAGTGGTTAGATCACAACAATCTTCTGCTACATATTTTTACACATTCTAACACTATTGAATGTTTAGGAATAACTGTACCTATCTATATATATATAAAAATGAAAGTTTGTTTATTTGTTTGTTTGTTTTTTTGTTTGTTTGTATGTTTGTTTGTAGCGAATAGACTCCGAAACTGCCCAGCCGATTTTCATGAAAATTTGTATATAGGAGTTTTTGGGTACGGAAAGAAATCGTGGCCCAAAAATTTTGCTCTAACGGACCGCCAAGTTGGGGCTGTGGTGCAAGTATTTAAACTTCTTTGTTCTAAAATGAAAACGGTTTGACCGATTGACTTCAAATTTTGTATACGTGATGCTCTTTGAGAATTGAGTAGACACTATTAACAGTTTTGGAATTTGTTAACCCATGTCGGGCCGACGGGTGGTCAAAAAAAATTTTGGGTCCAAATTTTGTCCGATTTTAAGAAATTCTGCTTTGGCTTAAAAGAAAGCCCAAAAAAAATTTTTGTTGAGTTCCATTAACCCATTGCGGCCCAACAGCTTTTTATAGGTTTTTTCAATACTTTTCTCTAAATTCGAAACGGTTTGACCGATTGACTTCAAATTTTGTATACGTGATGCTCTTTGAGAATTGAGTAGACACTATTAATTGTTTTGGAATTTGTTAACCCATGTCGGGCCGACGGGTGGTTAAAAAAAATTTTGGGCCCAAATTTTGTCCGATTTTACGAAATTCTGCTTTGGGTTAAAAGAAAACCCCAAAAAAAATTTTGTTGAGTTCCATTTACCCATTGCGGCCCAACAGCTTTTTATAGGTTTTTTCAATACTTTACTCTAAACTCGAAACGGTTTAACCAATTGACTTCAAATTTTGTATACGTGATGCTCCTTGAGAATTGAGTTGGCAATATAAACAGTTTTGGAATTTGTTAACCCATGTTGAGCCGACGGGTGGTAAAAAAAAATGTTGGGTCCAAATTTTGTCCGATTTTACGAAATTCTGCTTTGGCTTTAAAGAAAGCCCCAAAAAAAATTTTATTGTATTGCATTAACCCATTGGGGCTTAACAGGTTTTTATAGGTTTTTTCAATACTTAACTCTAAATTAAAAACGGTTTGACCGATTTTCTTCAAATTTTGTATACGTGCTCCCCTATGAGAATTGAGTTGACACTATTAACAGATTTGGAATTTGTTAACCCATGTCGGCCCGACGGTTGGTCAAAATAATTTTGGAAGCTAATATTGTCAAAATTTGCGAAGTACTGCTTTGGCTAAAAAGAAAGCCCAAAAAAAATTTTGTTGAGTGATTTGGAAGCAAATTACGTCCAATTTGGCGCAATACTGCTTTGCCCAAAGAGAAAGTGTAGTTCCGTTAACCCAGTGGGGCACAGTGGCTTTTAATAGATTTTTGCGTTACTTAACTCTAAATTAGAAAGGATTTGACCGGTTGACCTCAAATTTTATATGTGTGAAGCAACTTGAAAATGGAGTTGAGACTGTTAACAGTCGGTCCTACGATTGGTCAAAAAAATTTTTTTGGAAGTAAATTACGTCAAATTTTTGGAAAGTAGATTGTACTGCTTTGAATTACAGAGAGTTTCAAAAAATCCTAGGATAATCCTAGAAAAATTGTTTTAAAAACATTGCTTTCATACATTTAAAAATTTACATGTGTAAACCGTGTGTAATTTTTGTGTTAACTTTTTGCAGTAACATCATCTTCAATTAAACCTCCATTGAGAGGCGCAGCAACGCGCACCGGGTACTAGCTAGTATTATATAAATTAGTATTGGTAACCTTTTTGCTAATATAAAAAGGGTTTTATTTTACTCAAATTATTCTATTACTTTGTTTGGCATATTTCACTGTTTTTGAATGATGGGGATTACACCCTTAAATTTCTTTACTTGGGGCAATATTTCTACTTAAAACTAACGATAAAAAAAAATTTAATTCAAATGTTATCGAAATAATATAAGAGTTTTTTTGCTTTTCAAATAAAAAGGTTTCCCGAAAAAAAGAGGTAACAGAAAATGCTAAAAATATATCTCTAGATACAATATCGTTTTATAAAAATAAAAATCTATACATTGAGTACCTACATGAAATAAAAAGAATGTTATGATGAAAAAAGGAAATATAATATTTCATTGTATCTTGAAATCTTTTTATTTCATAACAATCCCAACTAACATTTATATTCTAATTAGTTTTCGCAGCTAAATTTTAGCTTTTACAACGTCATCCTAATGGTCTAAAATAGCTACTTTGCAACTAATGCTAATTTACAAGTTTTCGTGTCATGAAAACGTAAGCACAACCAAAAATAAATTTAAATAGCTTTTGCGACTAATATGCTTTTATATAAGCAAAGAAGTAATATACGCAATAGCGATTTACTGTAAAATGACAGCTAAATAGCTGTTAAAGTAATTTTGATTACCATAATGCTATTTGGCTTTTATTATTTTTTCAATAACAGCAAAATAGCTTTTTGGAAAACTTATTTGTTATTCTAGTAAACTGGCAATAAGTAATGCTATTTGGCTTTTATTATTTTTTCAATAACAGCAAAATAGCTTTTTGGAAAACTTATTTGTTACTCTAGTAAACTGGCAATAAGTAATGCTATTTGGCTTTTATTATTTTTTCAATAACAGCAAAATAGCTTTTTGGAAAACTTATTTGTTACTCTAGTAAACTGGCAATAAGTAAAGTGTTTTACTTTAATTACCATATTGCATAATTTTGGCATTAGCTACAAAAATGGCAATGTAGTCGAAATTACAGCTAAAAAGCTGTTAAAGTAATTTTTATTACCATAATGCTATTTGGCTTTTATTATTTTTTCAATAACAGCAAAATAGCTTTTTGGAAAACTTATTTGTTATTCTAGTAAACTGGCAATAAGTAATGCTATTTGGCTTTTATTATTTTTTCAATAACAGCAAAATAGCTTTTTGGAAAACTTATTTGTTACTCTAGTAAACTGGCAATAAGTAATGCTATTTGATTTAATGCTTTACAAAGCTAAATAGATATGAATGGAAAGCTGTTCTTTATACTTTAATGCCATTATAATGTCACCACGTGCATGCATAACTATTTAGCTTTGTACAAAGCTAAATAGATATGCATGGAAAGCTATTTTGCTTTGTACAAAGCTAATTTTCTGTGAAATGTAATTGGTTGCTGCCACAGCTATTTTATTATCAACAAAGAATGTCAATTATTAATAAGATGTGCCACTGTCATTCGCAAATATTAATGTATTTTGTACACCAAACAAAACAAAATTTCATTAGTAAAATTAGGTAAATTATATGTATGTAAATATATGTATGCAAAACCTTTCTGTTATTAAAATTTCTGCAAGAGAGAAACAGAACGATATTTTTGCAATGCTCTTTCAAAACCACTATTTTTTTTGTATTGGTATAATATAAAGTATAAAGATATTTGAAAATGAATTGCAAAGTATTCCTTAATTGTTTTTATTCATTTAGGTACAAAGTGGCAAAAAGTAATAAAAAGTGTTTAAAATTGTTAATAATTTTTTTTAATTTTATTAAATTATATAATTAGATTTAGAATTCATAACCTAAAAAAAATTTTAATAAAAATGTGAAGAATTATTGATAAAAGAAGTATTGTAAAAGACATAAAAAAAACATAATATAAAATCTAATTTTAATTTCTTATACCTTATATACCTATTTTACATTTTTAAATTATTTGTTTAAGTAATGTTTTTAAGATTTTAAATTAAGTATTCTAAAATAAAAAATATTTTAATATTAAAACCACAATTTAATTTAAATTTGTTTTATCTCGCTACTTTCGACACAATTTACTCCATAGTGAGATTTCAAGTTTTTTGTTTTCATTTCTTATAATAAAATCTTATTTCTATACCTAACCTACATATGTATTTCAATTTCGTTGTGTTTTTTTTTCTTTTTTAAATATTGCAAACCCAAAAATTGCTCACGTGTTGGAGTGGCTCATCTTATTACAATACCTAGATAATTTTTGATTACCAATTTTTTTTTTATACTCTTTTATTATATATGTATGTATATATATGATATTATGACCACGAGTATATTAAAATTGCTCCTCCGTTTGTAACGCATTGATCTAGATGAGCTAGATATAATGTCAAAGATACGTATCGGATCAGCTTCGAAAAGTAAATTAATCTAGCTATGTGTGTGTGTATTTTCTGTCTCTATGTCTGTGGTTAAGATTCGACCAAAATTTCGGATAGCTCTCGAACAACTAACATTTATAACTCATATAAAAATTTAAATTTTTGCAGTACAACTTGTATACAACATGCAGTTATATGAATTTTTTTTTTTTTTTTTTGCTTTTGTTATTGCTGTGTTAGTTTTGTAGTATGTATCTATCAATTTACGATTTCATATGATTCAAATGATGCGTAGTTTAAAAAATTTAAGATAAGCTAAAATTAACACAAATATTTTTTTTAAGTAAATAAATGGCTTGATAAATAATTTATATATACATATTTATATAACATGTTTATTTGAAATTCTTTGTATGTGTAGTTTGTATTTTAGATTAATAGATAATAATCATTATGAATATGACGATTATTATCTATCTTGATAGTCTTAATATATGAATATGATGTTTATTTTTTCAAGGTTTAAATTAAAAGAGATAATATCAAAGACTATACAATATAATTATACACTAAGCACTTTTGTAAAGTTTCAAAATGTTAAGGCTTCATTTTCGGCGAGCTGCCATACAAAGTTGTCAATTCAATATCTGTGAATCTATTAAAGCTACGAAGTTAAAATTAAAATTGGGCTAGTAAGGGTAAAGGGCAAGTTACTTGTCGGACCAACTTTAAGGGTAGGCCAAATATTTTTTTATTTTTTTTTTTTTGTTTTGTTTTTGTGGTTTTTTTTTAACAAAAATTATGGGGTGAGTGGGTAAAATTTTATTTTTATTTATTTTTTTTTTTTATATTTTACAACATAAATGCATGGATATCTAAAAGTTGACAAGGGCAACTACAGTCTTCCTCGTTTTTTTTTTTATTTAAAGTAGGGTGCAGACTATCATTTCATTTATCATTTCATTTTTTCCATCATTTGCACGACTGTCATTTCAACTGATGAGAACGCACACACTATAAATAAAAACTGTCATTTTTTAAATTATTTTTTGACGTTTTTCTTTGATTATTTACATTTGAAAGTTGAAGCAGTGAAAACATTCTTGATCATAAAAATTCAAATTTAATATTAATCTATATTAATCTATTCTATAATAAATTAAAACAAATTTAATATTAATAAAAACAAATTTAATATTAATCTAAAACAAATTTAATATTAATCTATTGTGGACATACTCAGTATTTTAATTTTTTTCTGTAGGTACTTCTTATTGTATTTATCTTTCTTTTAACATCGTCTTTTGTGGCTGTGGGTTTTTGTTTTTTCAAAATGTTTAGTAATTCGGAGTACGCACTTTCTTTTTTGCTCTTAATCCTATAATCGGGAGATGTTATATCCCATAGAGCTGTATACTGTTTATAACATTCTATAAAGTCTCCTAGGATTTCCTTTTCACCCGCCATTTTCAATGTTTAATTAAATATTAATTTTTTTTATTTCAATTTGTATCTAAAATTAAAGTTTTGATATTATATGCACTCCTACTTTATTTTCAATAAAAACTTACCTTAAAATATAATGTTAGTTAGATAATTTTAATTTTATATTTATACTTATGTATATTTGTCCAAATAAATTTTTATTTTCTTTTAAAAATTTTTTTTTTTTTAAAAACTAATTTTATGAAAAAATATCTTTACACAACTTGTTGTTCTTTATAAGTTTCACAGGCTTCTAATGAAAATTCAAAGATGTTCAAAGATGAAGATTCCATCGAATTTTTTAAAACAGGTAGGTAATATAATCAACATATTACTTCAGTACTTTTTCTATACCTAAGTATAAAAAATGATAAATGATGAAATTTTACATACACACTATCATTTAAAACTGTCATTTTTTAAAAAACTGTCAGTCCATATCAAAAAATTTTGATATTCCATCAGTTGAAATGACAGTCCATCATTTAACCCCACACACTATCAGTTGAACTGACAGTTTTGGACTGAAATGATAAATGAAATGATAGTGTGCACCCTACTTTATGTACAGCATAATAGCTGTGATTGCAAGCAATTCAGCAAATATACTTAATATGAATCCCTGATAGTTATATAACTTTTTAAAAAAGAATATTTGCTGCCTACAAATATAAATTGCTTTAAATTCTAATTAATATATTCTTGTGACCTTTTGATTTTATATTCGCTATCAGAATATTTATTTTGAAAAACTAATTTTTTAGCTATCATGAAAGATATATAGCTTTTTAATAAAGGCAAAAATAAACATGGTAGAAAAAAAACATGGCCGAAAAAATTACCAAAATTATTTAAGTTTTATAAATTATAAAAGAATGATTATTGCCCTTAAAACCCCTACTAAATTATTATTATCAATTGTTACAACTTTAACCTTTGATTTAATAAAATTTTTAAAATATATTTTCGAGAAAATAATTTTTTCCTAAAAATAATTTTTTTATTTATTTATTAAATACTCAATATTTTAATGGCGCATTTTTTATTTCGAAGTATTTTTGAAAATTAATCGATAAAATATTAATCGCAAGTGAATTTAGTCTTTCTTATCTTCTGGAAAATCATATTTGTTCATATAAAAATTATAATTTATACTTTAGACTAGATATAAATTACATAATTACAAAGTTTGTATTTATAAGAACTTTGTAATTTTTAAAATATTTATTTATATATTCAAACAATTAATTTTATTTACAATTTCTGATATTATAACAGCAAAATAATTTTGGAAGTTATTTTGGCTATCAGAATAGCAAATTTGTTAGGCGAATGATCTTGCAGTAATAGCAGCTTTTAAGCATATATTTCTATTAAGCTGTCATGTAAGTGACATAGAAGATCAAACATGTTTGCATTTGCCATAACTTTTACACATCCGTTGCTATTTGGCTATCATGACAGGTATTTCTATTTTATAGCTATTTTGTAGTTTCAGTATCATAATAGTCACACAGCTAATTTGCTTTGTTACGTTGTCAAAACGTCGTGAAAGCCAAAATATGATCACCACTTTGATCACCGCAACATCATGATCACGTCATAAGAACATTTTCATAATTTTTGAACCTAGTAAAAATAGCTAAATAGCTGCGAATTTTTGCTGTGGCAACGTTTTGGTGACCTAGAATTGCTAGTTGGGATTTCAAGGTATTGTGAGAAAAAACAGGTGGTTTATTGTAACTCTTTTTATTTTTTCGCTCTCTTTTATTTTAAATTGTGTTTCAGCCCATAAGATTTATTTAAAAGATTAAAGTCTGAAAAATTTTTAAAATTTTTTATTTTAATAGAATTTGAAATGCATTAAAAATATTATTATTGTTTTGATTTACCTTTGGTTCTTTAATAGAAATAGGAGTAAAATTTGATCAATAATTAATTGAATTTGAGGCTTTTAGAAGTCGAATAATAAAATGTAGGAGTCAAGATACTTTAGGTCATTTAGGAATATATAATTGATCTAAGATGGGGTACGTATATTTTTTTAGGTTATAATAAATTATAGAAATTTGATTTGAAATACATTTGTTGAATTAAATGTCTTGAAAACAGATTTATATGGTTCAAGTACCAGTACAATTACCAGTACCATTACTTTATAATTATTTTTTGCTAATTTAAATAATTGCCTAAAAAAATAATTTAAGTAGCGAAAATAATTATAAAAGTAATGAAATTTCAAAAATAATTACAAAAGTAATTAAATTTCGAAAATAATTACAAAAGTATTTGAAATCCAAATATAATTACTTTCTAGAAATTATCAAGTAAATGGTTTTTGATGGTAATAAAATTTTCATAAAATATAAACGATCCATATACTTGATTTTTAAACGATGATTAGGATGCATATTTTTATTTATTTAAATTCTTTAAGTTAAAACGAGGACTCTGGGATACCCGTATGACCGTAACATATACATTTTATCATCCGGTTAATTACTTTTGGCTTTATTAGGTGTAGAGCAATACTCATATAAAATAAGGAGTTGTATGGCAGCTACTCGAACACTCTGCAGCAGACCAACCAAATTTTGCAGAAACTTTGGCCATTACACTAAACAATTGTTGGCAAAAATTCAGACACCCAGCTTCCTTAGGTGGAGAGAAATGCTCATATAAAATAAGAAGTTTTATGGCAGCTACTCGAACCCACTCCACTAAACCAACCAAATTTTGCAGAAACTTTGGCCATAAAACTAAACTACTTTTTGGCAAAATTTCAGACACACAGCTTTAATAGGTACAGAGTAATGCTCATATAAAAAAAGAAGTTATATGGCAGCTACCCGAACCCGAATAAAGAAACACAACTCTCAGTACTCCACAATGGTAATACCAGCGAACCATTCATCACCAACATAGGAGTAAAACAGGGTTGTCCACTGTCACCAATCCTCTTCACAGTAGTGCTAGATGACATAATGAAAGAGATTAGTACCAAAAGATTAGTACCAAAAACTGGATTAACATGGAATCTCTTCAGGCAATTAGAAGATCTGGACTATGCCGATGACATCTGCCTGCTATCACACACAATAAATAATATGCAAGCTAAAATAGACCATCTAGCAACATTAGTTCGAAGTGTGGGCCTGGAAATAAATATCGAAAAGACGGAAGCGATGGCCATTAACATCAACAACCCACGCCGTCCGGTGATAAACAACACACCAATCGACTATGTAGATAACTTCCACTACCTAGGCTGCATCATAAATAACAGCGGTAACATAAACGCCGACATCGAAAGCAGGATCAAAAAGGCCAGGGCAATGTTCGGTAGCCTGCAGCCAGTATGGAAAAGCGCCTAAATGTCCAGGGGGACAAAATTGAGGATATTTGGAACCTGCGTAAAGACCACCTTAACATATGGAAGTGAAACCTGCTTAGTTACGAACAACATCACACAGAAACTACAGGTTTTCATTAACAAATGTCTAAGGATAATATGCAGAATATACTGGCCGAACATAATAAGTAACCAGGACCTATGGAAACTTGCCAAAGCAGAACCAATTGGGCAAGAGATCAAAAGGAAGAAGTGGAAATGGATAGGGCACACACTGAGAAAACCGCAAGATACCATAGCAAGGGAAGCACTAGAATGGAACCCACAAGGAACCCGAAGAGGAGGCCTCCCTAATAACACCTGGAGGCGAACGATTTCGGAAAACTAACCTCAATTGAGAAAACATGGGAGGAAGCAAAGATGACTGCTCCGAATAGAGTCAGATGGAGATGCCTAGTAGATATCCTATGCTCCCAAGAGGATACATAGCTAAATCAATTTATTTTTCGATTTTTATCCGATCCATACACTTGAGTCCATATCTACTCCCTCCTTCTCTGCGTCACAAACGTGATGGCAAATTTATTATACCCTTTGACTATATAGTCATACGGGTATAAAAATTTAACACTTTAAAATTCAAACATTAGTTTGCAAAAAGAAATGTGTTGAATTTCTCATCTACATAATGCCTACAATATTCGATTATCAAGTTGTTAAATCCTTCGAAAAAAGCATGTCAAGGATAAAAGTCATTGAATAAATTTTTTTTTTTTAATCTCTGAAGAAACAATACAAATAATTAAAATCTTAAAAAAATAAACCCAGACGCGTAAATTTACAAAATTTATATTTTATTTTTTTTTTTTGAAACCATATTCATCTCAATATTAAACGCATTTTTAGAAAACTTTGGAGAAACTTTGTAGTTGTGAACGTGTCCTTGAAAACAAAAATATTCTTAATGAATATATAATGCATACATTTTCTTAGAAAGGCACAATACTAAAAAATATTGAGTTATAGTTTTAAAATTACAACTTACGAAGAACTGGCATATCTAGACTTAAAAAATTTAATCGAATTTGTAATAATGCATTCTTACAACAATATAAAAGTTTCTCTGTTTGAATCATTCTAAGTGATATGTCGTATAGTAATGTGTCACATAGTTATATTATTATACCCATGTAGAATTATAGAATATGAATATTACACATACCAGACTTTGAATTTTTTTCCGATAAAAACCTAAGGTATAGTAATCTAACAAATTGTTACATAAAATTGTATATAACTATTTCACAAAACTTTCTCGGGAAATTTTTGGCCCAATCATCGTGCGTCAGTCTTTCACCAGTCACTTTTGGTTTTTTTGGATATAAAAGCCCTCGACCTTTTGTTTCCGTGAACTTTTGTCTTTACGCCTTAAAATATATAGAAACATTTTAAATTTCAATAGATACAATACCTCTCTGTTTTATTATGTAATAATTTTGTACTTTAAGCTATATACATATTTCTGTATCTGCGAGTTGTATTAGTCAATTAAAATATTTGTAAAAATTTTGTATTTTTTTTAATTGTCATAATACTTAATTTATTATTATAAGTATTCTTTATTATAGATATAGAATTATTTATTTATTACAACTTGAAAACAGAGGCAAATTCTAACTGAATAATGCTGAAAAGTTTTTAAGGTTTTTCCACATTTACAGGGACACGAAATGGGGTCTCTCGAATGAAACTTCGGGACTCTTACTTCTGATCCATTCACCTTGCCAAGAGCATAAATGGATGCATCTCTTTACCTTTGACTATGATTGATATAACTTTAGATATTATATGAATATTTTAATAAATCTCAGAAATTCAAAAATACCAGAACCTCAATGTCAAAATATTACGAAACAACATGTTCCTCAAACAATTTTATAAATGTATTTACAATCATTGGTCAAAATTATTATCAAGAATCACCTAGAATCTATACTAATCAAATTAGCAATATTTTAAACCAAAAAAATCAGTTAAATTAAATTAAACATAAACTTAATTTAAATAAAATATATTATAATATCTTATTCAAAATCAAAACAAATTTAAATTCAAATTAATATTCAATGTCAAAAATTCTAAATACATTTCAATTTTTATTGATAAATTTTAAACTAGCTTAAAGTAATAAAAAACTTAAATGACTTTATGACTCCCTAAATTTAAATACTTTTAACTGGGCTCTAACATAATAAAAATTTAATAAACAAATAAATAAATAAATCCTATCAATCCTTAATTTGATTTTTGAAAAAACAAATGTTTTTTGTATCAATCCCTTATCAATTTTATTCCGGAATTTACTTAAATCTTTAATATTGTATAATATTTGTATAAATATAGCTTTAAACGTTTTAGAAGGTTCTTATAAACTGTTCATAGTTAATTCAGTTTTAACAAAAAAATAAAACTATACTGTGTCTGATTAAAAATGTGACACGGATATAGAATTTTGTATATGCCTATACATATTAACCCAATTTACCCTTTTTTTTTGTTTGGGATTCAGATCCTATATATTTCCCGAATAAACAAAATTGTTAAATGAATTATAAAAAGGTGACCCTTTTTTATTGGAGATTATTCATAAACCTATTAAATGTGATCAAGTGGGCAACTATTTTTCTTTTTCAATGTCATCTTATAGTTTTATGATTAGAGAAGGAAATTTTAGTATTGTATCTATATATAAATGGGTATACATACATATATATCAATATGTTATTTTCATTCAGGATATTTCGTCCTTTTATTGAATTTTTATTTATCGATTATTTTATTATTATTATTGTGAATGTATACTATATCTAAACATATGTATATGTATTTCTGTAATAAATTTTTATAATAATATAAATTAAAATATAATTTGATGGAGATTAAGGCATATTTGTCTTAGGTTATGTAATCCTGAACTGAAACTAAATGAACTTTTACGTGCACTTTTAATAATATCAAAACTTCAATCTGGTTAAGATTTTTCTATAATAAACAGACGAACTAAACTTTCTTCTTATTGTTCGACATTTTTTATTAAAGATATATAATTATTCATTATTGACTAAGCCATTAATTCGAACCCAATGACAAATGGTAGCTGAGTCTAGTCGAAAACCAGAAACCAGTATTTTTACTTTTACCGGGATTCGAACCCGGGCCTTTCGCATGAAAGTCGGCACTCCAACCAATGTGCCACCCAACTGTTGGTTATTTCGAATTGTCATTTTTGTGATTTTTATTAATCTTATTCACCCAGCATAGGGAACACAGCTTATCCATCACTTTTTGCGCTAGTTTTTAGCACATTTTCAAAAAATTTTGTAAAAATGTGCCTATATAGCTTCACTCTGTCCGTCCGTCCGTCCGTCCGTCCGTCCGTCCGTCCGTATGTTTACAAAAACTTTTACACCGTTTGAAATAGAGAAAAGAAATTTTAACCATGGGTAGTTTTTGCAAAAAAAATAATTTCGTAGAAGAATTTTTTTCTGTAGCCCCACCTGTTACGGGGCTACAGCCCCCCAAAGTTGGAAAAAGCCCTATATTTAAATTGTTATAACAAGAGTTCTGTTACATATATTTTCAATCTGAAAACGGCAAATGATAGCTGGTTTCATAGACTTTATAAATTTTTACAAGGCAAATGTTTAGGGTTGCCATACGGTACTAAAATTTAACATTACGCAAAACTCGATTTTCGCAAAATTTTTGGTCACACATATCTTCTGAACGGTTCAAGCTAGGGTCTTGAAATTTTGGGAAGAGTTAGATACTCAGAAATTAGTAGGAGTCTGTTAACAAAATTTTTTTGTCAAGCCCCCTATTTAGGAGCTATAAGGGCTCGAAAATTGAAATTTTGCTATTTTTAAACACCTGTAACTTGAATACCTGTCCAAATTTTTTTTTAGTGAAATACAAAATTTAAAGCTCTATAATTATATTTCAACATGCGTCAAAGGTTTTTCTTAATTTTGAAGGGTGACGAAGTTACAGCCCCTGAAAATTCCAAAAAAGCCCTATATTTAAATTGATATAACAAAAGTTAGGTTAGGTTTATTTTCAATCGAAAAACGGTATTGGAGAGCTGCTTTTATAGGCTTTACAAAAATATGTCGCTTAAATATATAGGGTTGCCATACGGTACTAAAATTTATCATTATATAAAACTCAATTTTTGCAAAATTTTTGGCCCTACATATCTTCTAAACGGTTCAAGCTAGGATCTTGAAATTTTGGGAGAAGTTAGATCCTAAAAAAATAGTAGGAGTCAGTTAACAAAATTTTTTTGTCAACCCCCCTGTTTAGAAGCTATAAGGGCCCGAAAATTGAAATTATGCTATTTTTAAGCACCTGTAACTTGAATACCTGTCCAATTTTTTTTTTATTAATATACAAAATTTAAAGATCCAACATTATATTTTAACATATGTTAAAGGTTTTTCTTAAATTAAAAAGGGGTTCCTTAAATTGAAGAAAGTGTCTCTTAGTTTTACCCATTTTTGCTTAGATAATAAAATTCTAAGTAAAATTCCAATTTTTTGTGTAATTCACAATTTAATTCCTAGAACTTAAAAAACTAGAGGATGAGGGGGGGGGGGAAGTTGAAGTTAGAGACTTGAGAAATTTGGCAACCTTCCCCATTGAAGGGCTATAACAACTTTTAAATAAAAAATTTACTGTTAGCAGTAAATTTTATAAGTCAGTAGTAACTATTTCCAAGTAAATATTTCAAAAGTTAAACTCAGTATGTAATACAATATAATTTTGAAAATGTGCTTTTTTAAAAACCCTTGGTTTTTTTTCATCACTTGTTTGATTTCAAATCAACTTTTGAGGATATCCTCTATTTCTTTTCTCAATTAGCTATGCCATGTTTCCGGAGTAGACTCCCTGTGTTTAAAAGCAAATTTCGTCGATTCCAAGGCCTAACGCGTAATAATTTTAGCAGGTTTTCTAAAGATGCGATCTGTTCATTTTAATTTTTCTATTTGTTATCTGAAGGTTTTTAACATTCCGAAACTATGGGAAATTATGAAAAGTTATCTATCCATTCGGTATGTAGCTTTAATTTTCAATATAATTTTAATCAATAATTTGATTTGGAAAACTCTTACTAAGTTAGTATACCTTTACGAAAATATTTTTTTATTTACAAAATTCAAAATTTATTGTTTTAGACTGTTCTCAGATTCAAAAGGCACAATAAAACATATAAAAGTTTTTCAAGTATTTTCATTGGTATTATTTATTTCTTTTTTATTTGTTAATTTACTGACTTCCTCTTCTTTAACTGGTTAAGTTAAAAAAAAAAGCAAAAGTATCTAAAGATAAATAATATATAAAAAATGACTCAACTTAAGCGGAAGAAATAAATATCCGGTATTTTGCAGGAAAACTGACAACAAAAAAAAATAGACAATAGAAAACCTCAAAATAATTTATTGTAATAAATCTAACATATAAAGAAGAAAATTTGTTTGTTTATTTGTTTGTTTGTTTGTTTGTTTGTCCAGGATTCACGTGAAAACCACTAGTCCGATTGTCACAAAATTTTAAAGGAATAATTCTGGGAGCCCGGGGGGTGACATAGGCTATGTCGCATTTTTATAAGTCAACAGGTTGCGGCTCCAGAGCCGTTTTAAGCTTTTTCGTTTTTTTTATGTCGAGTCGAAACGGTTTGACCGATTAACTTGAAATTTTGCACGAATGTTCTTCTTATTAAACGGAATTAATGTTATAAAGTTGGTTGGAATAAATAAACCCCTTTCGGCCCGGCGGGCTTCCAAAAAATTTTGTGTTTCCGATTTGTGTCCAATTTTACAGGGCGGTTTTGCAGTCAAAAAGAGAGGCTGGCACAAATTTTTGTTGGGTTCGGTTAACCCGTTTGGGCACGAGGGCCCAATGAAGCTTTTTCAATGTTTTTGATGTCGAGCCGAAACAGTTTGACCGATTGACTTGAAATTTTGCACAAATGTTCCTCTTAGCAAACGGAATTAGATGTATAAAGATGGTTCGAAAATATTAACCCATTTCGGCCCGGCGGGCTTCCAAAAAATTATTTGTTTCCGATTTGTGTCCAATTTTACAGGGTGGTTTTGCAGTCGAAAAGAAAGGCTGGCACAAATTTTTGTTGGGTTCGGTTAACCCGTTTGGGCACGAGGGCCAATGAAGCTTTTTCAATGTTTTTGATGTCGAGTCAAAACGGTTTGACCGATTGACTTGAAATTTTGCACAAATGTTCCTCTTACCAACCGCAATTAGTTGTATAAGTTTGGTTGGAATAATTTAACCCATTTCGACGTGGCGGGCTTCCAAAAAATTTTGTATTTCCGATTTGTGTCCAATTTTACAAGGTGGTTTCGCAGTCAACAATAGAGGCTGGCACAAATTTTTGTTGAGTTCGGTTAACCCGTTTGGGCACGAGGGCGCAAAGAAGCTTTTTCAATGTTTTTGATTTCGAGTCAAAACCGTTTGACAAATTGACTTGAAATTTTGCACAAATGTTCCTCTTAGCAACCGAAATTAGTTGTATAAATTTGGTTGGAATAATTTAACCCATTTCGGTCTGGCGGACTTTCAAAAAATTTTGTGTTTTCGATTTGTGTCCAATTTTACAGGTTGATTTTGCAGTCTTAAGGCTGCAAAAAGTTTTAGTTAATTCGATTAACCCGTTTTCCACGACGACGCCATGAAGTTTTCTATAAATTTTATTTTCTTATACGATTAAAAGTATTTTATTGAAAATTTTGTACCAGCATTTTAATTAAAACCCACATGGTTAATTTGGTTTTGACCTGTTTGTGCGTTTTGAACAAAGATTCAATGAAATTTTCAGTTTTCTTCAAATGAAATCTAAAAATCAAAAAATTCAATTTCTTATATATAATGCTTAAAAACATAGTATTTTAAAACAGTTTTTCCAAAAAATAAGCCTACATTTCTCTCATCAAATCATAAAAAAACGAGGAAGAGCTTATTACAACTTTCAGGTGAGTACTAAACAAAATATAAGTTGAAAAGCAAATTTTTAAATCTTTTCTAAACCATCGACTATATTTTATTCAAACGTTGGCAATTCAAGATAACTTCTATTGACATAATATAATGAAATAATGGCAAACTTAGTATCCCCATTTGACCAATAGTCATTTTAATTCAGTTAACATTATTCGCCGGGAACCTAACATCCTCAACTCTATCGTCAAGGAGCACCAAATTCTCAAGAAGCACCATGTATAGAAAAATTAGAGATAATCGTTCAAACTGTTTTTAAAGTTTTTGTTTCGCAATCGGTTAAAAGAACTCGACAAAACATTTTTTTAAGCATTCCCCTAATTCAAAGAAGTTGTACCTACTTTCAGAAATGTAATTTACTTCCAAATTTTTTTTTGAACAATCGTCGGGCCGACAGGGTTTAACAACTTCCAAGTCTGTTAGTAAATTGAACTTCATTTTCAAAGAAGAACACATATACAAAATTTGAAGTTAATCGGTTAAATAATTTCTAATATATATAACAAAGCAACGAAAAAACCTATAAAAAGCTGTTGGGCCACGATGGGTTAACGGAACTCTACAAATATTTTTTTGTGGCTTCATTTATAAGCAAAGTAGTATTTCAAAAAATTGGCTGAAGCTTGCGTTTTTACAATTTGCAAGCTTCCGGGCAACGCCGGGTAAATCTGCTAGTTAAACCTAAAGATGAAAATTTAAAAGTTAGTCTTAATATAATGATAAATAGCTAGATAATATATGTTTAACTTTTTTTTGTAATATCTAATATGAGAAAATGCTTTGTTTAGTACTTTAAATCTTTATTTTAAATTACAAAAAATTATTATTACAATGTAATGTGTATACTTAATTTTACCAGAATTTTTTAAAGTTTTACTTAGAAGTTCTAACCATCTGCATAAATGTTATCAAATCCATCTACAATTATATTAATATCAATAATATTATACCCTTTCATATAAAGTTTGTTTTTTTAATGAATTTTATAATAAATTTGGTTTTTTAATGAAGGGTATAATGAATTTGCCATTCCGATTAGAACGCAGAGAAGGAGAGTGAGGGCGAGGGTAGATATAGACTAAAAGGTATGGATCAGATCAGAATCGAAAAGTAATTCGATCTAGCTATGCATTAAATTTGCTTTTATGAAATACCCGTCATCGCTATTGAAATCCAGCCAGTTTGCTCCACGATTTCGAATGTCTGCCATTTAACTTTTAATTTTTTTTATATGAGCAATACTCAATACCTTCTAAAGCTGAGTCTCTGATATTTTGCAAAAAGTAGTTTAGTTTAATGGCGAAACTTTGTGCAAAATTAAGTCGGTGTACTTGAAGAACTTCGAAGAGCTGCCTTTCAACTTCCTTTTCTTTTGTATAGAAAGCCGAAAATCTAATAAGTTTTTTTTTTGAAATTTTGAAAAAAGTAATTAGCATTATATTATCCTATGTCTATACCCACGTCATACGGATATCCTAGAGTTAACTCAGTTTGCTCTACTTAACTTTATTTTTTAGGGCTGACTTTTTTAAAATTTCCTTTTATACTTAGATTTAACTATAAAATCTGTGGATACTCAGTATGTTTTTCAAGCATGTTCATTCGACCACTGAATTCTAAGAAGAGAGCTAACTAAAATAAGACCAATATAATTTTAAAATTTAAGACTAGTTATTTAAATTGGCTTAGTACTATTTCATGTTTAAATTGTATGTGGAAGATCAATTCTAATGTTACGAATATAATATGACCGCCTGTTTCAACATGTACCTATGGTTTAGACAGGCCTATTAGCCTAAAAGTCGAACAGTTAGCGCAAAAAAAAAAAATTTAAATTACAAAAAAAAAAATTAATAACCTGTTTGTCACAAAATAAATACTAACTAGTTAAATTTAAAATTGAACAGAATCGGGTAGAAATTAATTTTCCAATTTTTATGTACATTAAAATTAAATTTATAGCTTATATAATGTTATGTACAACTCAAATTTATCACCTAATTTTGATGTAAAAATTTTTTCTGAAAAATGCGAAATATTTTTATTACAACATTAAAATTTTATTTTATCACTAGAAAAGGTGTTAAAAGCCAAAAATTAGTGTAATTTTAATTTATCATTTTTTTAACTTTCAGAATTTCCAAATAATTTGTATAAAATAGAACAATTTAATATAAAAAATAAATTATTTCTAATAAATAAAATTTATTTATAAATATTTTTATTATTTCCCTTTTATTTTCAAAACATTTAATTTATTTTCTGAATTCTTTTTGTCAAAATTTAAAGAAAGTCTGCATCCATTTTAATGAAATTTTTCGATAAAAAAACAAATTTTTACTTAAGAGAATTCTATAAATCATGGAGAAATCCTTTACTAAATTTTTTAATATTTTAACAAAGCACACATTAAAAAATAAGACAAAAAATTTGGTTTTTTAAATTTAAATTATTTAATTTAAAGTATTTACTAGATTTTACAATACCTTTGTATAGATTTTTATATTTCTTAAAGAATTATTAGACTTTAAAATTTTCGAAAATCCTAGATTTTGGACCTCATAATAGTAGAATCAAATTTTTGAGAGCTCCGCTTCATGGGTACCCACCAATCTATGCATAAAATTTTAACCTATTTCGACGGTTCGAACTCAACATATCTCGAAAAGTATATAGGTTTTGTGTGGGAGCCGCTCGATCCCGTGGTCGATTTGAACCTACAAACTTAACCTTACTATTGACGAAAAAGGCATTTATACCAAATTTCATTAAAATCAGCTCTAGTTTTGCACAGTGTTCACAGCCACACATACTTACCCACATACATACACACATATGTAAATACACAAAAATACGAAATATTAAAGAAAATACATAACCAAACTTTCTAATAACATATTAAAATAATTTTAAAAATTAATGCAAAATATACGTCGTGTAACAGATTCGAATAAAAGAAGAAGTTATATGGCAGCTACTTGAACTTGCCAAATTATACTAATAAGATTTTAGACAAAATTAAGTGTTAAATTAAAATTTCAGACACTCGACTTTATTAAAATAGAGAATTATATTCATATGAAAACAAAATGTTGTATGGACACTATACTTGTTGAGAGAACTGGAGCAATTTCAGTAAAAAGCGACTCTTTAAAGTGAAAACTTCAGCGTCTCAGATCCTTTGATTTATCATGCAGATAGACAGATAAACAAAAACCTGGGCGCCAGGTTTGCCTCACTTTTCTGCTACGATTCATTCACTCAATTTAAAATCCATTCCATCTTTTGATTCTATATCAATTCCCTCCATTGCACGCTCTCCTTCACACCATTACAAATAAAATGGCAAATTTTGTATACCCTTTTGAATAATACATTCAAGTGTTCATTTTAATAGGGTATAAAAATTTTATATCCAAGCTTTTTTAAGGTTTTCCATTATAATTTTTCTATAGAATTTTTCCAAACCCAAATTTCATTTGTCTTATTTTATGTTGTAGTCAAACTTGAATATGATCAAGTTTTTAAAAAACACAGAAAAATAAGTATTATGTACTACATTTTAGTTTTTCTTTCGAATTTAATTATTTTTAAATTTGTACTAAATAATTTTAATAATTTTTTCAAAATCCCACTTTACAGAAAATATAGTTTTAAAAAAAATATCTTAAAATATTTTAAAATATTATAAAACTTTATATTATTTTAATTTAATTCATTTCAAAATTTTTGTCAGGTACAATAATAAAAAGTGTCAACATTCAATTTAAAACAATTTTGTGTGAAATATTATCTTTAAGTTGAGATTTACAAAGTTTTAAATAAAAAATCACTTCTTAAAAATTATTAAATCAAAACATGTTTCAAATCATTCAAAGTTTTCAAAGTAAAATATTATAAGACTTTTCAACAAAAATAATTCAAAATTTGAATAAAAAAATAAAAAGCATATTTAAAAAAAAAGCTTTTATGCAACTTATTTTATTTAAGAACTAAAACTTATATTAGTAAAATCTAATATAAAATATTATTTTCATTATAATATGTTTTTAAATATGTAAAGGGGCTTGTTACCTTTGTCTGGTAAAGGAGGTAACGCACCTGTCATAGAAATTAGTCACAGAACTAAGAAGTTATTTTGAGGTTAAAAACCGTTTAGAGCCGATTTGTAGGTCCTTGAAGCTAAAAAGTATTATTCTTTCACAAACTAAACATAATTTAAATTTTTTATTCGAATTTATAACGGTATTAATGAAAAGATTGGAAATTCATTAAAAAAATTTTGTAGCTTATTATCTCCCAAACGGGTGGAGCTCGGCACAACTACAAAAGTAATTTAAAGCTGTTTTGAACTATAAAATGACTCCTATTATTACAGCTATATGATACGTTATTGATAAAACATCCAACTAACAACAGGTGTTTGCAAAAATAATGAAATGTTTTAAAATAGAAAACTATAATATTTGCATACTTTTAGGCTAACTTTTTGTTTAAGTATATTAAATAAATAATATACATTCTATAATATACATATGCCTAATTAATTATACTTTTAAATTTAAGAATTAGTTCGAACTTGGAACATAGACGGTTTGACCGTTTGACTTGAAATTTTACACAAATATTCCTCTTATCTAACAGAATTAGTTGTATAAAGATGGTTAGAATATTTTAACGCATTTCCGCCTGTTTGGCTTCCAAAAAATTTTTTGTTTCCGATTTGAGTTTAATTTTACAAGGTGTACTTGTTATTGAAGTGTGAGAAATTGAAAAAGAGTTTGGTTAACCCGTTTGGGTACGAAAACCCTATTTTGTCAATATAAAGAACGGCTTTGCACATGAGCCATATCAGATCAGAAAAGCAGGGATACGGAAGAGAAGCTTACACAATGCATCTGTATTTATTTCCACGTTTTTTAATTTTTTTCAGATCTGGTACTGAAACCCGAGAAACGGGACATTTGTTTTTAAATAGAAAAAAGGTAAGGAACTTTATTTTGATCCCAACTTTTTGTTTTGGTTTTTAGGATTAGAATTTCAAAAAGAATGTAAGAACGCAGGTAATAAAAATTTAATTCGATAAATTTTCGGAACGATATTTTTTAAGTTGGATGATTTTTTTTTTTTTCTCGAATCTTTTTATTTTTAATTTTGTTTCGTCCCGGATCCCTCGCATTGAAGATCATGGACCTCTCATCAAATCAGACATATAATTTTAAATTAAATACATATCGCATTATTATTTGATGTTAAGGTTCTGTTGATCATTTCGTTTGTTTTAATCACTGGAGTAAAATTATTTAAATAAAATACGAAAAATTACAAATAAAAAAATAAAAAAAAACATCAAAAACAGTCAATATAAGAGAAAAACTTGAAATTTTTATTTTTTTTTTGCTTATTTTTATATTTTTAGGTGATGAATAATACGTTAACTTCCAGCTCTTTTAAAATATAATACACAGTAATAAAGTATCATTTAAATTTTATCACAGCTAATAAATCATTTCAACCATCTAAAGTAATTACATTTAAATGAAAAATGCTATCCGACACGAGAATGATTTTATTTTCATCGTTCTTTTTCTTTCGTGGCTCTCTTCATTGTCATGGGAACAATATGAAGTGTCATTTTCTTAAACATAATGTGGAAAATATCATTTCCCTTTGTGTTAAAAAAAAACTAAAAAAAACTAAATGTAAATATAAGAAAATGTTAGAATAACAAAATGGTCGTATTTGGCTTCATTTTTTTTTTAAATTTTCGGTATAAATTATTTGTAGCAAGTCACATTAATATGCATACTTACTTACTTACATATTCAGGAGTACACAATAGAGCAACAAGTAAATTTTATTTTAAAACATTTTTTAATAACGTTAAGTGTTTATAAGTACAATATATTTTAGATACCATACATTATATATTCAATATTTACTTGTAGAGATCAAATAAAATTTAGAATAATATAATCTTTTAAAATAAAACAATTTATAGTTTCTTTGCAAAGAGCAGTTGTGGTTTTGGGCAGAATAAGATTTGATAAAAAAATGTCAAATGGTGATAAAACAAAAGTTCTAAGTCATAGGGCCAATTTACAAAATTTAGAAAATTCATTATCCAACCATCTAGACATCTTTGAAAATTTGTTTATATTAAAATAATATTGAATAATAATATATAGTTGGAGAAAGTAACACATCGGAGGCTCAATAAATGTGTCATTCTTGTTATATTGTAAGGGCTTATATAGATGATCTTTCATTCAGAGTAATGTAGTTTTTTATCCAGGTGCAAAAACATACTGACAAAACATCTAAAAGGAGAACATCACATAATTTCGATTTAGTACATCATTTTTTGAAAATTTGAATCGGGACAATCTCGAGTATTTTAAAAATCTGTATTAGAAAATCTCTTTTTTTACAAATCCCGTTTTTAGAGAATCGCATTTTTTAATTGAAAAATCTAGCTTGTTTAAAAAATCTTGTTTTTAAGGATTTCATAGTTGGGTATAAATTTCGAATTATCAGTTTTGTTGGTTGCTTCTAAACCAACCTCAATTGCTTTTAAAAACAATTTGCAACCATGAGATTTTGGTTCAGGCTCTCTTTTTTAATTTCGAATTATTAAACCTAATAGTGTTAATAAGTATGTGAATATATACCAAATAGTATACCTAATAGTGTTTTAAAATATAAACGAATTGAGTTACAAAACTATAAATATATTAAAAATTTTATAGTATGTTTCCCCACGTTTATTTTAAAATGATAAAAAAATAAAAGGAAATTGTTTATGCTTTGTCCAAGAATTTAAAGAAAATTAAACCACAAAAAAAAAAAAAAATAAAAAAACAAAAACAAAAGTTTTTTTTAAGAAATTTTATTTTAGCAACCATAAAAGTATTTATCAAACCCGGATGTCGGGAAAATCTAAAAATAAAAAAAGTAAAAAAATTTTCTTTAATACAAGTACCAAAAACATATGGCACAATGGATTCCTTTTTCTTTTATATTTCATTTTTAAATGGTAAATTTTGGTAAAATGGTAAATTTTCAAAGGATTATTCTTAAAATTCAATAATATAATGGATCTGGTTCTTCTTTTCAAAGTTCTGTTAATCTTATATTCTTCCTTCCCTTAAAGCAATCAAAACCCAAAAAAAACTGGTATACCTATATATTTATATATTATCTTAAATGTATTTTGAATTAGGTTACGGATATTGTAAAAATTTTACCCAGAGGCTGAAATTATATTTTGAAATTTATACTAAACACTAAAATAATGGTATTATGTTATAAGTATATGCACAAATCTAAATTGAAACCATTCTGCTCTTTATACTTTTCATCATTTAACATAAAGTAGGTACCCACTTTTTCAGTATAAGTCTAAGAATGATTTAAAAAATTTCTAAAAAATTTTAAAAGTTTTAAGATTTGAAAATTTGTTTGATACAGAAAAATAAGAGTGTTGGGAGCAGTAAGTGCTATTGGTTTTATAATATTAAAAAAAATTAAAGTAATACTCAAGGGTTGGTGTCTAATTCTTTAAATTAAAATGCCACAAGTTAATAACCAATATAATTTAATTTAATATATACATACTTATATTATATGTATATATATATATATTTATATCTAAATCTTAATATAAATCTTTTAAGAATATGTAATGATTTATAAATAGAGAACCAAGTTAAAGAACATTTTTTAAAATAAAAATTTAATTTTAAGGTACAAATTAAAGGAATTGAACTTGTAGTTCTTACAATTTATTAATTTTTACAATATTATTATCTTTATCTACATAATATTGTAGATATATTTTTTAAACTAGTTAAAAAATTGTCGAAAAGGTATAATAAATTTGCCAATATGTTTGGGATGTTGTAAAAGAAGGGAGATATAGACTCAAGTGTATGAATCGGATCAAAATCGAAGAGTGAATAAATTTTCTTGAATGTTTTTCCGGTCGTCCAACTATACGATAACTTAAAAATTAAAGGACTAGGATTCTAAAACTTTCATAATTTTTTTTTATGCAAGTTTATTTACTTTTGAAATTTAGTTAGTTTGCTCAACTGGTTTCATTAGTCGCTTGTAATAAATGGAAATCACTCTATAGTTAATAAATGTATACAAAACAATTTCTTTTTTGAAATGAGCATAATTTAATATCTAATGAAATTGAGTACCTGCCTGAAATTGTGTTAAAAATAGTTGAGTTAAACGGCTGCAATTGTCAAAGTTTATATTACATCCGTGGGGTTTCCTTAATATCTAAAACAGTACACTCTATTTTTTCATTCTTTTTTAAAAATTTAGAAAATATTTCAAAAAACAGATTGTTGCCTTTAATACAAAAATGAGGTCCTTTAAGTACATAGTACGTCAAACTATATTTCATTATAAAATTATCCTTACTCTTTTTATCTTCTTTAATAGTTTATATTGAATCTTTTATTTAATTTTATAAATGCCAATTAATTTTTAATTTTTTTTATTTTCGAAATTGTCAATTACTTTAAATATTAAATCTGAAAGATAAATTAATTAATCTTAAATAGCAATAATCCTTTTTATAATAAATGAATCCTCAAGCACGACATATTAATAACCATATACAAAAAAATTTATTGCAAGTATATGTAAGTATATACAAGTATATAACAGGTATATAACAAGTATATAACAGATATACTATATTATAACTATGAAGGTATTAAAATTTATGAGATTATCCTCGGAAAATTTTAACTAAAAAAAATCAGAGAATATTTTTTTTTATGAAAATATCTTTCACGCCTATATATTATACTTAACAAGATTGTTGTGAATGAAAGAAGGCGTTTAAAGATGTTTAAGATAATATGTGAAACAAAATTAGCATATTATATACTCATGAATAATCTCTAAAAAAAAAACAAAAAAGTGTTTTGTTAAATTATAAATCTCACCAAAGACTAAAATATTTTTTACGTGGCTTTATATAAAGATGTAAATACTATTTATCATATTTTTATATTATATACTAACAAAATCTACGTATTCTACGAGAATCAATGTACAGTATAGGTTGGAATAAAGTATCGTAACATTATAAGCGCGCGTCATAAGTCATTGGGTTCAAATAAATGACATATCAATAATTAATAACTTTATGCCTTTAATATATAACAAATTTTATATTAAACAAATCCTAAATATAAATAAATAATTTAATTGAATAATATAACTCACAGATATGGAATACCATATAATTCGAATATAAAAGGCCTATTACTATTTCATATTTAAATTGTATTTGGAATTCATTAAGATTTTCCTTAAGATTGACCCTTTGTTCCAACATGTACTTATAGTATAGACAGGCCTATAAGCCTATATCAGTTGAGCAGTTAGAACTTAAAACAACAAAATGGGAATTATATGCGCGATAGATATCTTACTTAAGATCTAATAAGTTCCGCTTTCAGATCAACAACAGAAAATAATTAAAAAAAAAAAAAATTAATTACGTTTATTGGGGGTGAAGAACCAGATGATATTAGAGCAAAATTAAGTGTTAAAGATTTAGTTCTCTGTGGAACAAAATTAAGACTTTTATAAATTTTGTTCCGAAGAGAACGAATAAAGTTTTGCTGCGAATCATTAATTAAAATGGAAATTTTTGATAAATTCCTGGCTTGAATTGAAATAAAGTTTCAGCAGACGTAATTTGTGACCCAGAAATCAGACTATACTAGATTAAGAAAAAATAATCCTTGATTCTGTAGAAAACACTAAAATAGATTAAAAAATTACAAAAAGTCCCAAAAACTGGCATTATAATTTTTGGGGGCAATTTGTTGTGGCGAGCCGAAGAGTTGAACTTTTTCTTAACTTATATAATGTCGGTCTGGCTACAGGATCTCAAGAAAACGGGGACTTTGGTTTTTAAAATTGCAAAAGCGTAAGGAACTTATTTTTCGGTTGTTGCGATTAAAGTCCTCAAAAGAACGATATACAAATTTGTTTCGAATAAATTTTCGAAACTTAAATAGGAGCAAAATATTTTTTTGTTCCCAAACTTTTAATTTTTTATTTCTTTTGTTTCCAAACTCATGTAATACACCATAAGTATTGACTATGTGTTAAACTCCTACAAAAGTGACAATCAACTAATAAAACTTCAATCAACTAATAAAATTTTAACACTATGTACTTCACTTTTAAACAGTACTGTTAACTTAATAAATTTTATAGGAATATAAAAATCAATATTTTTTTCTGGTTAAAAAATATTACTAACTTGTAATACTTAAAAGAAAATAGGTAAAATGTAATTTATAGTATTAAATTGAGGGCACATCATGTGAGTCTCTGTTTCATAATTTATAACAAAACAAAGTTAAAAAATCTTGTTTCTATATTTTAAAATACCAAATATAGTATATTTAAATGTGGTTTAAACACGTGTTAGTGATAAAACTATAATCATTGTTATTGTCTATTATTACTCTTCATCTTTATTAACCTTGATCTTAACATATTAAAGTATCTTCATTAGATTCTTAACATATGATATTAAGAACCATTCTTTACATTATCGACAACTGATTTAATAGAAACCGTGGGAATTTAAATTAAATTTTGTATTAGTCACTGAAAAATAAAATACTCTATTTTTAAAACTACAGAAAATTTATTTTTAATTTAAAATATAAAGATAAGATTTCTTTATTTTATCCAATTGGGAAAATTGTTTTTGGAACTGTTATTTAATCCTTTATGTTTTATTATTGGATCAGACTACTGATCATGCAGTTACAAAAACTCAGTGAGTAAAATGGTACTTAAGTACAGTCGTTAGTACCATTACCTGATAGATAATCATTAGTTTGTCAAATACCAATATTACATAAATTTTGAAACTTACAAAATTTAACTAAAACGGTAAAAATAAAATTGTAATTATTAGAAAGTAATTAAATTTTGAGTTCAATTACTTTTGTTATTATTTTTTGATACTTCAGTTTTTTGAAATGCCACCAAAAAATAAATATCAAGAATGCAAATATTTTTCAACTAGTCAAGTACTTTGCAAGTATTTCCATTCTTAAAGCTCAGTTGGGTTTGAAAAGATTTGCAAACTCCAGTTGTATTAAATTTTATGAATGGAAATAATTGCAAAAAACTTGAATGTCTACTCTTAGAGCTAATATTCGTAATAAATAGAAGAAAATTAAGTTAAAACAATAGAAGAAAAATAAGTTAAACCTCTTAACCTTTTCGTTATTTAAATTGTAAAAAATTTGAGTATTTTTTTATCACACTAAAATAATAAACCCTTAATAGATAAAGTTTGTTTTGACGGTTAAGTAAAATTAAAGCGATAATAATATATCTCTTGAACCTTGTTTTCTTAATCTTAATTAATTATTAAGAAAATAGGCCATAATTGTAACCATTTTAGATAATTTTAATATTCTCTTAATATATAATATCTATATACATACGTACTATTAGTTTATATTTAAATACAGGAATAGTTATTATCTTAAAAAATATCTTAATTAATCTTTAAGGGTTGTTTCATTTTTGTAGATAACAACAATTATATTTTTAATCCTTTTTCTTAACAAATTTTTTTTGTTTAAGATTTAATTTTAATTACTCTACCACTACCATTATTATGGGCTTCCGAGTTTTTAGATTACAATATTTAAAAATAATAAGAAAAATATGTTTATTTGGTGAAACTTCCGGAAAGGGGTTGTGAGCTATCAAGATGACGTCATCACATAACGGTACTAAATATCTCAAAGTTTTCGAATATATATACTATTAGTGGCGATGGCGCCATCTAGTGGTCGAAAAATGCATTACAAAATGTTCCTAAGATTTTGTAGCATTTTTATTAAAATGTTATATTTTTCCTGTTAGTTCATAAACTGGAACCAACGTCTTACACTATGGTAGGGCATGATATTGTCTTTCATAAACATCTTGTTTCATCTGGATCGGTGCTACCATTTTTGAGATATTGCAATTTAAAGTGAAAATTTAAAAAAAAAAAAAAAAAAAAATCAAACTTTCAAAAAAACTACTATAACTGTGAAATTTTCAAAAACACCCTGTATTATTATTATACCATTAGAAAGGTCTCTTAAAACTCTTTCCAACGGTATATAATAAGTATGGCATATGTTGACAAATAGCCCCACCAGAGAACATAAATGCAAAAATGACGCAACAATTTTATTAAAAAATACATTTTCATACTTTATTTGTCATAAATTTATTTTGCCTTTTTGTTTTCCATTTGAAATATTTATTTTAAAATTTAAGAATGTACTTTATAGTTTAATACAATATTGAGTTGGGTTTTGTTTAGAGGATTTTTGAGGTATTTATATGTATGTAAAGCATAATTAGAAAGGACCTTAGAGTTGGTTATAAAGCCAGAATTATACGCTTTTTCCAGAATATTTATATACTAAGATTTTGAAGATTGACAGGGTTTTGAGTTGGATATAAAATTACGCTTATACTGTTCCAACAACCTGTACAACATTCAAATGCGAAATAAAACCATATCGAGAATTTTTTTACGTATGGCTTTATTTCGCATTTGAATGCGAAATAAAGCCATATCATTTTCTAAAATTTTACCAAATAAAGCCATATAGTAAAATTGATACAAATTCTAACACTAAAATGAAAAGAATGGTATAAGAATTCGGATACCTAATTCATTCAAAAAATTAATAAGTTCCTAATTTTTTTTAATACACTGTAATAAAACATGTTAAATAATATTATATTTTCATTACGGGGGCTGCCACCCCCGAACCCCCGCTAACTCAATTATTGAAGCTAGATTTTGAATCCAACACTAAAATGAAAAGAATGGTATAAGAATTCGGATACCTAATTCATTAAAAAAATTAATAAGTTTCTAATTTTTTTAATACACTGTAATAAAACATGTTAAATAATATTATATTTTCATTACTCAATTAACCGCTAACTCAATTATTGAAGCTAGATTTTGAATCCAACACTAAAATGAAAAGAATGGTATAAGAATTCGGATACCTATTTCATTAAAAAAATTAATAAGTTTCAAATTTTTTTAATACACTGTAATAAAACATGTTAAATAATATTATATTTTTATTACGGCCTGCCGCCCCCGAACCCCCGCTAACTCAATTATTGAAACTAGATTTTGAATCCAACACTATAATGAAAAGAATGGTATGAGAATTCGGCATAGCTATTTCATACAAAAAATAATCAACCCTAATTAATAAATATAAATATTCTGGAAAAGGGGGCAATCCTGCTTTTGAATCCAACTCCAAAATCCCTCCTAATTGAGAATCCCACATATACACATATATATAAATATTCTGGAAAAAGCGTAAAGCCCTGCTTTTGAATCCAACTAACAATCCCACATATACACATATATAAATATTCTGGAAAAAGCGGCAATCCTGCTTTTGAATCCAACTCTAAAATTCCTCCTAATTGAGAATCCCACATATACACATATATAAATATTCTGGAAAAAGCGTAAAACCCTGCTTTTGAAACCAACTCTAAAACTCCTTCCTAACTATTTAAATAAAAAAGTTTGGAAAATTAAATTGCTTCTATTTTCACAAATAAAATTACTTCTGATTTTGTAGCCTAAGGGCCTTTCTAATTATATTTTTACATACATATTTAAATAAAAAAAATTTTAAAACTTTGAGGTTGTCACCTCCAAAATCCCTCAAAACAAATTGTCAGAACCAAACTCAATATTGTATCCAAACCTAAAATGCATTCTTACATTTTTAAATTTGCCAAAAAGGCAAAATAAATTTATGACAAATAAAGTATGAAAATGTATTTTTTAATAAAATTGTTGCGTCATTTTTGCATTTATGTTCTCTGGTGGGGCTATTTGTCAACATATGCCATACTTATTATATACCGTTGGAAAGAATTTTAAGAGACCTTTCTAATGGTATAATAATAATACAGGGTGTTTTTGAAAATTTCACAGTTATAGTAGTTTTTTTGAAAGTTTGATTTTTTTTTTTTTTTTTTTTTAAATTTTCACTTTAAATTGCAATATCTCAAAAATGGTAGCACCGATCCAGATGAAACAAGATGTTTATGAAAGACAATATCATGCCCTACAATAGTGTAAGTAGTTGGTTCCAGTTTATGGACTAACAGGAAAAATATAACATTTTAATAAAAATGCTACAAAATCTTAGGAACATTTTGTAATGCATTTTTCGACCACTAGATGGCGCCATCGCCACTAATGGTATATATATTCGAAAACTTTGAGATATTTAGTACCGTTATGTGATGACGTCATCTTGATAGCTCACAACCCCTTTGCGGAAGTTTTGCCGTTTATTTTTGGTTTTTTTAAATTCCTTTAAGTTGTTTGGTAACTTTTCTTAAATTAGAGTACTTTATAGATAATGAATAGTAAATACATACAAAAGTTTTTTTTGTATTCTTAAGAACCCATTATCAAAATATGTAATCAATTAAATAAAATTATAAAGATTTAGTCAAATTAAAGAAAGAATATTGCTTCAAAAGTTGTAATTAAATGTCTTTCGAATTTATGGCAAGTCAATTTTAAAGAGCATCGAGCACTTAAAAGTGAATGAAAATATATTAAGTAATTGAAAAATCAAGAAAAATTTTAGAGACCATTCAATTATTGATTCCATCTTGTAAAGTTCATCCAACTATAGAACTGTAGGATATGACAAAAGTTTGACAGTTAAAAGTCTTCAGGAGACATATGACAAATTTGCAGCAGATTAAAAAATGAATGAGTGAGCCAAAAGTTACCCGGAGATTTCTGACATCATAAACTTGAATATTCAAAGTTCAATATTAAAATGGCGAAATAAAAAGACTCCCGGAGTCAAAGATCATTTAAGGACTTATGAGCTCGTTAGCTGAAATATTTAAAAATGAGTATCAATACAAGTAAAATTAATAGCAAAATTTATAAAAATACAATCAATATAAAAAACTCTAAAACCACTTCTAATTCAAAATTTCACATGCACGAATTCATAAATAAGTTTCATGTTAGATCTTAAGTTCCATGAATTAAATTTTACTTTCAGAAAATAAATGTTACGAATTGCGATACATGGATTTACAATTGTAATCAAATGTAATAAAATTTTTTATCAATAAAAAGTTCTATCCCTTGTTGTAATTTTCGGTATTAATTTAATTTTAAAATTTTAAAATAAATCACTTTTAGACATTAAACTAGAATTATTTAGCGATTAGATTGTTGTTGTAAAATTTCGTAATATTTCCAAAATCATTAGAATAATATATATATATATATATATATATATATATATATATATAAACCAAGATCATATTATTATTAATATATACTATTAATATATTATTTACAAAACGGTTTGAACAAATTGCTTATTAATTCAGTAAATAAATAATAATATTCGACTGTTAATATTTGAAATTGATTACATTAGTATTATTAATACTTAAAATATCTGTATATTATAAATATTAAATTATTAAATTAACTTTTACTTTTGGTAATTCTTTCAATAACTCAAATAAAATAAAAAATAAATATTTATTGAGTTGAATTCTGTAATTTTTTTTTATTTTTTCATCTTAAATCAAATAAAAATCAATATAAATGTCAATATTATATTTTGTTTTATATTTATAATGCTATGATTGATGATGACCAATTGCCAATCACAGTTCCCCCCTTTCAAATATAACACTTATTTTGATTTTATTTTATACCTTGTTTCTCTGTTTATTTGCACAGTTATTTATTGAGCTTTTATACTTAAATCAATTTTAAAGAGCTTTTTCATTATACCCGTGCATATATATATGAACATCGGGTATATTAGATTTGCTCCTCCGTTTGTAACGCATCGATCTAGACGAGCTAGATATAGTGTCAAGGGTACGTATCGGCTCAGAATCGAAAAATTAGTCGATCTAGCTATGTGTGTCTGTCCGTCCGTCCGTCCGTCCGTCCGTCCGTGTGTCATCACGATAACTGAAAAACTAAAAGGGCTAGAGTCTTGAAATTCACACAAAGTCATTTTTAGACAATTTCTAGGTTCCCTATTGTTTTTGGTTAAAATCGGACCAAGGCTTCGGGGAGCTGCCATACAACTTTTTTGCACCAATATGAATTTCTTCAAAACTATTTATACTACGGGGATGAAAATTACACACGGTTAGTTTTATATTGACTCCGGCACTTATATGAAGTTTCAAAATGTTAGGGCCCCATTTTCGGGGGGCTGCCATACAACTTCCTTGCACCAATATGAATTTCTTCAAAACTAATTATACTACGCGGATGAAAATTACACACGGTTAGTTATATAATGAATCGAGCACTTATATGAAGTTTCAAAATGTTAGGGCCCCATTTATGGGGGGCTGCCATACAACTTCTTTGCACCAATATGAATTTCTTCAAAACTAATTATACTACGAGGCTGAAAACTACACACGGTTAGTTATATAATGAATCGAGCACTTATATGAAGTTTCAAAATGTTAGGGCCCCATTTTCGGAGGGCTGCCATACAAAGTTTTCGATTCAATAACTGTGAATCTAATAAAGCTACAAGGTTAAAATTAAAATTGGGCAGGTAAATTAATAGGGCAAGTTACTTGGCAAAGTTGGACATCACTCGGACCATCGGACTTTTAGGGTGGGCCAATTTTTTTTTTTTGTTTTTTTTTTCTTTGTTGTTTTTTTTTTTTTTTATTTTTTTTTTTTTTTATTTTTTTTTTTTTTTTTTTTAAGCTTAAGTTATGGGACAATGAATGAAAACTTTTTTTTTTTTTTTGTGATTTTTTTTTTTTTTTTGTTAATTTTTTTTTTTTTTTTTAAGCTAAAGTTATGGGACAATGAATGAAAATTTTGTTTTTTGTTTTGTGACTTTTTTTTTTTTTTTGTTAATTTTTTTTTTTTTTTTTTACGTCAAAATTATGGGGTAATGAGTTAAATGTATAAGAGAAGTAAATTACGGTTTATTTTATACACCATAGTGGGTATGCACGGGTATCTAAAAGTTGACAAGGGCAACTATAATCTTCCTCGTTATACCCGTGCATACATATATGAACATCGGGTATATTAGATTTGCTCCTCCGTTTGTAACGCATCGATATAGACGAGCTAGATATAGTGTCAAGGGTACGTATCGGCTCAGAATCGAAAAATTAGTCGATCTAGCTATGTGTGTCTGTCCGTCCGTCCGTCCGTCCGTCCGTCCGTGTGTCAGCACGATAACTCAAAAACTAAAAGGGCTAGAGTCTTGAAATTCACACAAAGTGATTTTTAGACAATTTCTAGGTTCCCTATTGTTTTTAGTTAAAATCGGACCAAGTCTTCGGGGAGCTGCCATACAACTTTTTTGCACCAATATGAATTTCTTCAAAAGTAATTATACTACGAGAATGAAAATTACACACGGTTAGTTTTATAATGACTGCGGCACTTATATGAAGTTTCAAAATGTTAGGGCCCCATTTTCGGGGGGCTGCCATACAACTTCTTTGCACCAATATGAATTTCTTCAAAACTAATTATACTACGAGGCTGAAAATTACACACGGTTAGTTATATAATGAATCGAGCACTTATATGAAGTTTCAAAATGTTAGGGCCCCATTTTCGGGGAGCTGCCATACAACTTTTTTGCACCAATATGAATTTCTTCAAAACTATTTATACTACGGGGATGAAAATTACACACGGTTAGTTTTATAATGACTCCGGCACTTATATGAAGTTTCAAAATGTTATGGCCCCATTTTCGGGGGACTGCCATACAACTTCCTTGCACCAATATGAATTTCTTCAAAACTATTTATACTACGCGGATGAAAATTACACACGGTTAGTTATATAATGAATCGAGCACTTATATGAAGTTTCAAAATGTTAGGGCCCCATTTTCGGGGGGCTGCCATACAACTTCTTTGCACCAATATGAATTTCTTCAAAACTAATTATACTACGAGGCTGAAAATTACACACGGTTAGTTATATAATGAATCGAGCACTTATATGAAGTTTCAAAATTTTAGGGCCCCATTTTCGGGGGGCTGCCATACAAAGTTTTCGATTCAATAACTTTGAATCTAATGAAGCTACAAGGTTAAAATTAAAATTGGGCAGATAAATTAATAGGGCAAGTTACTTGGCAAAGTTGGACATCACTCGGACCTTCGGACTTTTAGGGTGGGCCAATTTTTTTTTTTTTTGTTTTTTTTTTTTTTATTTTTTTTTTTTTTTAAGCTAAAGTTTGAATGAAAATTTTGTTTATGTTTTTTGTGATTATTTTTTTTTTGTTAATTTTTTTTTTTTTTTTTTTTTAAGCTAAAGTTATGGGACAATGAATGAAAATTTTGTTTTTTGTTTTGTGATTTTTTTTATTTTTTTGTTAATTTTTTTTTTTTTTTTTACGTTAAAATTATGGGGTAATGAGTTAAATGTATAAGGGAAGTAAATTACGGTTTATTTTATACACCATAGTGGGTATGCACGGGTATCTAAAAGTTGACAAGGGCAACTATAATCTTCCTCGTTTTTATATTATTTTTATTTGTAGGTAATTGATTTTGGTGACAATTGTTGCCTTCGAGTAGCTATTTAGTATTGGAGAATATTTAATTTTACTTAACATCCTCTCCAAAAAGTAAAATAAATAGCTTAGAGAAATTCAAACTTATTTGCATAATAAATGTAAAAAATGTTCAACTAGGTTTATAAATTTATATAACAACCAAAAATATGCTATAATTTAAAAAAATTTTTAGAAATAAACAGGGAAATAAATATTTACAAATGATATGTACATAGAATGTTAAAAGAAAATTCATTAAAGATAAAAAAAAAAAAAAAAAATAAAATTTTCCATTATAATAAAACTTTTCTATTATCATCCTGAATTTTGTTGAATTTCAATTACTCCCGAGTAAATTATATCCCAATAATTGTGGTAATTCTTCTCCTAAATGAGTTGGAGAATAAGAACTTAGAGTGAGTATCTATTTACTAAGCTTTTTTGACAGAAAACTCACTTTGGGGTAAATAAAAAATAAGTCGATAAGCTTATCAATACACTCCAATCAGAATTTTTGACATTTAAGAGAAACTATGGTTGCAAATAGCGATTAAATATTAAATAATAGTTGAGGGTGATTATCGGCCTGCTCTATTCTTCAAATTGATGTAGTAAATTTAGTTATGAATAAAGTTTTAACTATAATTATAAAAAAGTAAAATGAAGGACTCACACTTTTGGAATGAAACTAGTGTATAAATTGACCAAGAAGAGAAAAATAATAAATAAAGAAGAAGATTCTTTTGAATAGTTATATATTTGTTTAATACAGCACATTAAACGGAATATATTCATAGTTCATTTGAATTTTAAATTTATGATTTTTTAAATAAAAGCTACAGGTCGAAATTTATAACTTGAACTTGACTAAAGTTGAATTTCTTTTCATTTCAAATTAGATGATTTCCTTAAAACATTCTCGCAATATTTGATCAAATTCTAGTAAGAAAATATTCAGTTCTCAGAATTTATTGAATTCCATAACAGGCTTACTGCAACGGTAACAAAAATATAAAAAAATAAGAAAAATATAAAACTATAAGTTTTTTTAAAAATTTTAATTAACACCCTGACCCAAACAGTTGTCTTGAAATGGCTTTTAAAATTTTCAAATAAAGGAAATTATCCAGACTCAAACAGAGATCATGGTATTCAATCTGGATTTCCAAATTAGACAGATTTTTAAAACAACGTACAGTTAATCGGTGGTTAGATGCTATTACAAAATTAGATGATATTACAAAATTTGAATGATACAATAATTTTTAAAACTAAGAACAAAAAAAAACAACACTTAAATAAACCTCTTAGAAGGATTTTAATTCATCATCATCATCAACTGGCGTTACAGCTCGGGGTGAGCTTGAGCCTCTTGCACAACTAGTCTCCAGATATTTCTGTCTCTTGCTTTTATCTTCCAGTTTTGTACATTTAGTGTTAGTAAATCCTTTTCTACACTGTCCAGCCATCTCAGACGAGGTCTTCCCTGTGGTCGATTTATAAGTGGGCGATACTGAAGTATTTGTTTCTGGGGCCATGTTTCTTCCATCCTCATTATATGTCCAGCCCACCGAATGCGTTACGCTTTGTAGAACCTGACTACATCTTTCCCCTCGATTATACGGTCCAGCTCTTCATTTGACCTTTGAAAATATTCCCCGTCTTCTGTTATCCTAGGCCCGTAGATTTTTCTTAATATTTTGCGTTCAAATACTCGCAAACTTTTCTCTTCAGTGACCGTAGGGGTCCAAGCTTCACAACCATAAGTAAGTACTGGTCGCACGGTTGTTTTGTATATACTGAGCTTGGATTTTCTGGTGAGTAATCTGGATTTAAATAATTTGAGATGCGCGTAGTAGCATTTGTTTGCAGCCACTAATCTGTCAGTTATACAATCTTGCATACTATTGTCATTTTTTATTATCACACCAAAATACTTAAAACTTGCAGTACCTTGAAATTGGTACTCCCCGATGGTAATGCTTTCGGGTTGTCTTCTGCTTTCTCTTCTTGATACCTTCAGATATTGTGTTTTTGGTTGGTTTATTCGCAGTCCAATAGCTTTTGCAGCTCCTTCTATGGATGTGAACATGCGCATCATATCGTTCTTGTTTTTTGATATTATTACTATATCATCAGCATACGCATAAAACAATTCTGATCTGCAGAATATGTGACCTCCTCTATATAGATCTCTGACCGCATGATGTAGCATCAAGTTGAAGATTGTTGTCGATAGTGTATCTCCCTGTCTTACTCCTGATTTAATTCTAAAAGACTCGGATATATTTCGCTGTAATAAGACCTTACCCATGGTATTGTTTAGTGTCATCATGGTGAGATTTATTAGTTTTGTAGGTATACCCAAGTTATGCAAAGAGTTTGGAATTTTGCTTCTTTCAATGCAGTCGAACGCCTGTTTAAAATCCAAAAACAGTAGGTGTAAATCTGTGTTGAATTCATAGCATTTATCTATAGTTTGCTTTAGTAGGAACACTTGATCAGTTGTTGACCGGTTTGGTCTAAATCCACACTGATATTCATCCAATATTAGCTCAGCTTTTTCCTTTAATTTTTTCGAGAGAATAATTGAGAGCACCTTGTAGCATACATTCAGTAATGTAATTCCGCGGTAGTTCTCGCAATTCAGTTTGTCACCTTTTTTATGGATGGGTACTATTAAGCCCGTAAGCCATGCTGTTGGCATACATTCCTCCTGCCATATTTGTTCCATCAGCTGGTGCAGCGTTAGAATGTTTTCCTCACCAATTTTTTTTATCAATTCGGCCGTTATTCCATCTTCGCCGGGTGCTTTATAGTTTTTAAGATTTTGTATGGCGTCTTTTACTTCATCTAACGATGGAGCTTCAATTAAGTAACGTTGTTGCTCAGTTTGCTCACTGCTGTTTCTTGGTGGTACAATATTGCTTGTATCCCCTTCCTGAGTATTAAGTAGCTCTGAAAAGTATTCTCTCCAACGAGTGACTATTGATTCTTCTTCTGCAAGGGTGGCGCCGGTTTTATCTTTACAGTTTATTAGTTTCGGTTGGAAGCCGTTTTTTTGCTGTTTAATGCCGTTAAAGAATTTCCTCATATCATTTCGATGAAAGTTCTCAGCTATGCTCTCCACTTTAGCTTTAAGGTGTAATTTTTTCTTCCTTCTGCAGAGTTTTGTGGCTTCTTTTCTTAATTCAATGTAAGCATTTCTATTACTCCTAGTGTTTCTTTCTAGACATTTTTGCCTTGCGTTATTCTTTCTTTCAATCGCTCTTTTACAATCTTCGTCAAACCATTCCGCATTTCTAACAACTTGCTTTTGACCAATACATTCGGTTGCTGCTTGTGTTATTGCCTTTTCTAAAATTTGCCAATTGCTCTCAATACTGTTGGTCGTTTGTTCTGCCTGGCTTTCTCTTATTACTGATGCGATTTTGCGTTGGTATGCCGCTAGATTTCCTATGTCTTTTAATTTTTCATCGTTCCACTTTATTCTTTTTAATCCTCGGTTTTTTGCAACGTTGGAGATCCTCTGGCGTAGGATTGTTTTAACCAGATAATGATCGCTATCGACATTTGCCCCTCTGCATGTATGCGAGTCAATTATGGTTGAGAGCCTTCTTTTATTTATAAGTACATGGTCAATTTGGTTAACCCTTTCTGATCCTGGTACTTTCCACGTACCTTTGTGTATGCCTTTGTGTGGAAAATGTGTACTACTTACATACATATTTGTGCTATTTGCAAATTCGCATAATTTTAATCCATTTTGTGATGTGACATGATGCAGAGAGTGTTTTCCTGCTATGTTTTCTGTGAACGTTTCTTTACCTATTTTGGCATTGAAATCCCCAAGAATGATCATTGTATCATAACTACCGACGCTGCTACATATTTGTTCTAAGTCGTTGTAAAATATATCTTTCTCTGTTTCATCCGCTTCTTCTGTTGGTGCGTATGCGGATATTAAAGTAATATTATTGAATTTTCCCTTAATTCTTAGAAGGCATATACGGTCAGTAACTGGTGTAAAACCTAGTACCGTTTCTTTTAGGCGCTTTGTAATCATAAAGCCTGTTCCATATAGACCACTTCTATTGACGTTTCCACTAAAGTATAAAGAGAAATTTCTCTTATGTATAGCACCATTTCCTTTCCATCTAATTTCTTGCAGCGCCAAGATGTCAATTTTATAGTCATGCTGTTGCTGAGCGATTTCGTGCATCATACCTGCCCGTAGCATAGTTCTAATATTCCATGTGCCTAGTATCAAATCACTTTTCCTTTTTCGTGCCGAGATTCGTGCCGTTTGTTCAAATTCTGTTATCCGAGGCTGAGTTGTGTTTCTCGTAACAATGTTGCTTTACGATGTGGCCTGTTAAACCAACGATCGACCCCCACCCTGGAGGACCAGGTCATTTGATATCGAAGTTTTCGTCTTCTAGCCTTTGGGAAACCAATCCCATAGTAAAAGATACAAGGCAGCACCTTCTTCCTCTCTCGTCGGTCCCTGAACAGATTACTACACTGGGGTTGGTTACCCAATCTTTCATACTGGTTACTCAGGTTAACAGGTTCCACCACGTGAAGGTGAGAGTAGGAATTAGTAGGATTCAATTTTACTTTATAATTAAAGATTTTTATTTCTTAAATTTTTTAAATAAAAAAATATATGAGTCATACCCAAATTTTATTTCAATAAATCCTCCAAGATTAAAAGCCTGAACTCATATTTTATTAAACATTAGCAAATTGTTAATATTAGATCCTTAGAGTACAGGAAGATTATACTTACATAATTCATAATTTGTCCACACACAATTTATTTTATGCAGAAAACGGTATTTTTTCCGTCAAAAATTGTTATACAATTTAATTGAAATTTTTCAAATACCTATGGGTATGCAAAAAATTTCGGATTAATTCCAAATATTTAAAAAATTTATTTGATATTAAAATGTTTTTCTTTTGGTAATACTTTTTTTGATAAATTTTAAATTGTTTGTGGATAAAAATTTTTAAAAGAAACATAAAAGCAAACAAAGAATGTGTTTATCCGTACTTTAAAAATATTATGTAATAAATTAATAAATTTAAAATGGAGAGAATTTAAAGAAAATAGAAGAGAATAGAATTAACCTAATTCCTAAATTATGACAATTTGAAATAACCCGATTTGAAAAATGATTCAGTTCTCTGTTTTCGTGATGGAATTTGAAATAAAGCGATTTAAAAAAGATGATTAAATTCAATTTAAAGTCATGCTAATAAGGGTGAAACTTCCGGAAAGGGGTTGTGAGCTATCAAGATGACGTCATCACATAACGGTACTAAATATCTCAGAGTTTCCGAATATATATACCATTAGTGGCGATGGCGCCATCTAGTGGTCGACAAATGCATTACAAAATTTTCCTAAGATTTTGTAGCATTTTTATTAAAATGTTATATTTTTCCTGTAAGACAATAAACTGGAACCAACATCTTACAATATTGTAGGGCATGATATTGTCTTTCATAAACATCTTGTTTCATCTGGATCGGTGCAACCGTTTTTAAGATATTGCAATTTAAAGTGAAAATTTAAAAAAAAGAAAAAAAAAAAAATCAAACTTTCAAAAAAACTACTATAACTGTGAAATTTTCAATAACACCCTGTATTATTATTATACCATCAGAAAGGTCTTTTAAAACCCTTTCCAACGGTATATAATAAGTATGGCATATGTTGACAAATAGCCCCACCAGAGAACATAAATGCAAAAATGACACAACAATTTTATTAAAAAATACATTTTCATACTTTATTTGTCATAAATTTATTTTGCCTTTTTGGCAAATTTAAAAATGTAAGAATGCATTTTAGGTTTGGATACAATATTGAGTTTGGTTCTGGCAATTTGTTTTGAGGAATATTGGAGGTGACAACCTCAAAGTTTAAAAATTTTTTTTATTTAAATATGTATGTAAAAATATAATTAGAAAGGCCCTTAGGCTACAAAATCAGAATTATGCGCTTTATCAGATTATAAGAATCTGAATTAGGAGGATTTTAGAGTTGCATTTAAATTCAGGATTGCCGCTTTTTCCTGAATATTTATATATGTATATGTATATCAAATATTAGAAGAGATTTTAGAGACGGATTCTAAATGAAGATTACCGCTTTTTCCAGAATATTTATATGTCTATAATATATCTGTATGTTAGTTCCTTAATCAGAAGGGATTTTATAGTTAGTTTAAAATTTGTGATAGCAGATAGGGATTAAATTTTTATTTCATTATTTTAACTAAAGATATCTTGATAACCTTTATAATAAATGGAATTTGTATTCAAAACTTAGCGGAATGTCTTAATACGTAGTGTCTGAAAAAAAAATCTACTAAAATATAAATTTACATTATGCACATAAATATGTAGGCATTAATCAGTATATAATTAAAATATATACCTAATTGCGTTTATTTGTATATTTATATATAATAAAATGTGAGTTATTAAGATGCATCACAGAATTAAAAATAATGAAACAAATAAATAATTAATGAATATATTAGTCCAGCTCTAATAGTTGAATCCAACTCTAAAATCTTTTCTAAGTCAGAATCTGGCATATTCATATATATTTTTAAATATTATGGAAAAAGCGGCAATCCTGATTTAGAATCCAACTCTAAAATTTCTTCTAATATTGGATATACATATACAATATATTATAAAAATTCTGGAAAAAGCGGATCTCCTGATTAAGAATCAAACTTAAAAATCTCTTCTAACATTGTATATACAAACACACATATAAATATTCTGGAAAAAGCGGTAATCCTGATTTAGAATTCAACTCTAAAATCCCTCCTGATTCAGGTTCTTGTGTATATATATGTTTTTAAATATTCTGGAAAAAGCGAATAATTTTGATTTTGTAGCTAACTCTAAGGTCCTATCTAATTATATTTTTACATACATATTTAAATAAAAAAAATTTTAAAACTATGAGGTTGTCTCCTCCAAAATCCCTCCAAACAAATTACCAAAACCCAACTCAATATTGTATCCAACTCTTAAGTGCATCCTACTTACTTTTTTACATACATATTTCAACTGGAAAACAAAAAGCCAAAATAAATTTATGAGAAATAAAGTATGAAAATGTATTTTTTGATAAAATTGTTGTGTCATTTTTGCATTTATGGTCTCTGGTGGGGCTATTTGTCAACATATGCCATACTTATTATGTACCGTTTTAAAAGACCTTTCTAATGGTATAATAATAATACAGGGTGTTTTTGAAAATTTCACAGTTATAGTAGTTTTTTTGAAAGTTTGATTTTTTTTTTTTTCTTTTTTTTAAATTTTCACTTTAAATTGCAATATCTTAAAAACGGTTGCACCGATCCAGATGAAACAAGATATTTATGAAAGACAATATCATGCCCTACAATATTGTAAGATGTTGGTTCCAGTTTATTGTCTTACAGGAAAAATATAACATTTTAATAAAAATGCTACAAAATCTTAGGAACATTTTGTAATGCGTTTGTAAATAAGTGCATGAACATGAAAATTCTAGTCAGATTCAAGTAGATTGATTTCAACTATTATTAGAGGATATTTGAGGCTGCGTTAACTTTGCTATTTGATATTTAAGGTTGCGAAACTACGAGGCTGCAAAAGCATAATGTAACCATAATATCATCCGGTTGAAAAAATTCACAATAATTATTAAAGTAATTAATATTTTTTATAGATTATAGTGAATTGATTTATTAAAACAATATTATGATTGCTACTTGAATCTGTTTTATCAGAACATCAGGGCATTCACCAAGTCTATTTAGACCAGGTTTCAGTTTCTTTAATTGGCTATAGCTATTGATTACTGGGCTATTGTTTTTGTATAAGATATACAGAAATGTTAATTTTGTTCGCCATCTATTATCCTTCAGAAAGAGTTATTAGTACAATACAAATTAGTAAATCTTATCTTAAATGACGATATTAACTATTATAATATGACTATACAATTTTATGATAGTTTTCATTAGATATGGTATGACTGGGGTTTAAACCCTAGGCTTTCCAGTTAAAAGACGGCGTCTTTGTCACTACGCCATTAGTCAAATCTACTATACTTATTACTTGGGCAAAATGAGAGAAATCCACGTTTATGGTTTATTATTGACTTATATACAGATGGAATTTGAATTACATATTTGTATAGGTATATAAAACTATTAAAAAGAATGTAATTGTATTTAAAATCCTTTAATGGATTTGTAATAATAGACATTGATTTAATATTTTACAACTTTTTAAAGAAGTCCATGAATAGTAACACAAATTAACGCTATTAAATAAATATTTACCCATATATAATAAAAATTTGTATTTCTTGTAATCTTGTAACTGCATTTAATGAAACGTTCATTACTGTTGTAATACCTATACAAAAATATTTCAGTTCTAAATTGATGTTAAAATTGAAAGGTTACACAAAAGTGTTTAAATTCAATCCCATCAATGCAATGTCTACAGACTTCTAAATAATATTGGCATTCTAAAGATGTTCATTGTTTTGCATTTAAAATTATTTTTATATGCAATTTTTCCAATATAATTTATTTTAAAAAAGAAAAAAAATTCGAATTTCGGATATGCATTTAACGAACAATCACAAAATTTTCTAAAGCAAAATTCAATTTTGTGCAATTTGCAACGAATTAAAAAAAAAAATTCAATTTCAGGGAATTCAGTGTATTTAAAACTAAAAAAATTTTAACGAATGCATTCTATCAATGATTGAAAATTGAATCAAGTGACCTTCATTTAACCTTGTCAAAAGTTTTCATTTCCAATCATTTAATTTTATTGCATTTTTAGAATAAAATACATAGGACTTACAAAACTAGTTAAAATAAATTTTGGTTCACACAAAATAATAAAATGCGAATCGTTCGGAAAATTGAATTTGGTGGTTATTATAATTTTTGATAATTCGCTTAAATATTAATTATTGAATTGAGCTCTATTAAGAGTATTCACTCATTTTATAAAATTGTAATCATTTGGAATTTTGGATTGCACTATTTGATTATTTAAAAATTGAAAAAAATTAAAATGCACAAAATTGTGAGCACAAAAATGAAAATAACGTATATTTCAAATAAAATTAAAAATTTAGTAAACAATTTTTTGGTTTTGATAACTTTGAAAGCTGTCGGAATTAATTTTTCTGCGTAAGTGCATAGGGCACAATAATTTTTAAAACTGAAATAAAATAAATTAAATAATTAAAGTTAATTTTCTAGACATATAAAAAAATTAATAAGAAAAATAGTTTTTTTTTGATTTTGCTTATCCATTTTTGGAATAAATTTTTGAATACTTGTTACTAAAGTGCTTATGAAAAGCTTTAAATGAATATTGAGTTTGTTGATAAAAGATAAAATTGTTTTTCAATAAAAGGGCTTTCATATTCTTTTATAATATTGAAATAAAATTATTACAAAGTATATTTGTGAAGTGGAAGGTACTATAATGTTCCATACTAGTTTGTCCGTTGTTATTTTTGAGACAATTTTATGTTAGATACGCATTTAAACATTCAGCTAAACTGACACCATAAACTATTTGAATTTATATTATTAATTTCAGCTTTGTAGACTGCCACAAAAAAGAAATGCACCACAATATAGAAAAAAAAAAATGGGGATAGATAGGCCACACACTACGGCAAGCGTCTAAGACCATTTTTGAAATGAGGATAGACCTAAAATAACATTGAAAAAGTAAGAGTGAAGCGGTACATTTTGGGCACAAAAGAAACAAGTTTCTCAAAATAGATTATGATAAAGAAGTTTTGTAAAAGTAATATGCTCCAACTAAGCAACTCCTATAGTGTGTTATAAGCGACATCTTTTGACAAAAACTTTTGAGTTTTTGACGTAACAGATCTGTCAACCGATAACTTTATATGTCATGTAATGATCAAATATTGTTGCTTTTAGCTTTTCGTCCGTACTGGGTTAAGCTGTGACTTAACTAATTTTTTTCGTAATTTTTTATTTTTTTTTGATCAAAATTATTTTTCAGTAGAAAACAAAATGCTTTTAGAATACAAAATAATTCGGACAAAAATAAAAAGAGGAAAATGCACGTATATATTCCTACATATTATTATTATATATATTAGATTCTATATATATAAGCAATATACATAATTGACTAAATAACATATAATTATATAATACTAGCTAATATCCGGTGCGCGTTGCTGCGCCTCTCAATCGGGGTTTAATTGAAGTTGATGTTACTGTTGATGTTATTTTAAAATGTACGAAAGCAATTTTTTTAAAACGATTTTTTCTAGGATTATTCTAGTAATTTTTTAAAACTTTCTGTAATTCAAAGCAGTACAAAATACTTTCCAAAATTACTTTCAAAAATTTTTTTGACCAAGCGTAGGACCGACATGTGTTATATCAAACACCAAGCCTGTTAACGGACTCAACTCCATTTTCAAGTTGCTTCACGCATATACAAATTTGGAGTCAACTGGTCAAATCGTTTCTAATTTAGAGTTAAGCAACGCAAAAATCTATAAAAAGCCACTGTGCCGCATTGGGTTAACGGAACTGAATTTTCTCTTTGGACAAAGCAGTATTGCACAAAATTGGACGTAATTTGCTATCAAATCTTCTATTTTGACCAACCGTCGGCGCGACATGGGTTAACAAATTCCAAAACTGTTAATAGTGTCAACTCAATTCTCAAGGAGCATCACGTATACAAAATTTGAAGTCAATTGGTCAAACCGTTTCGAATTTAGAGTAAAGTATTGAAAAAACCTATAAAAAGCTGTTGGGCCGCAATGGGTTAATGGAACTCAACAAAATTTTTTTTGGGGCTTTTTTTAAGCCAAAGCTGAATTTTGTAAAATCGGACAAAATTTATACCCAAAATGTTTTTTGACCACCCGTCGGTCCGACATGGGTTAACAAATTTCAAAACTGTTAATAGTGTCTACTCAATTCTCAAAGAGCATCACGTATACAAAATTTGAAGTCAATCGATCAAACAGTCTTCATTTTAGAACAAGGAAGTTTAAATACTTGCACCACAGCCCCAACTTGGCGGTCCGTCAGATCAAAATTTTTGGGCCACGATTTCTTTCCGTACCCAAAAACCTCTATATACAAATTTTCATGAAAATAGGCCGGGCAGTTTAGGAGTCTATTCGCTACATACAAACAAACAAACAAATAAACAAACTTTCGCTTTTATATATATAGATAGATTATATTCTATCTATCTATATATTATTTATCTATCTATATTTAAAAAAATTATTTTGGAACTGCATTTAATATAAAATAAATATTAGCAGGATTTTCAAAATAAGCTATATACAATTTCCTACGTTATATCTTGTTATAAATTTTATTTTATAATTTTTAGTATACCCATGAATGTTATATAAAGGATATACTAAATTTGAAGTTAGGTTTGTATAGCTATTAAAGAGGAGGGCATATATAAGCTCAAGTGTATGGAACGGATCGGCCCATAATCGAAAAGTGATTTTGATGTGGGCTCGTCCGTTTTTCTGACAGCATGATAACCGAAAAATTAAATAAATAAGAATATTGGAATTTTCATGAAATCATTTTTATATAAAAGAATTTTAGATAATGAAATTCAACCATGTTTGCTAAATGGGTTCGAGTAGCTGTCACATAACTTATTTTTGTACATTTGCATAACTCAATATTTAACACATTAGGGTATTTTGCCAAAAAAAGTTAAGCTTTATGGCCAACGTCTGCACAAAATACAGATGCTCTATTAAGTGCTTGTCAAGAAAGACAAAATATATAAATTTCATAAATTATTCCGATTCAAAGTAGTAGTAAATTTTCATACTAGTAAAAATCTAATCACTAAGTCTTCGTCTAATGTTTTACTAACCAAAATTGCTTTGTTTTGACTTTATTTTACCAGCATTATTTAACTTATAGATTAATTGGTTTAAATGAAAATTTAGTAATTTTAATAAAATCAATGTAAATAAATGTATAAATTTATAAATTTCATTTATTTTATTAACTATTATGTCGAATATTATCTTGTCATATTTTACATAAAAGATTACATAATTTTACAAAAAGTATTATGAATAAAATATTTTATTAATATTATAATACTGACATATTCAATAATCCTTTTGAAATTATGAAATTTCTTAACATATATTTTAAAATATAACAAAGATATCATATTCATTGATGAAGAAAAGATTCCATACTTTTGATATATTAATTTAACACTATTCAAAAATTATTTTGAAAGATATATTCCTGAAATAATAATTAAAATATCTTCAGTTCTTTAAAATGTATAACAAAATAAAATGTAAAATTAAAATTATATAATTAGGTAGGTATTAACAATCTTATAAAAATTGTAATTAAAAGTTCGTATATATGAAACATATTGCTTATTTTATTCAATGAATATACATATACCAACTTTAATCTTAACTATGGTTTTATTAAATTATTTCATATTTAGAAACTGTTATTTTCTATTTCATGAAAAATTGACGGTCAGACAATTCAAAAGCTAAAAATTGTAATAATTACAATCAAAGTATCAGATTATCAAATTTGATATAGAGTAATTAAATCTACTTATAAGGAAATTTAGTCCAAGGCCGTTAAAAGCTAGTGCAAGTTGTAAGCAACATAAACTAATTAATTGAATTAGTTAGTATAAAGAATACCGTCTAAAAGTGCACATATTCCAGGAGGTAATCGCTGTCATCAAAATGAGAAAAAAATCGTCTGGGGTCTGTTTTTAGTAGTTTACTCGAAGTAACTGAATATTACCTTGAATTGTATTAAGAATTTGCAATTAAGGTACCGTTATTATTTCAAATTTACAGATCTTGAGGATACCAAAATTCCGTTTCCCAGATATAAGTCAAAAAATTAAGCTTAATATGTAGTACATTCAGCTTCATTATTAGACCGAGTTTCGAATATTAATAGTAGGTTCTAAATATAATCAGTACCAAAAAATATTTAATTTCTGCATAAGTTGTTTAATTTTGAAATAAGTTAATTTTAATAATCGTTAAATTTTTCAACTTCTTCCCTTCTATCACTTCTTCCCTTTTGTGTTAAATTTTCCTTAACAATTTAATAAGATGCATCCAATTTATATTGAGACAAATTATTTATGCAAATTTTTATAAATATCTAAATTTAGAGTTGAGTTCTACAACTTCCATATACTTCGTTATAATATCTTTATGAGAACTAATCTATCTATCTACCTATATATATAAAAGCGAAAGTTTGTTTGTTTGTATGTTACGAGTTGGCTCCTAAACATCCCAGCCGATTTTCATGAAAATTTGAATATAGTGGTTTTTGGGTACGGAAAGAAATCGTGGCCCAAAAATTTTGCTCTGACGGACCGCCAAGTTGGGGCTGTGGTGCAAGTATTTAAACTTCTAAGTGAAAACGGTTTGACCGATTGATTTCAAATTTTGTATACGTCATGCTCTTTGAGAATTGAGTTGACATTATTAACAGTTTTGGAATTTGTTAACCCATGTCGGGCCGACGGGTGGTCAAAAATAATTTTGAGTCCAAATTTTGTCCGATTTTCCGAAATTCTGATTTGGCTTAAGAGAAAGCCCTAAAAAAAATTTTGTTGAGTTCCATTAACCCATTGCGGCCCGACAGCTTTTTATAGGTTTTTTCAATACTTTACTCTAAATTCGAAACGGTTTGACCAATTGACTTCAAATTTTATATACGTGATGCTCCTTGAGAATTGAGTTGACACAGTTTTGGAATTTTTAACCCATGTCGGGCCGACGGGTGGTCAAAAAAAATTTTGGGTCCAAATTTTGTCCGATTTTATGAAATTCTGCTTTAACTAAAGAGAAAGCCCCAAAAAAAATTTCGTTGAGTTCCATTAACCCATTGCGGCCC